>CM040447.1:7732174-8285486 GCA_022749755.1 Azadirachta indica
TCCCAAAAATTTACCAGAGAAATGTGATGAAATATCCAATAATGAATGAACTTAATTAAAAATAAATAAATTGTGCTGTATGCATTAATTTAGCATGCACATATATACTTTTAACATAATTAATTAATTTTAAAGCTCAATTATAAGAATGAATTTATAATTATGCAATGTCTGTAGCTCTCCAAGAGCCTATGTGGGATTTGATTATTGAAAGTAGTGGAAAAATGGAAGCATGTTCTCCCCACTAAGATGCTAAAAGGAATGAAACTTAAGAAACATTGAACCTAGACACTCTTAACTTGGAATATAGTAACCACAACTATTGAGTGAAATAATTAATTTTTGAAAATATTAGTTCCTAATTATTATATGAGGAATAACATTCCTCATAACTATTCACAATACATATATGTCAAATAATTCAAACCTCTATAATTTAAAAAAATAATAGTGGGAACAAATTTTTACAGAAATTAATGTCTCACGTGTGTTTTTTTTTTTTATTTTTATGAAAAGTATAAGACATATAATAATAACATAACATCACTATATCAGTTTGTATATACAGTAATATTTTTTGAGAATGTATTTTGTAGGAGCTAATAATACATAAAAGAATACAATTCTTTGTAATTATACAGCTGGAAAAGTTACTCGATAGTAGCATCATAACATATATGATTGATTTTGAGTCTTGATATCTGAATTTAGAATATTTAAACTATGTTATAATGGACTTAATCTACAACGATTCCATAAATCTCTGACCCGAAAAATATTGATATAGAATTAGAGGAAAAGAGAACATCCACAGCTTGACATCACAAAAGGAAAAATACTTTTTAAAAGTATTTTACATATCATCGCCAATGAAAAGTCCACGTTTTATTCTGTGTCCCATCATATGTAAACATTATTTATTAAGGGACTTTTGACAATTGGCAAAGAGACAAGCAAATTAAAAACAACTAAAGTACAAAAACGGCAACACTTAAATGGTAGCCATTTCACTACCAAGACATGAATCCATGGCTTCGCTGACAGTCAGAAAGATCCTTCCTCTGATTTTCTCCACAAAGTTTGCCAACTTTAGCTTGTGAATCACTTGCCATTTTGGGTTGGCAATTGCTAGCTGGGAGACAACAAAGAAGAGTTTAAAAAATTAACAAATATATAAATGGAAATGTTTGCAATGTAGATTTGGTATAAATCAGTATTGTTTTGGATTAAAACAATACCGTTTTTGTAGCAAAATAATGTTGTATAGATATAAACAATATTGATTACATCTACACCTAAAAGGTTATATATATCTATGATATTCCAAAACTAAACTGTCAGAATCTTACCTCAGTGCCACTAGAATGAAGAATTTTGTGCAGTTCTTCTAGAGAAGCAATTCCCGATGTATCAATGTTCATCAAGTCTATAACATGACAAAAAAAATTACTACTAAAGAAAATTAAAATTTTCTACCCTTAACATTAAGCTTACTTACTGTACTTTCTTAACATGAAAATTATAACTTACTTGACATGTCAAGGAGTACAAGTTCGATATTCTTTTGAGCCTTTTGTTGATCGTCTTCTTGCTCTTCTTCAGCTATCCATCTCATAATCCTTAAACAAAGGAGAATTTATAAGTTAAATTACTCTTTTTTCAGACGCATTCGACGAGAAATTCTCGGGGATGTCGAGAATTTGTAATCCTCAACAAGTTAGCAAGTTACCTTTCTCTAACGGAATTGGCATTTGCAAAACAAAGCAAGGCAGATTTGACACGAATTATGAGGATTCCAGGAGTCTTAACAGCCATAGGATACTGATCCACATCACAAAACAAATCAGTTCCAGGAAGTTTTCCAAGCTTTTCTGTGCCTGGTTGAATTGAGATCAGAATGATCTTTGCAAATGATATTGTTACCTGCGATACAAAACTCATATTTCACCACTTCAAACGTAAATGACTATTGTAAATAACAATTCGAGAGTCAATTCATTGATATAAGTGAAGGAGAATTTTCAAACGCAAATCTCTAACTCTAACTTTGATGTTCTATTATAGTTAGGGCGAATTTGGTTTTGTTGTCTTCCACCGACTTTCAAAAAGAAAGTTAAAAAATGTGTTTAGTAACACTAATTTTTTGCAAGACTCATTTATTTTTCTCTCACATATTTGATATTTAGAGATTTTATGTTATGGTAATGGTGACTTCAAATCCATAATATTTTAATCTCAAACTTATCCCTTTATTGCTTGATCAAAATATTTAAATAGGTCTAATTATAGTGAATAAAAGATCAAAATAAATTTATCGAAATAAATGATCCGTGGGATTTCAAACGCAAATCTTTAACTCTTAAGGCCATGTTAATTTATCTCTTGACTTAAAAGTTTGAACGGGGTTTAGTATTAGTATTTAAGATTTAATGGAGAAAAATGTTACCGCGACTAGAAGACCGATCTCTACTGAGACGAACAATACACCAAAGAAGGCTCCAATGCAGGCAAGGAAATCTAGCTTGTCAATTTTCCAAATATTGTAAACTTCTTTCAGATCTATGAGCCCTGGAAGAGCAGAAATAATAACAGAAGCAAGAATTGCCATGGGAGTATAATACAAGAGCCTGGTGAAGAATTCCAATGAAATGAACACTGTAATGGCCATCACAATATTTGACACTGTGCTTTCACAGCCGGCACTGAAATTTACAGCAGTGCGTGAGAAAGAACCTGAAAATAATGAAGAATTATTAGTACTAGAAAATGCAGATATTTCAATGTAAAATTTATTAGAAAGGATGGAAACAATGAAGGAAGATTATTTACCAGTTGCTACATAGCAAGAAGTGCAGGATCCTACAATGTTCATGAATCCCATAGCAACCATTTCCTTGTTTCCATCAAGGTGGTATCCTTTTATTGATGCGAAAGATCGACCTACTGCAATTGCTTCCTGCAATCGTCAAGAAAATAACACAATAAGATCAAAATTGATTGTGATACATATTAATTTTGCATATAATATCTATATATAGGTAAGACGTGAGAGTTTAAACACCAGATCTTGACTCTGATATCATGTTAGAGAATTTACTTGACTAAAAATTTAAACTGACAAGTATGTATGGAATATCCATCAATATTTGTCAAGTTTTAGAGTTTTTTTGTAGAGGGTTTGAATAGTTAATGAAACTGGTACTTACAGTGAGAGCAACAACGGCAACAACAAAACCAATTTTCGCAACTTCTCCAATATGCTTTCCATGGAATTGTAATTGATGAACTGAGCTTGGATTTAAGCCTCCGTCGATGTGTTTCACTATCTTTACTCCATGTTTATCAGCTCTTGTCAGGAAAACAATGAGAGTTGATAAAATTACAGATAATAGTGGAGCAATTGCTGGCAACCAGAAGAGTTTCCTGTTCCTCTTTCCCTGAGAAAATCAGAAATTAATTTTTGAGAGAAAATTTGATGAAGTTATCTGTATTTCTCTCCCGGAAAAAATGGATGGTCTAGTCTTACCAGATATCTGGTAATTAGAATGAAAGTCAGGAATGAACCTCCAAGGATAAAATTCTGAGGCTTCCACTGCCACGGGTGAAAAACAATTGATAAATCAATTTTGTATGTTAACTTCTGAGAAGACAAATTTATTAAAAAGGATAGGAGAATTACAGAATGATGAACTGATTTCCAGACAGCATTGAGAACAGAGATAACATCAGTCTTGTTTGTGGAGTAAGAAATTCCAAGCAAGCCCTTCAGTTGTTGAAGGCCAATAACAATGGCGGCGCCAGCTACAAACCCAACAATGGCAGCATGTGACAGAATATCCGCGAGGAATCCCAACCTGTTAAATCAAGAAACGAAAAATTGATTTATAGTTGAAAGATGTATGAACTGACTAAAAAAGGCAGGCGAAAATGACAAGACCTTAACAGCCCGAAAGAAGCCTGGAAAATCCCCGCGAAAAAAGTTGCAGTGAGCACATGGTTTCTGTAAGCAATTGGTTTAGCCACAGGATCCTCCACGTTTTGCATCATGGAAGATATGAGCAGCGAAACAACAGCAACTGGTCCAATTGCTATCTCTCTTGAAGTTCCCATTACAGCATAAATAAGAGGTGGGACAACACTTGTATCTGAGCAAAAATTTTCACAACAATCTGTATTAATCACAACATACAAAAGTTTGACAATTTCTTCAGGATTTTGTCATTTGAATCAGAACTTACAGAGTCCATACTGAGGATCAAGCTTTGCCAAGGTCGCATAGCCAATACTCTACAGGAAACAGAAGAAGTGATTGTAATTTGTGCGCTATGAAAGATTGTTTCATGCAAATTAACGTCTGTTTGATTAATTACCTGTGGAATGCAGAGACTGGCAAGGGTTAAACCTGCCATTAAATCATTCTTAAATTTTGTTGCTTTGTAGTTTCTGCACCAATGAAGAATTGGAAACATTTCCAGCATAAATGAAACCAAATGCTTTGCTCCAGGCTCATTTTTTAACTTCTTTCTCTGAGGTAAAAAAGTTTCCTTCACAGAATCTGCAAGTTCTTGCCAGAGACTTGGAGGCTTGGGGGCATTGAGAACCCACTGAGCTCTTTCATTTTGGCTTTTATTCTGCTCAAGGTCAAGAGTTTCTTGCACATTAATGGAGGATTCCTTGTCCTGATTTGCAGAAGCCATGGATGATTGGATATTGAATTTGAAGTGTTTGGGAGAACTTGGGGAGAAAATTCTCTGAGTGTTTCTCTCAAGGAGTTGTGAGCATCTGAGTAGAAAGATTTAATGGGTTGATGCTGAAGTTGCTAGGAGAATTTTGGCATCTTTATATCCAGAAAGAAAAGGTAAATTCAATGGTTGAGAGTTGAAGATTAACTTGAAACAAATTAAATATTTTAAAGAATGAGATTTGCAAATCTAATTAAATATAAAAGGGAAGCTAGCTACAAGGTGGTCAAAAATTGAATAACTTTCCAGCATACTGTAACTAGGTATGAATGCATATTATTATATTAAAATGGAAAATGATGTTTTATCATGTGGGGTAATAGTATTTGGGGGTCCCTGGGCTTTGCTTTGCTTTGCTTTGCTTTTCTTTTAAAATAAGGACATAGTTTCTCTATTTGTATCAAATGACTTCCAGATCCTACTGCAGTGACTACAATACCCTTACAATATTATGCTTTGGATATCAAAATATTAGAGTATCTAGCTTAATAATAAAGGGTGTTTTAATCATTTCAAACGATTTAGGAACCTATTTGGTACAATTGTAATGCACGAATTATATTTTTGTCTAAATATAGATATGTGGAGTAGAAGTTCAAATGAAGGGGTTTTAATATATGGTTTGAACTTATTTAACTTACAATTGTTACATAACTATTAAGAATTGGATTTTTTTGGGAGTTAAATTATAAAAATTTTAAACATATATAAAAAAAAAATATCAATATTTAAATTTAGATATTATAAAAATATATTTAATTGTTTGTGTGTGTGTATATATATATAAAGTCAAAACATAAAGCGGGGAAATTAAAAAAAGAAAGTTGGGTTTATACGTTAACTGAAAATTTGAGGAGAAAGAAAATATAAAAAGATAAGTTTGTCTGAAAAGAATTACAAACTAAAATAATAAGAGTTGAAACTTTATTAATGACAAGAATAATCTGAAATTTATTAATAAGTAGTCAAGAATTTTCAAGCTTTTTAGAATAACACCTAATTAAGTTTGGAGATTGAGGGACCACTTAACAAATAAATCATTTATCTTATGAGTAATCTAAGTTTTAAAGCATAACTTAATTTGAGACTTGAGAATTTTTTGAATTTTTTGGGAACACAAATTTTTTTATTCTCCACTTGAGTTATATATATTGATTATATTTCGTCAAAATTCACTTAATTCATAGAAAAATAAAATTAAAGACATTTTGATCTCAAGTATCACTGCCAACTACAAGTCTAGCATATATGCTTTAAAAGCTTTGAATATTTTTAATTAAATAAATGCATTTGTTTTGGGTAAAATATACTTGCTTTAAGCATAAAATCCAATCCGTAGAGTAAAGGACGAATGCATAAAGATAAAAAGAAACAAATTAAGACCATCATTTATAAGTGATCAAGTATTGGATTCTAACACAAACATTCCTCCAAAAGGCAACAGGCAATTAATAGCCTTGCTAGTATTAGTTTAAACAAAGTTTCTAGTTTAACCATTTGATCATCTTCTTATAGCCATAGCAAAAGGAAAATTATTTCGTTCTTTGAAAACAAATTAATGTGCCATTAAATATAAATTTATATCAAAAACTTTTGTTTGGTGAAGTGGAGCGAGCATTAGGATTATGACCAACTACTACTTATAGTAGTGTACTTTGTGTCGGAAATTATTTATAGAAGAAAGATTTAGATGTGACAATCTCAATAAACAAAACCAAAATTAAAAAATTTAAGAGTGATAATGAGAAAATTGTAAAAATAAAAGGATTATATTTAGATGAAGTTAAAAAATTAATGAATATTAATTTATTTCTTTCAAGTTAGAGGGTCAAAATAAAAATATATATCTTATGTTAAAGTATAAAAAAAATTATTGGTAAAAATTATAAATATTTTATATATAACTTAAAAAAAATGTTACCATTTCGTTACTAAAATCATATAATAAAAATATTTTGAATTTTTTCTCTTAATATTATAATAATGATAGGTTAATATTAAAATAAATCTTTATGTAATAAAAATTTATTAAATAAACATAAAGATGACGTGTTACAAGCGTTTTAGTTTTTATTTTTATTATGGGCAGTCCCTATTTGTTAGGACACGAGGTTATGGAAATAGAATCATGGATTTGGCTAGCAAATGATTGGTTAATTTGCATTATCTGTTCATGCTGATAACAATTTTTGTTCCAAATAGTGAAAAAGATCCAACCTAAATATACTATACTATATATTACTGTTTCTAGATTAAGATTAAAGAGGAATTTATTTAGTTTATATTAATGATGTAACTTGTTAAGAAAATGGTGTTTGCTTCATTTGATTTAATTAAGACAATTGAAATAATTATTACAAATTAGTGGTAGGACCTGGAATTGCCATAAGTTAATAGAAAACATGATTCCTGAGTGTAATTATAATTAGGTTTAAACAATTCAAATTATTGCTTGAACAATTTGCAATTGTTGCTTGAACACTTATCATTAGAGCAAGGCTATGATAAAGTGCGTTATTCTTATGTATATCATTTACTTCCTTAGTTTTTTCTGTTATATTTTTTCAATTTATATATATACACACACATACACATTGCAGCTTGGATAAAGCAACAAGCAATGAAGAAGTTCCATAAATATTGGGCTTCATTGGTGAAGAATGTTTAGCGCTTTAGACTGTGGCTTTGCCTGGCACCTCTTGGAAAGTTGCCACACAATATTGTAAATGTATACGGCAAGTTTTTAATTACTTTACTTTAAAAATAAAAGTGAAAATGTGCTTAATAAAAAATCAATTTTAGCTAATATGTCAGTAAGCGTTGGATTAAAAACTGGAGTCTCTAGCTAATGCCAAGTTGCTGCAAAATTCAGTAATACACTTCTTGTTACTGCTAGCTAGATACCAAAAGTTTTCCATTTAATTTCTTATAAACTAGCAATAATCCTCACTATCTTACATTATATATCATGGTGTTAATTAAAACATGTGAAGCAAAATACATCTTCTTCTATGGCTTGTTCGCCAGACAGTAGCAGAAACCAAAGATTAGTACTTATTATTACAATTCAAGCTTCATTCATTTTTTTCTAAATAATTAATCTTGATAGAACATGAAAAAATTTTATCAGTAAAAGTGTACAAACCCATCAGAAAAACGTAATGAATCTTACTCTTCGTAATTAATATTTTAAAAAAATAAGAAAGAAAATATTAAAGGTTCAATCTCAAACTCTATGAAGACTAAAATTCCAATCAATTACACACATACACAAACTCACAATATAGCATACACTTTTTTCTTCCAAACTTTCTATAGCTTTGTAATTTTGTTTTGGCTACTGTTTATCAAGAAATTAACAGTAAAACTACTTACAAACATCGATGGATTGACCAAGAAAATCGAACAGAAACATCGATGCAACGTGAAGAAAGAGATATATCAACGGAGGAAGAGGATTATTGATCGATGGATGATGATCAACGGTTGGAATTTGATCCATTTTCTTGCTTCAAAATCTCTTCTTCTTGTTGTTTCTTCCATTTCTCAATCTCTGCATACAACAACCCTTTGCTTTCGTCCTCCTCTCCTTTTTTACTTTCCTTCACAGAAACTTTCTTTCCCAACTTGATTTTGTACTTCAAATTGAAACACATGATCTCTATGTAATATATATCTTGCATGCCCAAAACTTTTGATATAAAACTATGAAATAATTTATATAAATGTCCTGATTCTCTCTAGCTAGGGAATTGCTTAGTTTGAAAATAATTTTTAACCTATGTGTTGTTTTTCATATGGCAAGTGACGGTGACTACAAGATAATATGGTTGATTTCTTTAAGAGAAAGTTAAAGGCAAAAAATTTGTTGAATTACTTTAAGAATAAGTTAAGTCACTAACATACAAGTTATAGTATCAAGCTTTATTTTTCATGCCCCTATATTTGGATTTTATGTCACCTTCACCCGCTCTTTTTCTCATCCTTTTTATCTTTAATGCAGCAACCATTTTTCTTTTAATAAAAATAAAATAGACAATAAAAATCAATGTATTTTATTTTCATTTATTAAGTGTGAACATATTTTAACTTTTTAAGTTTTAGGGCAAAATTTGGGCTGGGCTTGATTTTGGGCTTTGGATTTGGATTTGTATTCCGGGAAGCCCAGCATACCATAGTTCATAATTGTAAACTTAGTCTTCTTAAGATTGTTCTACTAGTTTAATAAAATATTTAAAACTGCTTTCTTTGAAACATGGGGAAGAAAATTTACTTCTTTGCCGGCCGACAAAGAGTTTTTTACGGGGGCTTCGAGGAAGTCTCTCTTACCATTAAACAAAAGGTTTCACATTATTAAATTGAATTGAATTTCAGTTTCTATCTTTGAGTGAAAGAAAAAATGAAAAGAGTTTGCTTATGCACACAAAGAAAATATATATGCACATATACAATTTAAAATTTTATCGGATATTAAAGATAACCAGAAAATAAAGATAAACAATATATAATTTTCAACGTACATTAAATTTAATTTTTTTAATATTACATATTATATATACAATATATTGATATAACATTATAAATACTAAGAGTTAGAATCTTGAATGAATTTAATTCGACACTATTCGCAAAATTTTATACTAAATCTATCAACAAAATTTGCCTCTATTGACAAAATTCTCTACTTTCATTTATTTTCGGAAGAAAAATTGGTGTCTATATATTTTTTAAATAACTTAAAAAGTAAGGATATTAAACACCTGATTGATTGAATGGTGGTTGATAAATTAAATTTGATGTTTAATGAATAAATACTTCTTTTTTTCCAAGAAATACAGTATCCTTTTAAATTTATATATTATTGATAAGATAATTTTATGTATATATCCATGAGGATTATTATTCTCTTCTTAATTATTAGCGACTTTAAGTGAAAAATGTAGCATAATAAATAATATATCTCTTATATATCATTACTAATAAACATGGGACACAAACTTTGAAACAAAAAATAATTAAAGATTTCTAATCCCACGAACCATTGGCTAATTATCATCATAAAAATCCTCGAACATTATTAAAAAGAAAATTACAAAGACAACTTTTTTAAAAGATAATACTAAGTATAGTTATTACTAAATAATTACAATATAATTACAAAATTATAAAAATAATAATTAATTCAATTATCTAGCCCTCCATCTCCATGTTAGCTTCTCTTCCTCTCCATTCTGAAACTCGACCTTTGCTTCAACCCAGAGAGTTGCTTCTCCCAAACGTCCCTCGCAAATCTCCCTCCCCTCTTCTCCACACTAACAAACCCTAACGAATCAACCAAACCCATTTCGTAATCATACATTTTTCTCGAAACAGGATCCGATAACGTCTCGTAGGCCTTCTGAAGCTCGACGAATTTTTTCGTAGACTCTTCCTTCATTGATGAAGGACAGGCGTCGGGATGCAATTGTCGAGCCATTCTTCTGTAAGCTTTTCTTATTTCCTCAAAACCTACATTTTCTGAACCAAGCGAAAGAACTTGATAGAAGTTACTGTTATTCTTCCCTTTTTGCATGCCAAACTTGTTTGCCCTACAGGAAATTGTTGCAGGTTTTTGCATAGAAATTCTTTTGCATGGGATATTTGGAGACGTTATTATTTTTGCCACCTTGAGATTATTATTCATTTGGATCGCCATTGTTGATCTCTGAATGAATAATGAAATATACAAAGAGAAAGAGAGGTGGAATGGATTTGAAGATGGAGAGAGTTTAATTAGGGGGTTTTTATTTATATAAGGGTTTCGAACTAGTTGTATTATAGAATATTATAATTTGTTGTTGTTTTTGTTATTGTTTTTGTTGTTGCTTTTGTTGTCGGGGCATGAAGAGAGAGCTAGGTTTTGGTAGAAGAGAGTTGAATGTTGTTTTGGCATGAAGTCATCGTATTTGTCTTTTTTAGGTCTTTCCTTCCACTTGTTGCATCTTTATTTATTCTATGGCAAAGTGAAAAAATTAAATTTTAAAAAAAAAAGTACACACAAAGTTTATTTGAAAAAGCAAATTGATTGCATCATAATGGAACAAATGCCATTAATTTTTATTTTACATCGTCTTAGAAGAAATGCGTTAATTAGTTCCACTAATAAATTCACAGTTGTCTAATTTGCTATAAAAAAAAATATTATTCAAGTGTTTGTGACCTTTAAATTTTTAGATTGATTTAGATCACTTGAAACTAAGAATTTTGTTTTAAATTAAGAAAATTAAATCGGTCATTCCACGAAATGCCTCGTCACATAACAAATTGATAGTCATTATGATCAGTTTGCTTGGACTAATTAAATTAATTAAGTAGAGATAATTAAAACAAAGTTGGGAAAGCGTGCGTTTTCATTATCGTACCTCACGAAAATCGATAGTTCAAAAATAATGTCAAAATATAATTTTTTATTTTTTTATTACATATACATAGTGTTCATTATATTAATTCTTGTACATATTGCTTGTTTTTTTCCTCTAAGCCGGCCGATTATCTTCATGATATCTAGCAGCTCCTTCGTTAAAAAATATTATCAGAAGGTTCGTCAGAATCTAACCCATAATTCCATTTTAATCCTTAAATTAAGGGCACATAATCCAAATTGCACAAGATGATAAATGATCAATTGGTCAACGTAAGCTATTAATTACTACTCGTTTGATTGTTTAATGATCAAGATGATCATTAAGTGACAAATTTATCTAGATTTCAAAGATCAAATTTTATTTTTAATTATCAGTTGTTTGTAATTTGTATGTATATATGCTTTACGTCATTATCTTTTTTGAATTTCTACATTTTGTTACAGTACTATTACATATATAATTTTTATATACACAAACTAATATGATAGTATTATATTATTAACATATGTTTTATTTTTTTTTTTTTTAATAATTTAGACTAATACTTTTTTATTATTGTTAAAAAGGAGAAACTTGTTGAAAAGGTAAATAAGATTACATAATCAATATATCGAAGTCCACTACATTTTAATGGTTTAATTACTTTATGTCTAGGGAGTTGGATCATAATTAAGGTTACAACTATACCCACACTAACAATGCATCTAATTCCGTAATAAATTTATTTAATATTTTATTACAAATTTATTTTTAAAATAATAATAGTAAAAATAAAAATTTACGATAAACAATAAATTTTTATTAGATAATTTTATTTAACAGTCTTACCCTTTTTTTTTTTTCAATTAAAGTTTATGATTCAACTTAAATGATTTTTTACTAACAATTTTTGCTGGCCCATCTGTCTGTTTAATTAGAGAAAAGTCGAACCAAACACAATTGCAAATATTCTTCGAAAAATTATTTATTTTTGTTGGATTTAGCTGTAAATGGTCAATTGATATTTAAGTAGAGAAAATTTTGTTTTATTGGAACAAAATCCACAAGAAAATCCAGATAACATGTGGGAGTTCGAGCGGTCATTAACCTCCGCTGTTTTTTTTTTTTTAAAAATTATTTTTGTTTAGTTTGTTTGCATTAAACTCAATTAAGAATCAAGAGCAGGCTGAATCATAATTGAGTTGAGTAAATCAAGCAGATTAGGTTAAAATTTTAGGCTGGCCTACGTTAATTTATCTTTTATGTTTGTCAAATTAGGCCACACAAGAAGAAAATAATAATTGATTAACTCAAATGGATGGTAATTAATTAAAATTTTATGACCATGCGTTGATATCGAAAGTGTTAAACTTATATGTATGATGTATTACATATTGTGAAAAATTATATTGCAAGGAGAGGAATGAAAATCAATGACTTGATAATGTTATCGTTTTAAATTTGTTGAGATTTTTACTCTTAGAGCGAATATATTAAATAAGTAATAAATAAAAAATATAAATAAAAATATATCAATCATGCAATACAAATATTTAATGACATATTTAAGATTATTATATTTATATTTAATTTTAAAAGTATACCAATTAAAATGTCAAATAAATTTTAATTTTTGTTTAAAAGTTAATTTTTACCGCCATTGTCTCACTTGTAGTTGATATTTAATAATCCCGTCTACTACAACTATTATATCAAATAACTAGACATTGACAACTTAATTTAAAGTAATAATATTAGAGATATAAATTATGTTTATATAAACTCTTATATACAAATTCATTATATTGTTATCATATTATTTGATATAATTTATTTATATTTACTTTTGCGTTAGTGGGTTGGAGCTCTCAACCCAAATGACTCAAAAGCCTCGTAAACTTCTATATGTGATGATCTTTTTCCCTTTTCTTATTTTTTTCCCTATGAAGAATTTTTTTTTTTTTTGCGTTCATTTTTTAAAAAATTAGGAAAAAAAAGTAATTATAAATTGTCAATTACAATATTCTATGCATTTATTTATAATTATTATAAATTATATTTTTAATCCAACATAAAAAGGTAATGGTAAATTTAATTTATACCTAAAATAAAATTTTCAAAGGAACAAATTTAACTTATATTGAAGAAATTGGAGCATGTATGTAAAAATAAAAGAAAAAAATAAAAGTTGAATAATATGGAGATGGATAAAAATCATGAAATTTAATATTATTGTAAGCCGGTTTTAAAAAAAAAAAAGATGATAAACATTTTAACCTTGTCTTATAAAATATAATTGTGGAATGATTTTTATTTTTTACAAGGTTGCAAGCAAATAAAAAAAAATTAGATAATTGAATTTTGGTTTCGGATGGATTAATGTGTCCATGTATAATAGAAATCCCAAGTAGCAGAGATCTATCAAAATAATTAAAGCCCAAACAAACTGAACTACAATTATCGGGCTGAAGTCTCACATAGAAGTATTTCACTATAATTATTGGAGTATTAAATATTAAATATTATGATTGATGTACAAATAAATTATAATCCTCTACTGAAAAATCGTGAGGAAAACAAAAAGGAAGTCATAATTGTGAATATATTTTTCTACTTTAAAAGATTTTACTTTGAGCAAACTTGAATTAATTAATAAGCAAGAATGAATGAAATCATGTTGTAATTTCCAAGAAAATTCAACGAATTGCTTGCTTTCATTTTAAAGACGCTTGGCTATTTGAGAAAGAACCAGAAACTATGCTCACTAAATTATTGACTAAGCAATTCAACAAAGCAGCAAAATAGGAATTGATTTCTAATTGAATACCAAGTCAAGCAGCCGCCGTGCCATAAATAATTCTTCCTACGAAACACTAACATCTGACGCAATTTTGCTTCTTTTTAATTTAGAATATGTTTGTAATTGTCGTGCTTTTATTTCATTTTAAAAATAAAATAAATAAAGTATTTGAGAATCAACACTTAACTTTCATAATTATATTTACGTTTAATTTTTTTATTTCATAAAAAATATAATTTAAAGTTATAATAAAATCACAATATCTCTATTTTTTTTAATATTACGTACATATATAAACTATCAATATTATATTAAAAATTTATCAAAAATTTATAAATTTTTCTTATTTAGGATTATGGAAAATAAGTCTTGTTGGCTTTAGTCAATAAGACTCGAATCCAGCCTCCTTACCACTCGAATAAAGCTCGAGTGGCTCACAATATTTTTATCTTAAACATACCTTAATTTAAAATCTCAATAAATAACTATTTATTTTTTGCTTAAATAATATTTAATACTCACATTACTTCATTCTTGACCATACTTAATAATATTTAGTACAAAAATGTTTGTATTATACTATTTGTACATGTGTTTAACAAATTTTTACTCTTAATTAATACGTTGATTATTAAAATTAATTAATATTTATGATAATTACATGTAATAAGTAAAAAAAAAAAATAAATGGTATAAATTTAGGTAGACAATTATAAAATTTTTGTACAGGGGCAGACAAAGGGTCAAAATCATGTTTCATATGATAGAATGCGAATATTGAAACGAAAGAATTTATGTAAAAGCAGCTGTCAACTCTTTTGATAATGAAGTTATTAATAATTTATTTAATTTAATTTTAACTGTGATGGATTCCAAACTTTCTTGCTAAACACATGCATCAATTTGGAAATGAAAATGCCATTATTGATTGATCCTTTTGCAAATCAAAGAGATTTGCTTGTCTTATAGTATGATTATTTATGCACTGTATTTATTGAATGGTCAAGCTGTGGGGGACCTTCTTGTATGTGAACATAAAATTCTCATTATTGACATGGGAACTTCTTTACAATAATTTGCTGATTATATGATTGTTAGAGTAATTTATTTGATTCTAACAAGAGAAAATTTGGATTTAAGTAATATGGTATGAAAGTCATTAATTAGATGGAAGACTCTTAAGTATAATGTGATCTAAAGAATACAAGTTTTCTTAATATTTTCGCAAGTTATATAAATAAATAATTGATATCCAACAAAATTTCAGTGTGAAAAAAAAAAGAGAGATAATAGAAGGAGAAAAAATCGTACTTGTGTTAGAATATTATGAAATTGGTGGATGAAACTGTGAGTTATAATCAAGAAATTTGATGCTGTTCGTGAGTTCTTATGGTAAACAACTCGATTTTTGCTTCTTGCTGGACTCTTTTTCTAAATATTTTAATATAAAAAAAATTAAATAGTATCGATACTATAAGTTAGTAAAAATGAACTTATCAAATTTATATTCGTTGATAGAAAATTAAAAATTATCTATACACATGGACGTTTTGAATTATGTAATGTTAAAATTTTATTTCTTCAATTTTTAATGCAAGTGTCTGTTTATTAAGATAAAAACTTATATCAAAATAAAATCACAATAATTATTAGTACTAAGAACATTTTACATTCGTTTAATGACCATGGATTAATAACAGAACTTGGACAATAACTTGGCAGTTTAAGAATTAAAAACCTTGAAGTTTAAAATAAATCAAAAAGCATTTTTCAAAATTGATGTGAAATATTTGGTAGTTAAGAATTAAAAACAAAATAGAAATCAGAATTCAAAAGCAAAAGCAAGCCAATAGAGGAGACGAGTTATAAAGCAAGACGCAGTATTTCAGTGCAATAATTGGGTTCAAAATAAATGTGTTTCGTGACCACCACTGACTCTGATAGAAGCAACACTACCAATGCTAAGCACTTGGATAATAACATTTGGATCCCTACCTTTTTAAGTTTTCAAGATAAAAATATAATATGTGCAGGTATAATACATAGATCCTCAACTTTTAAGTAAATTACAAAATTACTCTTATAAAATTAATCTTGGCGCCCATAATATTACAAAATGTGAGGGTATTTCGGATTTCAAAGAAATGAAGTGGTGATCTATCTGTTATAAGTGGAAAGTATAGGTATCAGTTTGTAAGAATTATAAAAATTCAGTAATTTATATGTCATTAGCCTTAAAGCACGAAATAATATAAAAAAATTAAGAGTCTTTTTCGACGACTTATAAATTATTTATAAACCGTTGAATCTAAATATATTTAATAGTTAAGATTGAATTAATTTTTAATAATTAATGTATATTATATTTAATTTTAATTATTGAATTTATGTATATTAATAACTTATAAATAATGTAAAAATTTATATAATATATATATATATATATGTATACACACGTACGAAGAGATGATGAATTAATTCACATGATCTTGCAGTTGCGTATTGCTTTGATTCTCCACCCCAAGTCTGTGGAAAAGCAGCCAAAACGTAACAAAAATGAGCAACCATCCAAGCACTTTCAGTTGTCTACATTTATCAATTAAACACATAAAACTTCCAAAAGCACTTTTCCAAAAGCCAAAGCGCAAGAGTGCATGCACATGCATATATGTCGCCTTCCTTTCTCTGTTACTTGACAATTTGACACTAATTGCAAGCAATTCTGCAGAAGCTGAAATGCAATTTTCAAATGTATTATCCGTGAATTAATTTGTGGGTGGGTTTTACTTGGAATTAAGTTAAAAGGAAGCCAAACCCAAATGCACTTTTGCAAATATGTGATGTTATTTCTGCAAGCAGTAAATAGCCAGCGTTTGGGATAATTAATGTATTATATGTTGACAATATTGTAACTTTCTTCAACTCTTTATTGTTGCAGAAAACAGAAATGGAGACGTTGACAACGTGAGTTTTAAGAAATTTGGAAACAGAGAATTTCGTTTTCATTTTTGGAGATAAGCATGCACTTTCATACTTAATTTAAGCTCTTGATGTATGCTTGGATTACTTCCTTTAAATGGCCAAAAAAAAATCAATTCTATCACTCTGTTGAAGAGGTATAAAAATGAATTTTGATAGAATATAAAAAATCATTTTTTATCCATAATAATTATGATTAAAAATTATAGACTTTCGATTCTAATAAATAAATAAATTTATTAACTTCCTAAATGGATGAAAAAAGCAAATAAAGTGAAGATGAAAATACCAAACCTTTCATGTGATCATGGTCCTTCCTTGGAACAAAGTGGTGGACCTATTATTAATCAAATGAACGAAAGTGATAAGATCGACAGAAGAAAGAAAATTAATATATACGTTGGACCACTCAATCTGTAGCCTATAATTTTTACCATCACTATTCCTTTCAAAAATAAATTACAATATAAAATTATTAAAAAAGAAGAAAGAAAAGAAACTCTATAGTGGAAAAGAGAGGTAGAGAAACCACAATGAAATTCTTTTTGTGAAGAGTGTGTGTATCGTTGCCAATAAAAAAACTAAAAGGCTAGAGTCGCTATGCTGCATGCAAATGCTGCAGAATATGTGTTGTGGGGCTGAGGATTAAAGCTGCTGTGGGCTCAAATAGTATTTGCTGTTAATTAATACGAATACTAATAATAATATTAATAATAAAGAATAAGTTTATTGTATATATGTACTTTTCGTTGGAGTAGAGCCACAAAATGTTGACAGAACGCAGTTGAACCACAAATCCAATTCTGTGGCTAGTGATGGTTGCAGAAGAGAAGAGAAGAAGACAAGAGAAGACAAGAGAAGAGAAGAGAGAGTAGTGATTTCTTGTCCTTTGGATTGGAATATATCACATGATTCTGACAATTTTAAAGAAGGTGAAACGTATAGTATATGCATGCATGTGTATTATTAATTTTGGACGTATATATATCCATCAGTGTTTTTAATTTCGTTTGCTAAGAATATATTTAGTACAGCTGTGCCTCTACCTGTATATGATGCTGTAGGAATTACTTATGTTACATTATTTGGATTTATATATTGAGTTTTTTTTTTTTTTACCAACTACGATTGTGTTTTTATGTGATTTTAAAAGTTTAATTTTTAAAATATTTGATAAATATCAATTTTTGTTTGAAAGTTGATTTTTTGTTGTTTATTTTATATAGTATTTCTGTTCTAGAATAATTGTAGTTTCAAAATTATGACATTTGAATCTCAAATGCATCTTAAATATATTTAAGAACTTAATTTTTTTTAATTTTAAATTTATTGATTAAATGTTATATTAACATAGTGACATGTTACTTACAAAGAAGACACGTAAGAGTTTGAAAAGACAAATATGTTTTCATAAACATATTTCATAAATATAAATAAAATAAAGTAGATTATAGAATAGAATTAAAATAAATCGAATTTTGAAGAATTTTTTTAAGATCAAGAGGACGAGAGAGAATGAGAATGAGATAACCATCCATAATTAATACATTGAAAATCATGTATATTGGTACATCAAAAATTAATGTTGATACTTAATTTCAATTAAAAAAAATTGTTTTTTTTTCATCCACAAAGGTGGCCAACAAATTTGTCTACTTCATTTTCTATCAATTTTATCAAATAAAAGTTTGTTTAATTGTCACAAATCACTTTTGAAAAAATTTTAATAATTATTTTAATAAACATGTTTGTAATGTTATATTGTAAGAAAATAAGATAAAATCTTTCAAATAAAAAAAGAGTAAGACAATTTAATTTTTAAAAAAAATTCTAAAACTCTACTTTTAAAATTTTAAATTTTGATTTTCTTTCAATAAAAAAAATTTTAATCCTCAAAAATTCTTCTCCAATACTAACATGTTAATCATGCAGATACTAAATCGTTCAATTTTAAATTTAATGAGTTCATTTATCTTAATAAATTTCTTAATTATTTTGACATAGTTTTACTAACTCTTGAATTAAGAAAGAGTTAGAACTTATTTAATACACCAACAAATTATTAATCTCATTAAACTTTTATGAAAATTCAAACCACTTATTTAATAATTACCCATTTTATACAAAACTTTGAAATCATATTTCCAACTATAGTTTTAGAAAATTAAATGTCTCTTTCCACTCTTAAATGTAAAAAACTAATTGGTACTAAATGCTACATTCATTAAGTCTCCTTACTAACTTTCAAAGAAAAAAATTAATATAAAATGGCCTAAATTAAGTAAATGCCAATGAACTATTAAATGTGATTGAACAGAAGTATTAAAGTTATATAACATGCATTAATTTTTTTTTTTTAATGGGAAATGAGTTGACTATTCATTAATTATCCACAGAGTCAGAAACAAATTGAAATTAAGAAGACGCAATCTTTTATTTAATATTATCGTAATTAATGGAATTAGAATAGAAGGCAAAGAGTTAATTGCACTAACGAGGTTAGCTTGAAATTGCCGTGAATTTTGAAAAAATCTGTACTATATAAATAATCAGTTTCAAATAGAATTACTTTAATATTTGATAAATTTTATTTTTAAAAGTCTTATGAATTTAAAAATTAGTTTGTGCATTTGGTAAATTTATTGTTAAAAATATTGTAGTAATACAAATGATTAAAATGTATACAATAAATAGTGATAAATAAAAATTACTTTACATGTTTAATATAATATAATATGATTTAATATATTATAATATAATATGATATAATATAATATAAATATAGTTACTTAAAATAATTTAATAAAAATATATATCATAACTAAAAATAAAAGTAAAAATGTAATAAAAAAAAATATGATTTTAACAATTTTATTTTTTGATTAGAGTTGAAATTTAAAAATTATTTGTAATGTTAATTTTGAGTTTTTATAATTTTAAATGAATATATTTGATTTATATTTACAAATAAATTAATTTTAAAAAATAATTTTTTTTACTTCTTAAAATTTATTTTATAATGATATAATTTTGTTAAAAGTGATTTTAAAAAACTTTTACTAAATATTTAAAAATAACTTTTAATAATTTAAAATTACTTGTACTTTTTTAAACAATTACTCCAAATACGCTCTAAATATGACGATTCAAATGTGGGTGTTAACCAGTGGCCTGCCGATTAAGGGCATTGGTTCGATTTCTATCCCCACTAGGGTATGAATTTTCCATGTATTATAAGTATTTTTCAAAAATTTCTCAACATATTTTTCTATATAATATAAAATTATAACACTTAAAAAAAACTAGTTCAAATTTTTTAAAAATTTAAAAAAAACAAAATTTATTAATTAGTTTTTTAAAAAAATATGGTAATAAATATATTGCCATCAATTCAAAACAAGTTTAAATTAAAAATTTTTTTTTTAAAGTATGGTATAAAACGTGTTGCATTAAATTTTTCATCAAGGGGCCCACGCAAAAAGGGCATCCAGAAAAGATTTAAAAAGAATCCCCCCATGATACTGAATAGTTAAAACGGTCGTAAGTAGGCCCACTGACAGTTGAGAAAACGATAGCCTCACACGTCTTTTCACCGTCTGTCGAAAACCGACCGACTAGAAACCAGCCAAGTGTCCTCCCGCAACGTCAATCACTCTACACGCTAGCCATCTATCGCGTGGGACGCGTCCCTTCTTCCTAATCACCCACTTGTCACTTATCAGTTACGAGTCACGGTCACCGTCACCATCAAACAATTTTTCCTTCCATTCGAGTACCTTCTCAAACTGCGGGCCCGACATCAGTCCGGACAAAACTGTCAAATGTGGCTTTGCCAGATCGAGCCACGTGCAAAGCAATTAATACGTGTCTCCCTCCACTCTTCTTCTTCACTCGTGTCATACCGTATGTGCGGTCCAATGGAAATAACAAAATTATAGAAGATAAATAAGATAATAACATCTAATACCCTGTATTTTTAACAGTTTCTCATTTAAGGACACAGCTTATCTATTTATATCGATTAGATTCTCCAATGGACGATCAATCTAATAAATATTTCTTTTTCATATTATGTTGTAGAAAAAATTAAAATTTTTTATATTCTTAAAAACTAATTTTTCAAAAAAATCCAAAAAAATTTACTTTCAAAATTTTAAAAATAATGTAACCTTTTTAATTTTCTATAAGTTCTTCCCAAAATACAAGCAAAGTATTAAAAAAAATAAGTGTTAATATTCAAGCGATTATGATGTTCTATAAAGAAATTATATCAAGCCGTCATTTAGTGCTAAGTTACATCTTCTTATATTGTAATGATTAAAATTTAATATTATATTAAAAGTATAATAATTTTAATAGAAGTGGGGACTCACGTGAAATGTACTAACAAACTATGTCCTCACCTAAGAAAAATGAATATTTTGGGATCCAACTGTTATTATTAACAAAAAAATAATAATAAACGAATCTGGTCTCGCTTTATGCTATTCATTTTGCATGGCCCAGGTTCACTAGAAAGCACGCGCCAATGATAATTCTGGTTCGAAAGCACAGCCACTTATATCTCGCCACGTGTAACTCGAAACTCTCCATTTTCCCTATTTATACATGTTATCGGTGCAAGTTTATGAAGCACACAGAGTTTAGAGATCTGACTAGTGAGTTGTTGAGTGAGAAGGGGTGAGTTTTTCAACACCGAGAAGAAAAACAACTCTTCTTCAATAATTTCGAAGAGCCTCTCTTTACTTTGTGTCGTTCTTTTTTCCTAGCAATTTTTACACTAAAGTTTGCATTTTTAACAAATTTTTCTTGGCAAAATGTTCATTGAGAAGTTTAAAGTTGAGAGCCCAAACGTGAAGTACACAGATGATGAGATTCATTCTGTATACAACTATGAAACCACTGAGCTCGTTCATGAGAACAGAAATGGCACTTACCAGTGGGTTGTCAAGCCCAAAACTGTGAAATATGAGTTCAAAACTGATGCCCATGTGCCCAAAATAGGGTATTAATTGTTTTTTTTTGTTTGTTAATATGATGTTTATTTTGATGGATGGATTTAAAAATCAAAGTTTTCATTCATTTTTGTTGGATTTCTTAGGGTTATGCTTGTGGGTTGGGGTGGAAACAATGGTTCGACTCTCACTGGTGGTGTCATAGCAAATCGAGAGTGAGTTTTTTGTTATTTTTTTTTATTTGTTTGTCTAATTATTTTCTTAATTTTGCTTTGAATGAAGTGGGGATTTATTTTTGAATATTTTTTATTGATTGTGGGGTTTGTGGGAAATTTTGTTGAATACAGGGGAATCTCTTGGGCCACAAAGGACAAAGTGCAGCAAGCAAACTATTTTGGTTCACTTACTCAAGCATCAACAATCAGAGTTGGGTCTTACAATGGAGAAGAAATTTATGCTCCATTCAAGAGCATTCTCCCCATGGTAAATCTGTGAAAATGAACTAGTTGCTGCTAATATTCCTTAATTGCTTATAAAATTGAGCTAAAATTCCATTTTAATCTGCTTTTATGGCAAAATTCTAGGTGAACCCAGATGACATTGTGTTTGGAGGATGGGACATAAGTGATATGAACTTGGCTGATGCTATGGCTAGGGCTAAAGTGTTTGATATTGATCTTCAAAAACAACTTAGGCCCTACATGGAATCAATGGTCCCACTTCCCGGAATATATGACCCTGATTTCATTGCTGCTAATCAAGGATCACGTGCCAACAACGTTATCAAGGGGACCAAGAATGAACAAGTTCAACAAATCGTCAAAGACATTAGGTAACGTAGAACTGATTGGTTTTTGGCTACATGGGTTTAATTGATTTGTTTGTCAAAAAGGTGTTAATTCTTGCTTGTTTTGTTAATTAGTGAGTTTAAGGAGAAGAACAAGGTGGACAAAGTTGTTGTACTGTGGACTGCTAACACAGAGAGGTACAGTAATGTGATTGTGGGGCTAAATGATACCATGGAGAATCTCCTTGCTTCGTTGGAGAAAAATGAAGCTGAAATTTCTCCTTCCACCCTGTATGCTATTGCTTGTGTTATGGAAAATGTCCCTTTCATCAATGGAAGCCCACAAAACACCTTTGTTCCAGGTAATCTTATGTTGCTTTTTGGTTCTGTGGAATTTCTGTTGAGAAGTATGAGATTTTGTTTTTATTTTTATTAAATTATGTTTTTGTTTTCAGGGCTGATCGATTTGGCTATCAAGAGAAACAGCTTGATTGGTGGTGATGACTTCAAGAGTGGCCAGACTAAGATGAAATCTGTTTTGGTTGATTTCCTTGTTGGGGCTGGAATCAAGGTATATGAGTTTTATTCTAATTATTCTGTTGATTCGCTTTTAGTTTTATGGACGAAAGTGATTTCTAATGTTGTATAATGATGGTATTGATATGCAGCCAACATCAATAGTGAGCTACAACCATCTTGGAAACAATGATGGCATGAATCTCTCAGCTCCTCAAACTTTCCGCTCCAAGGAAATCTCAAAAAGTAATGTTGTTGATGACATGGTCTCCAGCAACAGTATCCTCTATGAGCCTGGTGAACACCCCGACCATGTTGTTGTCATCAAGGTAATCTCACAACTCTTAGTAAACAGGAGAAATGTTAACGACATCGGTGCATTTTCATAACCGAGTGAAATGTTAACAACTGTCAGATTTGTATAGTAGAATGTAGTAAGTGTGGTCCATCTTTATTGATCAATCCGACACTCATTGTTTTGTGGGGTTTTATCTTTGCACAGTATGTGCCCTACGTCGGGGATAGCAAGAGAGCCATGGATGAGTACACATCCGAGATTTTTATGGGCGGCAAGAGTACCATTGTGCTGCACAACACGTGCGAGGACTCTCTTTTGGCTGCTCCAATCATCTTGGATTTGGTTCTTCTTGCTGAACTCAGCTCCAGGATCCAGCTCAAGGCTGAAGGAGAGGTATGTATTTCGTATACTTTTAATTTCTAAATTGGTTTAAGAAATATTTATTAATATGGAGTTAAACCTTTTCAGGGCAAATTCCACTCTTTTCACCCTGTGGCTACAATTCTCAGCTACCTCACCAAGGCGCCTCTTGTAAGTATCAATTGAAGCTCTGTATACAAGTTGAACTATGGGCAAAATTAAAGATTTGAACTAAAGTTTTGGATGCTTCTGGATTTGGTCACAAGAATTGAAAGTTTGAAATTACATGAACCATGAGAGAACAATTACTAAATGAACTTCATTTTCTGTGGAAATTTTCAGGTTCCTCCAGGCACACCTGTAGTGAATGCTCTGTCGAAGCAGCGGGCGATGCTGGAGAACATTCTGAGGGCTTGCATTGGCTTGGCTCCTGAGAACAACATGATTTTGGAATACAAGTGAAGTGATGAAACTTGCTGCAACTAAGGAGAAAAGTGGAAGAACTATGTTCCCTTTCTCTTTCATCAATCAATCAGAAACTGTGGTTCATGTTGTCCTCTTTTATTACAGATTGTAGTGTTTTGTGTCATGAATTTGTGGTTATATATATGTGTATATATTAGTGTTCTGTGTTTGTACTTCCATATTTTGCCCTTGGCTTTTCCTGAAGCTGGCAAGTCTCTTGTGCTGGAAGTAGACAATGTATGAAAGTTTATAAAATTTGTTTATTGTAGCAAACTGAAATTTCTTGTTAATTATTGATTTTTCTCGAGAAATTTTACTTTTTCTGGCGCAAATTCACAATAACGAGAGTGTATTTGGATCTTGAATGCATTCTCAGTACGAACGATTGACCAAATTCCACGTTCGAGCACAGGTAATTTGGGTTATAGAATGCAAATTGGGTAATAACATCTGGGTTCCTGTAATTTAACAGTTTCACGAATATGGATGAAGTCTTTTCATGTGTAACAAATAGGTCAAAAGATTTTTTTTTAATATTATATAAATAAACTATCATTATTATATTGACATTCACAAGAAGATTTGATTGAGTCCGATATGGCAGCATTCAAACATCTTTATTCAATTTAAGTAATAAAATCGTATACGATACTATTTGAATATTTTTGTCTAATTTAAATAATATTTTTACCACATTTGAAATTCAATATTATAAGCAAATGTTATCGTATCATAATCAAATTTGAAATAAGAGAAAATGTACGTTTGTAAAACATGATCAATTGTCCAAAAAGAAAAAGGACAGTTACAAGGAGTCATCATCTTAAGTGTTCCGATTCCAGTTATACAAAGTTTTCAAATTATAAGTTATAAATAATAAGGTAAGATAAGCAATATAACGAAAAATTTGAAGTCATATTCTTATCATTTAACATTTGTACTGAATATTGACCCCATCACAATAACATTCATTGGTTAAAAATCGTTTTCAGATTGGTGCAGAACTTGATTGAACTATTCCAGGATGATTTGATTGATCAACTTTTTGGGTGAAATGAACGTGGGCTATGGTCCCGATATCTCTTCCTTCACAGCCTGCAGGCATGTGGGCAGCTCATAAATTTTGGGTAGGTGGACAAACTCCTGAGGGGCCACAACTTGGTGCACTAACGTAAATTGTGTGTAGGACATTTGCTCTTCATAACTTGTGAGTGTACGACATTTGCCCTTCATAATTTGTGAGTGTAGGACCGGACAGTGGCCCCTTGAGTGCTTTACTTTTTGATACTGAATTTTTGGTCATAGGTTTGCACGCTTTCTTGTACAATTTTCAGCCATGTCTTTTAGAGTAAGGTAGCCGCGGCCCAACCACTCGGAAAGGGAATTTTTCCACTTCGATATGAGGTTTTTATTATATTTGAGTTTAAGTAAATTTTTTTCCTTAACGAGAATATAAATCTTTCTTTACAAGGATAAATATCACCTAAATTGAGTACGAGAATATAAATCTTTCTTTACAAGGATAAATATCACCTAAATTGAGTACCAACATTTAAGAGGCATTATATTCGACTTAATTAAAATTCTCAATTTTTGATTAATTTTTAATTTAATATTAATAAATTGTATGTATAATATATAATATTAAAAAAAATATAGCCGCAGCCTTAGGTAGAGTGATGTGATCCATATATATTACCTTAACTTCATATTTACGTGTGTTTACTTGATTTTGTTGAGCATATATTAGTTAAGTTTTGTAGTGATAAGTACTCATTTTTTTTTTTAACCGAGAAGGGGATTGAGTCACAAGTGATTTTGATTAAATGTTGTCTAAATTAAAGTAAAGTAGAAAATCAAACCAACTCTTTTAATCGTGAGAAATCACTTGACGGGTTATTTTTTTAATTTATTATTGCATTGAATAGTTTTAATTTAATATGCAACATGACTCATTTTACCCACTAAAATGTAACAAGTCATTCATCATGAGTAATTTTTCTAATTCGATACTCATTTTATAACAAAACATAAGATGTTTATTGAAAAAGGTAAGAAATCACTAACGAATAAAGATTTCTATAATTCATCTTATAACAATCGATAGTGTTATTAACATTCAGGTTAAGAAAACTCTACATAGTTAGGTCATTATACACAGATATATAAAATGAACAACGTCTCTCAACTATAAGAAAGTTTTGTGTTGGAACAATTATGAAACATGTGAAAGAGAATGCAATACTTGAACGTGGGCAATCATTCAGTCAATCATGGAGTTTTCTGTAGGTAGGGGACTGCAGGTCCCTCAGGATTTTCACGGTTTGATGTTGAAATATTTGCAAAAAGATTACATTTTGGAGTCATATTTTCCACACTTCTCAATGCAATAATTTAAGCAGGGAAGGGATTCATTTCCAAGACTTGTCTCGGTAGGTAGGCAAATCAATAATTTACTTCAAACTTTGTGCTAACTTACTATTTTTGGCTAATTTTCAGCCTTCTATAATTGAAGTTTTATTGCAAGCTTCGTTGATAGTTTATACATCTTTATTTCAATGTTATTTTCTCTGTGGACAAGTCATTCGTACGAATCTCATTTCTAAATAAAAGTTTGATTCCTCTAAATCTTTATTAGAGGTAGATTTATCATTTGTCATATCTTAAATGTCAAAAAGCAATAAAAAAATTAATGTTTTGAAAAAGCGAATATCTCAAGAAAGAGATTTTAACTAAATTATACATAAAATTTTTATAGGTAGCCATAAATTTATATAAACTATTTGTTCTCGATTCTCAGTAAATTTCTAATCTATATGTATAGATTGTATATAATTTTAACATTAGTAAAATTTTATATCTATTGAAGAAAAGTGCTTTTAGTAATTGAAATACTATTTCTAAAATATTTGACACCCATGTGTTTTTCTTCATATAATAGCCCGGCCCAGCCCGGCCCATAAATAATTGAATTAGTTGGCTCGCAACTTCGTTTTTGAAGTTCAATAATTTAGATGAATGTGTGAATTAAGAGAGAAGATGAAATAAATAAATATTTTAGAAAATTGTATATCACTCACAATGTTTTTATGCTATTTTTGAATTGTTTAGTGAAGAAAATGCAATAGGAAATAATAACAGAAAAAATGTTTAAAATGTTAAAAAATTGTGATTTATTTTATTACAACATAATATATTAATTGCTATTTATAGCTAAAAATTGATAAAATGCAATAACTATTGGTTAAAAAATGAGGCTACCTACAAAAAGAAATCATACAGGGATTTAAAACTGAAAAATGGAAAAAAAAAATTGTTAACTATGTTAAATATTTAACTTTGATTATGAATTTTATATTTACATGTAGAATTTTATTAAAAAATGGAGTCTTGTACTAAAAATTTTATATATTAATTAATATGATATCTTAATAACACGAATTATCATCACATCTAACTGAAAAGGTAGCAAATACATTCTCATAACTATTTTTTTTTAATCAAATTTAAAATATTAGTACTAATAAATTTTTAATGTGAAAAAATTTAAATTATTTTAAGATGATTTCACAATTAATTGTAAGAAATTAATTTATGATTTACAAGTCACAACATCCACTTCGAGCAAATTTGGTGTAATCAACATATTTGGATACATGACATCAAGATTACTTAATTTAAGTAAATTAAAAAATATGTACATCAATTTTTTTTTTTTGGTATTTGAGATTATAAATCAATAAATCACTACAACTTGTTCAAGTGGACAAAAATGAATTAAATTAAATAAAATCCATGTTTGATGATGCAAGAAAATATATTAAGCCAAAAAGAACAAAACAAAACAAAAAGTATAATTAAACAAGAGTGTTGATGTGGGAAATTAGGAAGAAAGTTACTTGGGAGTCCAAAAGTGGTTGAATTAATTTTATTTAATTAGAAGTAAGAAAGTTAATTAATTAATTAATTAATATTAGTGGCTGAGTTTAGCCTAATTCTTGGCAGGAAACATGGGGATGAGATGATACCCAATAACCCAACAGTAGGCCTAGAAATTTTCCAAAGCAAACCTAAAGAAATAAACAACTCCCATTTGCCAAAGTTTAATGAATTTTTAACCATTAATTAATTAGATTTATTATTTAGGGTATATGCTTATTATTGTGTTTAGTTTATGTACTACAAAAATATTTGAAGTCCTTCCCTTTTAAAAAAGCATTATGAATTTTTTTTTTAAAAAAATCAAAGTTTAACTTTTTTAACTCGAGATTTTAATAATTTTTTTTATTAACTTAACAATAAAAATTAATAGCTACATGATAGAGATAATTTTAATCTAAACCTCGTCACAAAAGCCTAAAATAATTGATTTAATAAAAATTTATAAAATATTACGGTAAATTTTATTTTTTTACTACATATATAGTTTATCTTAATATGTTTAAGAATATAATAAATCAAATAACTATTCTTTTCCAGATGTTTGTGTTCATGTATTTTTTTTTATTATTATGTTTGAGAATTAGCATTAATTATCATTTATCTATCTTAATTGTGAGGGTAAAAATTAATGTTTTTGTTCAACTACAAAGTACTTTTTATACATCGTCAATAAAAAATAAACATATTGATTTTTTTGAAATAAAATTTACCTATTATTTAAATTTACATATTCGGATCTATTAAATATTTTGAACACTACTAAACAAACCATGTTTATATTAAAAATTATTTGAGTGTTTTTTGAAGAGGTACTAGATAAATATATATTTCTTTGTAAAGTTATTGAAATACTTCTAGGAAAATATATTTATTAATAACTGTTTTATATAGACAAAAAAACACTTGAAATTGAATAAATAAATTAAGCTTTAGAGAGAAGAAGTTATTAGCAAAACATAGAATTATTGGTCACAACTGGATGGCCATTGACTCAAATAAATAATTAGAAGGAAATCTTTGCAGCTTTGATGTTAAAGATTTGGTTGAAATTTTTTATTAGGAGCAGAAAAGGAAATTTTCTAATATTTTATTCATGTTGGAATCTGATATATGTGACCTAAAATTAGGGAATTGAAAGGGAGATCATGTTCTACATTAATTAATTAATTAACTAGATAATTGTTTTATTTGGTTAGTTGATTTAATTATAAGACAAATGGAAGCAATACATGAAATTTGAAAGAGTCTTTGATGTTTTCTTTTGTTTGTTTTACATTGTTACTTTTCCAACACACTTTTGTTTGAATTATTGGACATGATTTATGGACCCTTCATTTTATTTATTTTTTTTAAAAAAGTGTTTAGTTATTTAGGTGTTTTTCAATTGAAAGTACGAGATTCTCACAAATTTTATACTAAATACAGCTAGAGCGACTAACACGAGATATTTTTAAAAAAATTCTTTTAATTTTTAAAAAGTTCATTCCTCTCTATGTATACAACAATCTAATTTTGACTCCAACTGATATGAATTATTAAAATAACGTACAATGCCACTAAATTCATTATTTTTATCTATTTGCATAATTTTGTTGAAGAAAATATTTTTGAAAACGGTTTTATAAATTTTTTAATGCTTATCATGACACAATCTACTCCATATGCTTCATCAAATGCCAATATTATGGACAAAATAAACCCAAAATATGTCTAATTGAAACCCGACTGATAAATAGTAAATTGATTTTAAAATCTCCTCAAAAAATTAACTTTTTATTATTGATCAAGCTTAATTAATAAGATCTCAAATTAATTCTCTTCATGTGGTTTTGCACTAAGAATATTGCTTAATGTAAGTCTAAGGGGTTGTTTGTATTTTTTGACTGAAATATGAATATAATTATTTAAATGTTTAAAAGTCGTTTTATTTTTTAACTTATGTTTGAATATTTATTAAAAATATCTTAATATAATTAAGTTCAAAATTTTAACTTAAATTCAAATGAGTAAATGTCTAAATAATTGAATACTTTTATTTTCAAAAATATCTCTATTTTATTAATTTATTTACCTAATAAAATTAAAATCGTATTTAATTATTTTTGTAATTAGTTAACATAATATTAAAGTTAACTTAGAGAATTAATCAAGTAAGTGATTGTGGTCCCAAGATTAATCCCCCAAAAAAAAAAAAATTGGGAACTTTCAATGAATTTCAAAGGGACCCAAAAGCAACTTACCAACTCTGTCATATGCAATCAATAAAAAATTCCAAATAAATCTCTATCAATTTAATTAAAGGCGACAACATATGTCTAGTTGATGGTGCTACAGATTCTTAAACTCTTTTCTTTTTCACAACTAAATATTAAAATCCAAAATTATAGGGACATTATTCACTTAACAATAAGAAATCAACGCGTGGTTCGTTTCGACAATTTTAATCAATCAATTTAATTTAAAATTAATATTTTAAAAAATAATAATAATAGTGAAACATGAAGGGGACAATGACAAAGAGTTGTTGGTTTTTCTTCTTTCTCATTTCTTTTTTCTCCTATTGATTTTGATTTTTACATTTTCAACCACCTTTCATTAGATTTTGCAAGGACGAAAAAGGGGAAAAAAAAAAAAAAGAGCCAAAGACTTGGGGGACCAATTTTTTTGGCCCTTTATTGATTTGTTCAAGGCTTCAATTTTCATGGACCATTAAATTAAATGAGCTCATAAAAGTTAAAGAAGAATCTACTAATTTATATTTGTAAGGGTATCACCGCCAATGATTATAAAAATGTAATTTATATTAAATATCAAAATATTTTTGTAATTAATTTTATATATTTAATAAATTTAGGTCCTACATTTAAAATTTTTGAAAAATTCTTTACATATGTATTTTTTTTTATTCACTTATGGTTGTGTATTTTTTTTAATCATATATGTGTCTTTTATAACCACAAAGATTAATTTTAGAGATTTTTTCTAACTACAGTTAAAATTTTTATTTGCATCCGTCAAAATTTAATTTGTAAATTCAAGCTTAATAAAATGAACTAGTAAATTATCGAAATTTTAGTTTTAGATCTATTATATAAACCATCACTATATATACATATATTCTTTTTTAATAATCAAATATTTATATTTTTTTTTACTCTTTTCAAAATAAGGATAAATTAATGATAAAACGATCATGCAGTTTCATGTAATTATTAATATCTAAAAAAATTGAATTTAAAAAACTATATAATTTATTATTAATAGCTTCTATATTTAGAATTCCCATGAATTTTTTTCTTTTATTTTTCATTTTGAATTGATTTAATCAATTTTTTTATTTCCTTTTTCTGAAATCTCAATCATTTTATGGTATGGGCTAGATTTCATTTTTTTGGTCCCTCTCAAAACGTTCCAACTCCGTGGCTTAGCTGTGAGCCCCATAATTATTTTGTCAAACTACTTAAATTTCTCAAATAATTTGAAGAAGACTACAAAACAATAGCACAAGGAATGTACACTACACGTCTTCAAAGTCTTGTGAAAACAAACAAACAAATTTATAATTTTTATAATTTTTTTCACTAGATAATTATATTCTCTTGATCATTATTTCTTTTTAGTTTTCACTAATCAATCTATATATGCTACTAAAATTAAGAGAATTAACCTTCAATTTATTTTATTTTCGTTAAATAAAAATAAGTTGATATTAACTTAGTCTATGAATACATCACAACTTAAATATAATCACTCGCAAAACGAATAAAAAGATTTTTAATACGTGTTTAAAAGAGATGCTCAGTATTATTTAGTAGCTAATATTTATCGTAACTCACACGTTATATTTCATAACAAAAATTATTAAACATTGTAAACATCTTAATTTTAAACATATTCTTAATAAATTTAAATTTCATATTATTTTTCAATATTCAAAACCAATATTCCATATTGAAATGAGGATACTTTTGATTACCATTCCATCGTAAAATTAAAAAAACAATTTGGAAAAGTTATTAAAATTGTTTTGGAACAAAGAGTTGGTAACTGCAAATGCTCTCCATTACCAAAACTAAAATTTCCAGATTTCAAATCTCAGTCTAACCCATATATGCATCCAATAAGCAACTAAAGTAGTAGTGCACCCACTATTCATCGTCAAATCTTACACTTATAATTCGTTCTCCTCTCACACGATAATCTTACACTCACACTCTTACAGTTCCACCTCATAATTACTAACTGCACCCATTAATGGAGGAAAATGGGCAAAAAGTTTTACAGTCTTCTCTCATCATCATCACCATCACCATCACCATCATCTTCATCATCATCATCATCAACTATCTCTCTTCTTCAGGCTGCAGCCACAGTTTGGCTTTTCTTTGAACTTTCTGCTGCTGTATTACTTTTATGGCTTTCCTCTTTATTAATTTTTCCTGCTGCAATTTTCTCTTTTCTCTCATCTTGCTTCATCTGCTGTTCTCTGCACTCTAAACTACAAAAAGCTGTATCCCCCCTGCTCAAGAAATCTCCATTAAAATATTGCAACCAAAAACAAAATTATTCATATACATAGTAATTAAAAATAAAGAAGTTAACAAACTTCAGAAGCATCCTGGAATTTTTTTTAAAGGGCTTTCAGGTTTTCTTTTTTTCCTTCAGGGTCTGTAGCCTCTAAGTAGATCTTCAAATCTAATCAAAATAAGTTCCTTCATGGGAAAAAAATCCCAAATAAAAAATGCATTTAAACTTCAGCAAACTTCTGACTTTCATGTTAAAAATAAAAAAAAAAATCGAAAACTTAGAGCTACTAAAACAAATTATTGTATGCATTTAAACTCTTGTCAGAAAGTAAGAAAAAAAAAATAGCAAGACTTGGGTACACCAAAAATGAAATATTCTGTCGGGAATTTTTTTTTTGCCGGAAAATAAATCTGGCATACCTATACATGTAAATATCACGAGCAGGGTGCAGACGCCGTTTACAGAGGCCACATGATTTCAAGAAATGAGGAGTTTCAATGAAATCATTAGAATTACTTCTGTTTCTTTCTCTCTGCTGCAGCTGGTTATTAAAATTCCTTGGCGAAACCATAGCCGTCAGAAAACGTTGATCGTGATGATGATGGGTTCCAAAATTCATCATCATCAAGCTCTGATGATCATGATTATTTCCATAAGAACCTGGCAGTACTTCTTGATCCAAAGTTGCATGTGAGTTCTGCTGATCTGGACCGTCTGATGATGATGATTCCACGTTTGTGATATCAACGGTGATCCCTGTCATGCTTGTTGTTCTCTTAATCGGAGGACGTGGACGTTTTCCTAGCAACATCTTCTTAAATTCCTTCTCTTAATTCTGTGTAGAACTTTTTCTTTTAGGGATTTTTCAGAAGTTGCAGAGAAACAATTAAGAGAAAGAGTGGACTGAGAAATGAGCGTTGGAAAGTGAAGAAGAGAGAAGATAATTAAATGAAATGGAGAGGAGTGTGAGAGCGAATCTGGGCCGTTGCTTCCGGGCACCGGCTTCTATGAACTCCACGTCACGCTTTGTCTTTATTATTTTTTATTATTACTACTATAATTTATTAAGTTTGCAATTTTTTTTTTCAAGAGTAAGTTTGCAACTAATTTTTTATCTCATTTGTGTTGGGAATTTATTAGTCCAGGTTACACATCAAACAGAATTTTTTATAATGTGAAATATGTCATTTTGTACTTGTAATATTAAACATAATACTTAATACGTTCTAATGCTATTAGTAATATATTTTTTTTATTTGAGAGAGTTTTAACTAAAATACTGTAAAAAAAGGGATTGTATATATTTGATGTTTCAATTTTTTCTTTGTCATATTTATACATTTTTTTAATAATGATTCGTATGTTTTAAATTAAATGGATATACATAAAAGAAAATTTTAGTATATGGACGCGTATATAAAGTTATTTGTTTGTCCTATTTAAATTTTTTCTTATGTCACTTTTTAAACGATAGTATAAATATCTTATATTAAAATTTAAATTAAAGGCTCCTTATATGATAACATATATTGAGATTGCAATTTCATATGTTTTAAACAACTAATTAACTTAAATTATTAGAAAAAGATTTAATATTAATATTTTATGTATGTTACAGAAATAGACGAAGATTTTATGAAATTAAAATAAAGAATGCTAGTGATATATGTATTAGTGATGGAATAAAATATTTAACTCAAAAACTTAAATTATGTTCAATATTTAACATTAATATACACAACAAAAAAAATTTAGAATAATGCAAAAGCTTTTGTTTTTTCGATTGAAGTTTGATGAAATAAAACAAAAGGAGTAAAATCAATCATCTTTTTTTTTTTTTAAAATCTTGGGTACAATGCGTATCTGCATCAAATCTTCAAAAGTTCATTCCCTTTACCATTTCCACTAAGTAAATAGTAAATAGTAAATGCTAACTTTCCAAAAACGATAGGTCACATCGATCACATCATATCATTCATCAAATTAATGACGAATAGAATGAGAGTAAATGTGTTTCAGAATGGGGTGGATGGCTAGGGTTTCTATGAGGCTCCATCACCATACATCAAAGGTTCTCCAACTTTAATTTTGTTGTGATTTTCAACTCTTCTTTTTAATTTTTAATTTTTAATTTTTAATTTTTAATTTTATAATTATAATTCTTAATTTATAAATTACGTATTAAACTTTTGAAAAATATAACTAAAAGAGTAATAACTTTATTACTTGGTTGGATTGGATTGAATGAAATCCAACCGTCGGACCAATAATAATCGAATAGAATCGCTCCAGAATTGTTGCTGTAGCTTTGTCCCAGGCGAAGTGAGTGAATTTAGAGGGTAGTCAAAATGACAAGACGTACACACAAACAAAAGTAAAATGTGTTGTCGGAGTGGACAACTCACATGAACATATTTTCACTTTTTTGCGAATGTTTTGGAATTTATTATTATTATTATTATTATTATTATTATTATTTCATTTATTAAATTTACTCATTGATATTGATATTGATATTGATACTGGTAGTAGTGAGTAGCAAAGCAATTGAGCAATTGCTACTGCTGAATGCTGACGATGATGTTCACGTTTCCAGACTCTTAGGGCCAATACAGCAATTGCTTACATGATAAGAAAAACAACGAGGCTCTTCACTTCACCCCACCGCTGACAATATCTGTTAATTTTTTGCACCTTTGTTGTGTCTTTTTTTTATCTGTTAACAAAAAAAAAATTATGAATTAAAATTTCTTGTTTATCTAAAAAGAGAATTAATTAAAACTAATTGACTCACTGTTAATACATTCGAGTTTAAATATAAAAAATTTAACTATGATATAAAACTTAATTAACATTAATATACGAAAGAACGATCCTCAACCAATTGGCTGAATGCCAAAAACATTGAGTTGAGTCCCATTATTTATTTAAGAATATTTTCTCAATTAAATAGCGAGGTAAACATTATTTAATCTAAGTATAGTGTGATCGATATATAAAAAATAAAATTATCTAAAAATTAATTTAAATAAATAAATTTCGTCGTACATAAATTATTTAGAGATAAATCGGTGTTAATAACCTATTCGCAAGAAAACGAATATATCAATATAAAAAAAAGATTAATATCGAAAGAACAAGTCTTTAAGATGCACAATAGTCAATTGCTTGTGGAAAGCAGTTATATTGATGTTACATTCAATAGAAAATTGCAATTAATTTGGCAATTTATTGGGTTATGAGGTCAAGGCTTATGCTTTGTACAGTTGGGAAGTTTTCAGAAAAATCTTATTCAGGATGTGATCTCACACATGAATAATGATGACCACGACACCTCTCTTCATGCACTCTTCACTTTATTTTATTTTCTTTTTAAAATTATGGGGTTTAATAATATTTTAAATCTCAATATTTAAGGTTTTAAGTTTAATTTGTGATATTTAAATCCGATACAAGTTAGAAGATTTAAATTTAAAATTTTAAGTCTATTGATTTAAAAAGAGAATTATCGTTAACACCTATCTTAATCTTTGAAGTTAAGGATTTAAAAATTTAAAATGGTAATTTGAAAAATATAATTCAGAAGTAAATAAAATTTTTACAAATCACAAAATATATAAAACATGTGTGTAGTTTTTGATTAGTAGGTGTTCTATCATATCATTCTTTATTAGTTCTTGATAAAGTTCAAGACTCCCGAGTTATAAGAAAAGTGAGAACTATTACACCAAATTTTGTTATTACATTGATAATGTCAAATTTGTCCTAAAATATTAGATACAAAATTTTTTTGGCTTATTTTAACCAATTTAAACATATATTAATAATATCATGTGTTAAATAATAATTATTTTATTCCGTTATTAACATTATTGTATATCAATAATTGATACACTGAATGTCACATTAATTAAAGCATAAATTTTGTACATTAGTTGGCAATATATATATATATATGAGGAAGAATTGACAATTTTATAATTTTACGCTCATTTGCAGTCTATTAAAAATTTTATGTACTTCTAACGGTTGAAATTAAATTTAACATATATATTAATTACAATACATTGATTATACATTAATTACATATGTCAAATTTAATTACAACAGTTGAAAGTGTATAAATTTTAATGATATATAATTAATATAAAAATATGTATAAAAATATGAAACTGCTAATCCATTATATATATAATCTTAATTTTATTATAAATATGTACCTTATTCTAAATTCAAATTACTTATTAATTAATTAATTTTTATATAAAATTTTAATACATGAAAGTACTATATTTTCTATAAATAATAGTTAAGTAGTTTAATTTTATATTATGAATCTATTCAGTTTCTTTGGTTTTTTTTTTTTTTTTTTAAGTTGTACGATATAAAGAGAATTATTACAAAAATTAGATTTTATAGTAATCATAGACTTAATTATTTTTAGAAACTAATAGTTTATTGATATAATATTATAATTAAGGAATCAAATCAAAAATTTTTATTCCGATTTTATTTAATCAACGCATATTTTAATCTTGCTTGATTCTCTTCTGGCTCATACTTCACGTAAGAGAATTATTAGATTCCACTCAAAATACTAGTATTAACTAAAAATAAAATAAAAAATTTAATAAAAAAAAAACTCAGCCCTTAGAAACTTTGCATTATTGGATCAAATCATTGAATATGAAATATAAATAAATAAACAAACAAATACATCACCGCAACTTCTGGAAAAGAAAATGCAAGAAAATTTGTTCTTCAAAAAAATAAAATTAATTGAAATCTGACAGAATAAACCCTTTACCTGCTCTATCTATGTCAATCGGTGACATTTTTTTTTTAATTTTTCATCATAATTTTTTATACAGGATGATAACACAGGTCCCCGGTTTTTTATATTTTTGTAAATAACAATATACATGTTTATTTATAACAAAAATATACATTTTTATTTATAACAAATAGGTTCCTAACTCAATAACTCCGATTAAAATGACTTGAAAGGGCTAAGTTTTATACGTTAAATTAGTATGTTGTTTTTGGTTTAACTTGAAGTATAAATAGATATAAATATATAAGCATGAATGATGAATTTATTTTTTTTAATACTATATAAATATAAACTCTTAAAATTAATTAATTTGATATATTATAATCTTATATATAATAATGAATAAATAAATAAGATATTTTTAAAATTATAATTAAAATAAATTTATTCAAATATTTGTATTTAATCTTAAATGAAAAATTTTAACTGAATTTTATTCGAATGTAACTACTAAAACCCCTTTAAAATATATAGATAACTACAACTGAATTGTAGACTGCATTTATAAAAAAATAAAAACAAGCAGGCAATGATATGGTGGTTGAAAAAATTTGCAAACACTACATGTGTATTGAAGTCATTTTATAAAGGTTAAGTACTTGTTTGTCACAAATACACAAAACTGTCTTTACTTGCAAGAACATAAGAAAAAAGGGATCTAAATGCTATTGTTTCCATTTTATATTAAATAATAATTTCAGCAATTATTATGTACACTTTGTGTCAATTATTGGGTCCATAATGGGCCCCAGGCCCATAATATTTTCCTCTAAAAAAGCCGAACATATAAAAAAGCAAGAGGAGAAAAATCAAAATCGAAAAAACGAATTTAGTAACCTACGCAACCAATCAAGGTTTGTGTTGTCATCATCTCATTGGTCCCACTTCCAACATTGCAATAATTCTCTTGTTTTCCAAGTGGTGACTTCTCATATGGCTAGCCATTTTTCATCTTTTCATCATTATTTATTTTTTACAATATAAATTAATTATTTCTTTTGAATTAACTTTTTTATTTTTTATATGATTTTTTAACTTTTGTAATTTTATTGAGTGAAAAAGTAAAAAGGACTCTTGTAATTTCATTATCATCAACCATAACTAATTGTATATATACTTTTAGTTTCATTATCATCACTCATCACTAATCACTAATTTTACTATTAAATTAATAATTATCTTTATCAAATGTCCTTCTCCTCTAGAGCACTTCCTCGTTAGAAAATGAATCTCATTTGATCAATTTAATTAATATTTTAATGTTGCATTTTGAACTCGAGACTATGACTTTTATTGTAATATTTAAGCCATGTATGTTACGAGATAGAATTACAAAATAATAAATATAAGTGTAAATTACTAAAACACTTAAACCATTATATTTTTAAGGTAAAATACACAATAATATCATATATATTTTATTAAGTTTAATAAGAGTCTTTAAACAATTTATAAGTACGAGAACTTTAAAAATAAAAATTTATCAAATATTTTAATGTAATGACTTTAAAACTAAATAGAAATATATACGTAAGTTTATTATCTTTTTATAGGTAAGAATATCGTATAATTTTACTATGTCATAAAAAATTATTATTGTGGATTACAAGTTTTATGTATTATGTTTATGGGAAAATTGTAAGAATTACAAATTTAACAATATATTAATGCCACAAATCAAAAACCCTAGCACCACAAGATCTCAAAAGAAGATATGTTAGGTAAACAAGACGTACATGCCTTTGGAAATGGCACCTCAAGCTAATGATGTTAAATATGTCTACAAAAAAATGAGCAATAGTGGCCAACAACCTTCAAAATTAATATCTTTACTCTATACAAAGAAGGGCACAATTTAAAATAACAACAAAAATGAGCAATGTGCTAAGAAAGTGTATGGCTATAAAGAGAGAGCAAGAGAATCCATTAAAATTTTGATGTGTAATAATTGATGTTTCCTACCAAAGGGAAAAGAGAGACAAAAAATTAGGGCAATGATGCCTTCAAAAGAAAGGTCTTTTGTGCACTCTTCAAAAGCATCATTGGGAGCTTAAAAAGTGTTTCCAAACACCAATTATATCTTTCATTTATTTTTGTGTCATTTTTATGGTATATTCAATTATATTAAGTTGCATTCCACGATTAATCTTTTCATTCTCTCACTACACTTTAAATTTCCTTAAATTTTTTAAGTATAAATCATAAATTAAAAAATTTAAAAATTATAATAAGGAATTAAAAATTATCGGATAAAATTAATGTATCGAAGATCTAGCCTTTTATTTCTTTTTTTGGTTATTTATTTGACTGAAATTTTTTTGTCGATGGGAAAGACCCAAAATAAAGTGTTCGACCAAGAAGGATTAAGAAAAGATTTGGGAGAAATTTGAAGAAGTTGTTTCATTCATGTGATGATTGATTGGGTAAAAATTGTGAAATGTTACAATTTGTCCAAAACTATAGGTGAAAATCACCTTTCTAATATGTAAAATCTTTTCTACAAACTCTTCTAGAACAAATTGACATGCAATCACTATATCACTTTACATAATCTTTTTTAATTATTTTTTTATTTTCACCTATTCACTACATTCATATAACTATTATAAGATCTGTTTGTATAAAAATTTATACAAGTAATGTTATTATATTCTTTTTTATAAAAAATAAAAATAATAAAGCCAAGCTAGCTAGTCATAAAATGCCTTGCAACCTTAGAATAACATGATGAAATTTCGCGTGTATGAATATGTGTGTGTGTGTATTGTATCACATCTTACATCTGTTGTGAAGATGAATCGAACAAATTTCACTCTTTTGTTGAGTAGACACAGTTTTTTTAAAGCAAATGTACATGAAGATGAAGGACACGGGTAAAGTCCTGATTTGAACAATATAAAAAATCAAATATTTTATATACTTTATGATGCATTTGGCAACCTGTTTCTCTCTTGCTTTTATCTCCTTAATTATTATAGAAATTCATATCTCAAAAACAAATTATCACAAATTTGGTACAACAAAGCAGAGCCAAAACTCAGTGCTAAGCAATGGGTACATGAAAATCTCAAGAAAGAAACAACATATTATATAACTTACTAGAAAGATGAAGAGCGCATACTAAACATGTTTAGTCAGTGCCAGTTGCCATCAGGAACTCTCCTTCACATACCAAATCGCCTCCGACATACGCCTTCCCTTCCATTTTTGCTATTCCAAATCGCTTTTGCAGCTTAACAAGTGTCATGCGCATGACCAAAGTGTCTCCAGCAATTACAGGCTTCCGAAACCTCACTTTGTCAATTCCAGCAAAGAAGAAATTGTTGCGGGAACCTCCCACTTCTGGTTGAAGCATAACCAAGCCTCCTACTTGGGCCATTGCCTGTAGCAAGCGATTATTTTTCATTGATACTTAACAGCAGAAAATGTATCTTATTTACTGTAAACACAAATGAGTCGGAAGCAAACATAGAATCGAATCCAAGCAATTAAATTCTAGTGATTAGCAAAGTATTCAGAATAACAATTTAGTGGCTCAAGAAACGTTTAAAGGTTGCAAGCTGTAGAAAGCGGAAAAAAAAATCCATATGTGGGAATAAGAAACTAAAGGATTTAGCAATTTCTCCAGCAAAGTGCCCAAGATCATGCAATAGTGAAAGGATCATATGGAAAATTATATCATGACCGTTCTGGTCCAATTTAGAATAAGTTAGAACATTTCTTGAATGGTTTTCGTTGAAACCAAGTATTAATAAAACCAAAACAACAAAGCCTAAGCTGATTAGCATTCCCTTTCTAGCATAAGTTGTGTGGAAAAGTAAGGCAGAGGCAAGTGTTGACAAACACTTTGGTTCTTGCATCTGCTTCTTCTTTTTCCAATTTAATGTAGGGAAAGGGATTCACAGCTCTAAGTATCCGACAAGTATAGAATAAATCCAACCTGTTTCCTTTAACAAAAGGCCTACCAACCATACCCAGAACGAAATAATTTGACCTGGTCATTACCAAGCCAATGTGACAAACGTGGATCCCACAACCACCCATAACAGGGCTCAGTAAACAACAGATTTAGATTTGGGTAGCCACTGAGTAACCAGTGTATTACTCCAGTTCAAAAACATTAAGAATGCACTACTATCGTTTTCAATAAACTGCCTGCCTGACAGATTTCCAGTGAAATATGAGAACCTTGAATAAGGGTAAAGGGGCATATAAAAACCAAACAGAAACATATCACTTGGTGGTTCTGGTGAAAACACAATCAGAAGATTTAAGGTTTTCAGCAATAGTGAATACAAGTTTAGCAGAAATACGAGGTGGAGAAGAGAATTTCTCAAGTAACATGTAGATTAAGCATCTTGATAGACTCTTGTGGGTTAAAATGTCAGATGAATAAAAAAATTACCACAACTACCCATAGAGCTTACTTAATACATGGAAGCACATTGACTTCAGAGATGAAACATATAAGACAGTACTGGTGAACTTTTTACTCTTTTATTTATCCATTATGCAGCAAAGAGATCTCCACATGGAAATCACCTATTAGATAAGTGCCATTTTCTATTTTCTATGTCAGCTGCCAACCAAGGCTTTGTTTGGGTTGCTGTGCTTTTGTTGTACTTATATGCTTTTGTTGTACTTATATTTGACATACAGTAATTTCACTTACTTTTAACTTCAAAACACCTTAATACCAAACAGAGCCTAAATCAGTCAAACATTCCCAAGTATATTGCAAATTCAGATGGTTCTATGAATGGCTCAATTTCTCTGGTGATTAGAACCCAAGGCGAAGCTTTGGCAGTCAGAAAATATCAACTCAGGAAGTTTGAAGTCACCCAGAAAGTTTTAATTGCAAGATCTCCTCAATAGCGTTTCACACAATGTTTTGAATACATGTGTATACATAAAAAGATACCAATATGCAAGCACATGCAAAAAATGCTCACATCCGTGTGTTAGGGCATGCCCTACCCAATACACACAATCAAGAACACTGCTTCTTGCTTCTTCTTAACTCCATCACTCATCAACTTCATTTTCTAGTTCAGTTATTCTATTTTAAAGGATCCAAAAGGATGAACCTGTCAAAAGTGGCTCAAGAAGTCAATGCACTTGATAACAAACTAACAGTAACAGTCTTAAAAAATTGCGATAGCATGCAAAGACCATCGATGATCTGAGAGCTGTCAATGATCCTTAGTCACCAGAAACCTATTGATTTAAATTTGCATTGAAGGGGAAGCTCTTATAATCAAAAAACTAAAACTCAAAAAACAAGGTAAGGAATATGTAGTCACTTCCCTGCTGGAGAAAAGAAAAGCTGAGAGGAAGGCAGGGGGATGGCATGTAATTCCAAATAAAATGGTAAAATCTGTTTTTCAGTAATGGAATATTTGAGGGACCCTTATGACTCTCACTCACTTCTGTAACAATCAACTCATTTGACACATTCTGATGACCCAACTACTTCATTACAGCTAGATAAATCCATATTTTTCCTTATTGCTGTAAACTAGGCCAATTTCTAAATCCCAACAACCCCATTTTTTCACACCTCTTTCTCAGCCTCCCGATACCTTCAACTTAGCATTCTCACTGCCACAGTTTAAGGTCCACTTTACACATGTCCAAACTCTGTAAGAATGTTTGATCTCACCCTGCTCCAAATTGCTTCTTACTCTCAACATATATGGTAAACCACAATAAATTGCTTGTTCCATCTTTTGTCAAGCTACCACCTCTCTACCTCTACATCCAAATCTTTCTTGCAATAATTTCACAAGCATGCTGTTTCCTGAATGCCAAAATTTGGCTACTGTAAGCCATGGCTACTTCTCATACAAATTTGACCAAATTTCTCTTTTAACTTGATAGGCACCTAAGAATCGCAAAAACACTCCAAATTCCATTCACATTTCCTCCATTATTTCACAGTTCTTTATAAATTACACTAAATCAAGAAAATTAACTTAGTTAAATGGCAAAGAAAGCACAAAAAGATGTAGGTAAGTAAGCAGATTATTACCTCAATCATAAGAACACCGGGCATAATTGGCCTCTCAGGAAAATGCCCAGGAAAAAAATTATCATTTATAGTCACATTTTTTATACCCACAGCTGAAACCCCTGGACTGTACTCTATGACTCTATCCACTAACAGAAATGGAAATCTACAAAATAAACAATCAAAAACCAAAACAAAATCAAAACCCATCAGGAAAAAAAAAAAAAAAGCCAAAGCTTAAAAGTATAACAAAATTAACTCACCTGTGGGGCAAGATTTCACGTATCTGATTAATATCCATGACTGTAGGAAATGCTGGGTACCCTGCAAAACAACTTAATATGTTACCAAATGCTCTCAAATAAAAAATTTTTCCTTTCTGCACTTAAATCACAAATGGTTATAGCGGAAAAAAAAAAGTTTACTGGTTTCAATAGGAGTGATTTTGTTTGCGTCGTCTGGTCCATTGATAGAATTAAACACGACTGCGTTGCTTCGGCGACGAGTGGAAGGAAAGAAGAGAGAAGGAGATCTAGAGAGAGAAAGAGATAGTGAGAGTTTTCTGGGCTGAGTCAGTGAGTTGGGAGTATGAGAGAAGAGCGCGTTGGAAGCAGCAGTCGCCATTTTTTATTTTCCTGAAGCACAGCTTGATTTTGTGAACCGGTTATCAGTAGTTAGTGGTTAAGGTAAATTTCATCGTAGCCCTTACTTTTCTAAATATTTTATTTTTCATAAATTTTTATGCTTGTTAGCGTATTGGTACAAATACAATTGCCCAACTCTCTAACCCCCATACAAATTAGTTTCATAACCATTCAAAAGTTTGTGTTGAAAAATGTCTTTAATTTGACCCTTTTTTTTAGCTCTTTTCGAATTAAAATCAAATTAAAAATATGACCTAAATAAATTTAATTTGTTTTGATTGACTTAATTGTTAGCCCTTGTTTACATCCTTGCCAATTCACTACATGGCCCAAAACCTTACATAGTGTAAATTGCCTATGAGGCATCTTTAGATACTCTTATTTGAAGATTAGTTCTCCAATTTCGCACTCTTAGATACTCTCGTTTGAAGATCAATCCTCCCATTTCATCACCATAGTTGATTTCAGTCTACGGACCTCAACAAGAAAACAATTCCAATTCTCGACTAATTTGTACGAAGTTAGTCAAAATTCTTCGCAACTCATGCTTTGAGGCTTGAAACCTCCGTTACCAATTTTTTACTAACTAGTATACTCAAAATGCTGGGTAAAATAGCAAGCATTCTTTTCCTACCTAGTATACTCAAAATTGAGGTATAATAGTAAACATTTTTACGAGAACATATACGTAACTCTTAGCAATTCAATTTTAAACTACAATAAGATTAATTCAATGACTAATTCAATATTAATGAATGTTAGTAATTTAATGCAAAATTATAAATAATTATGTAGAAGTCTGCATGTTATAAAATACACACTTCCGATACAAACAAAGATGTAATAATATTAAAATTCAACCATTTGATACGTAGATATTTAGTACAAAGAATAATCCTTTTTTATGAAAATAAAAAAAATTGAAAAATGTTCAATTAGAAAATGCAAACGTGACTAAATTAGCCCTAATTACTGAAAATTTCATATATTTTATAGAGTGACAATAAGACTGACTCATCTATCAACTTTTCTATATTATTACCCTCAAACAACCAGACTCAATTTACCTTACATAAAGTCGTCAGGCTATGATTTTATTACTTATATACATGGGGTTAAGGATTTATTAGGGTGAGATAGATTGTTTAAGGAACCTCTCTTCGAACATCAATTTCTATTTTACTTTTCTTGAATAGAACATGGTTATATAAGTTAGTTGATATCATTATTATGTATAAAAAAGAGACACTCTATCTCAATCCGTATTTTTTCTTGAAAAGCAAATCATCATGGGACGTGCTTCTCAAATGAACAAAAATTGTAACAATATTATAATTTCAACCGATATATATAGTTGTCAATAATATTTAAACATAAAAAATATCCAACTGAATGAACAATTCGTTTTTTTTTAAAAAAAAAGGAAAACCAAAAACAAATCAAGATTCATAAGAAACATCAAATAATTCTTCAAAAATACACGACGGCATCTGGAAACGACACATAGGGCAAGCCCGGCTCTGCTTCAACCAATCAGCAATACACTTTTCATGAAACTCATGCGAACACTGCATCCGAACTACCTCCCATCCCTCCAAATCCTCCTCCCAGCAAATCGAACAAATGTCGCCGTTAGGCCTTCTACCACTTTGCCCCACCCTCTCCAACGCCTCAACCGCCGCCGTGCTCGCGGGAATCGTGCTGCTGTAAAACCTGTCGTATTTATCCACCACCTGCATGTCCTTCTCATTTAAATATATCAATTCATTACCCCATATCTCGACAGAAATCTCCACTGCCTTGTTACTGCTGATTGAGTTACTCTCGATAAGGTTGCGAGATTTGGAAAGTAAGTCATCAGCAAGTTTATTATGACTATCAGATTTAATTATCGGAATATTAGAGAAAAAATCTGTGAAAATCGCAGAGGATACAGTGGAGAAATCGCTCATAGTCATCACAATCTGGATAATTTTATTTGGTCTAATGGATTGCTTGATCTTGTGCAAAATCTTGAATCTACTTTCAGGGTTTTCGGATGAATTCGTAAACCACGTTTTTTCGTATGCAGAATTCGGATGAACGTAGAATTTGATCGAGGATTCGGCCTCAGCGTTGTATTCTTTGTGTTCCAGGCGTATATTAACTTGGAATTGTCCGCAAACCATGATGATATCAAAGCGGTGGTTTGGCCAGAACTAGTTGACGGCAGAGGAGGAGGAGGACAGCGGGTTTGATCGGAGTAGCTAAGGATATAGTGAGTGTTTGTGGGTAAGGGTGTATATAATAGGGGAAGTCTAGTTATTACGACATGTATTCGCATTTGCCCTGATGAAAGAGGAAATCCTTGTCCGAATTGGGAAATAATTCTTAGTGATATTAGTAATTTTTTTATTTTTATTTATATTCCTAACAATATTCATTAGAAGTTGAATAGTGTAATGATATCTTAACTTTTGACATTCATCACAGAACAATGCTGTACACTTAATACCGGTATTTAGTTGTTTAATTGGATTTATTAAGGATTTATTTGATACAAATAGATAAATATTTTTTATTTCTGGAAATTTAGAAATATAAGGATCCAAAAGTTATTATCCCAAATAGAAGTCGCTATCCATGAGAAATGAAATATACACTCTAATAAAAATAAATAAATAAATCAGACTTCCATAAGAACAAATGTTAATTTAAATTTAAAGCAATACAACCTTATTTTAATGTATAATAATATCTTAAATATCTACAGATAAAAGCAATTTCTATATAATGATTACAAAATTATGTATCAAAGTGTTTTCTTTTGTTGCGGAAGTTCATATATGTTAAAATTCAGATTTAAGTAATTTGGCACTAGATTGGTGCAATTCAATGATGAATTAATGTAAAACAACATTAATTTTGCGAAATTTAGCTTCAAAATTGCTTAAATCTGCACCTCTCTAAGGTCCAGGCGATCCAATTGCAGAAAAAAAAAAATCAGACATCAAAGTTGGCCTATTGAATTGCATGTTTCGGTCAATCGAATTAGCATTCCAATTTTAGTAAGAGTCCGGCACCTGGACTAGACAACCATTGTATATATGCAAATCAAATTTGTTAAATATGGGTAATTTTCATTCTTCAAATTTAATCTCCATTACAAAGACTTAATTGTCATTCTAACAGATCATGACAATAAGATTTTCATCTCTGTATAAATATTCTACAACTCTATATAATTATTCTCAATCATCCATCTCAAATTCCAATGATGTGAATGACACTTGTAAGCCCAATACGCCCACCCAAAAGTTGCACGCCCATAAACATCTAGTTGAATCTTCGCAAATCTCTGGAAATCTTCCTTTGTTGCTCCTCTTACATGCCATTCATTGGTCCATTCCCCTGAAAAAAATTGTGCCAACATCTCGACATTAATTGCTTGTATAAAATTTGCTCAATCGTTGAAAATTTTCTTTACTACTTACCAACAAAACTTAGAGAACTATTTGATGTTGTAATTTCTCTTAGATTGGAAGATCTGGAGTAGCGGACATAATCTATGTTCTGTTGTACAGACATGCCGTTGAAATTGTCCGAGAAGAGGTTGTAATAATGCACGTCAATTGCTACGCGAGTAAGGTTGCTCGCGAAGGAGAGGAGCTCTGTCCATCGAGCTCCCAGACGATTGGAAAGAATCACATAAGCATCCGAGGTGTATTTTCTCACAGTATCATAGCCTTGTTTGTAATACTCTTTCAGGCTTTCTAATGCTAAGCCAGGCGCCAGAGGCTCGTTCATCAGCTCAATTGCCGCCAGACTTGAGTGATTGGCGTATCTGTAAAATAAAGTGTGAGCGGTATTATTGTATTTGATTCTGATAAGAAACTTATAGAACAGTAGCTTGCGTTACAAGAAAAGTTCACCTTGATGCGAGGAAATCTATGATAGCTGCAGTTTCCGGTATGTCTGAAGCAGTCCATTCCTGAAATCCGTCTCTTGATGCGCTGTGAGGGTAACCATTCTGCGAAACTCTGACCGCGTGCAGATCTACAATCACCTTCATACCATATTTCCTTACATTGGAGAATAAACACAAACAGTTTAGTAACTTCAGAAATGAAGTGAACATGTTTTTTGTGAAACCACTTACTCTGCCCAAATGAAAGCATTGTCTAAAGCCTGCAAGGATCCTCCAACAAAAGGCTTTGGCGGCGTTGGATCGTATGCAATCCACCATCCAACAGGAATTCTCACAGCATTCAGTCCATTTTCTGACATGAACTCGAAATCATCCTCGGTGATGTAAGTTTTCCAATGATCCTGCAAGGAACTATACAGTTTGATCATACGAGTCATTTTTTACATAATTCTTTACTAAATTGCTCGAAATAACACTAATGCTGGACTCACCCGCATAAATTTGGGAGCTTTTTCAGGGCCATATCCATTTGTGATTTGGTATTCTCCTTGCATTGTACTAACAACAGTCATATTGAAAACAGAAGGATCATTTTCTTCCCAAGTTGATTCTCTATAATCATAATCAGCTGTCATTTCCTTCTCTGATTCTGCCTGTAAAAACAAATGAATCACGCTGTATATTACTAGCATTTGATTTTCAATTTGTTTCTGTGATTATAGACTGTATACCTGAATGAACAACCCATTTGATGCTCTGATTCGAACTTGATTTGGATTATCTTCTTTCCTTATAATCTGAAATGTCTCTGGAAAATTTGCTGTTTCTGAAACTGCTACAAGTTTGTTTCCTTGGCCTTCATTTTCCAATCCAATAAACTGCTTATTTATCACTCTGAAGTTGAAAAATGTCTCGTTGATCCTCCACAGCTGTTTGATGGAAACAAGACAATTAAACAGTAAGAAAATTATTATAATAGACCAAATAGTGCTTTCGAAAACTGTTTCTGAAAATAAGAAGCGTTTTCAAGTTTGATGGCACTGCTGAGAATATTTTTCTATGTAAAAATATACCAACTTAGAATCCCGAACATCATCACTCCAGAAAAAAATAACAATGGTATGTTTCAAAACTCGTTTTCACATTCATTCTAGTTCCATTTTTTGAAAACAATAATATGTTTTTTTTTTTAACAAAATGGTTTTTGGAGACCAAAAACTATTTTCAGAAAGCATAACCAAACATCCACTTAAAATTTTTAAACACTAACCCTGAAAGTTTGCCACGTAGAGCCTGAACTGCTGTTGGCTACCACCATTTTTCCATCATTTTCAACGGCGATGTACTTCCTCAGTCTCGTGGACATGAATCGAACTTGTGTTCCATCCTAAGCAAGCAACAAACCAGGTAAAATGTTTTCAAATATGTCAAAAATTGTAATGCAGGACCGGGAAATCTTCAATAAGAAACAAAAGCTAAAAAACAGTACCAAGAGATCATTGTTTTCGATTCCTGAAAACATGGAAGGTTCCATCCATCCTTCTGTCACAAGCCAGTTTCCTAAACTGGCAGCTTTCAATGGCAAATAATCAACAGAACTAGAAGATGCAAGAGAAGAAGAAAGAATCCACGAAAGGTAGAAAAAGAAGAGAATCGCCATTGATGAAGAAATGAAAACTTCCTGAAAATGGAGAATTTTGTCTTGGTTTTTCTAACTCTATATAGAAGCCATAGCCATTAAATTTAATACGGTTTAGTTTTTCTGGTTCAACTGTCACATCCAAAATTATTTACTTCTATCTAATCGCTACTTGTAATAAGGATTTCAATTTTAATTTGGGTGTGGCATTTGGTGTGTGAACTGAACTAATTCATAATTTAAAGGATTAGCATATAGTTTAATGCATGCATGTAATTGATGTAATGTGGAAATAATATTAATTATAGCAATTAAAATTCCTAAACCTTTAGGCTAGAGTTGGGTGTTAGAATAATGCAATATCATTAGAAATATTCCATCTTTTGGATGAAAGAATAGTTAAATGGTGGGCAATTTTTAATGTTCAAAGTGCAAGAAAACCTAATGTTGTGAAATGTTTTTGGAAAGTAAATCAATCATAAAGGCAACTAGTCTTCAAATGTCCTAATCTCTGTGGCATCTATGCAATCACAGGTTCAAAGTAGGTGGCTTTGTACAAAAAAATGTTTGAAAGAAACTTTATTGCTATTTTTAGACAAAGAAGACAAAAGATGATGAACAGCTAGCTAGAAAACTCAAATAATAAGGGAAAATATTATCAATTGCTGATCTGCCTCAGTCTAACAAAAATGACTATAATGGGATTATTAGAATTATAGCAAAAAAATATATAATTATGCAAGCTTTATTAGAAAATAATGTAAATTTTGTCAGAAAAGAGAGACAATTATCTAATGCCAACCAAAAACGTATCACATTTCCCTATGAAGTCCATGTGCATAATCCAATCGAGTCCAAGATGTGATGACGATGAATAGCATTGAAGGCTTCTATAAATAAAAGCCTAGAATTGGGAGGAAAAAAATCTTAAAATCTTAAAATCTTAGAGCTTCTTGCAAAATTACTTGTAAGATTTTCCTTTACATTCCAATTTCAAAGTACTCTAAATCTTTGACTACTGAAGATAAAAAAACTTGTAAGTTGTTTATTAATTTTATATTTCAATATTTTTTATTGATCTCAATATTGCATTCCATTTATTGTATATTTTTATTTTCAATTTATTATTTTTATTCTGTATATTGCATTTCATCCTGGCATGTGATCGAGTCTGTTTTGTTTTTCCAGCAATTAAGTTTAAATACTTATCATCTTAGTGATATCAATCATTAACTAATTTTGTATTTGATAGTTTGTAATTTTATATCATATTAATTGTAATATTTAAACCACAAAATCTCAATCTTAAAAAAAAAAAAGACTGTTGCATTTACTAAAATTTACGTTCTAATATATATTTTTTAATTTCAATGGTTTAAAAATTATTAATTTAACTCTGAATCTGCTAAATAAATCATACTGAAAATAAGTATTGATTTTCTTACATCATTTATAATTTAAAATTAATTATATCGTTACATAGATAAAAAAAAATTTAGAGTTCAACGATGCCGATGACAACCTACTTTGAGTACATCACCGGAAACTTTTAATTATTTATTAATTTTAGGTGCGCGTATTTAATAACATAATCACTTGCAACAAAAATATGCAATGAGAATTTTAATTTTTTCTAACAAGAAGCAATAACAAGTACACTTTCTTGCATACAAGGAATCCTGAAGCCAGCATATTAATATTTATTATAATTAAAAAGTTTATCTAAGGATACTAGTGACCACATGTGGGACTTTAGACAAGCTTTATAATATAATTGATTGATTTCAGTCATTGTTTGTGACAAAAACTGGAGACTTTTGTCTGCTAAATTGTCTTGGTCAATTTCTTTTTCAGAGGCAGAGTAACAAACATCAAGAATTGATTTTTGTGTCAGACATTGAAGAAGGATAAAAAATTGGGTATTACTGTCCTAGCATGATTAACTACAAATTAAAGTATTTTGAAATATTGACAATTTTCTCATAGATAGTTCTAGTGAAATGATCTTTAGATAATTCTCTAGATATGTTCATATTGAGATTATCTGTCCCATTTTTTAGTAGTCTTTTTATAAAATGTGAGTGTCAATAGCACTCCACCTTTTACCTATCCAAACTAAGGTAAATTCACTTGCAAATAAATTGGAGATTCTTACTTCTCTTATGCTTGAATACTCTTCTTATACCAAGGAATACAAATTCTCAATATATAAAATCTAGAAAACACAATAACTTCCAACAACTAAAATTTGCTAAATGGAAATTTAATGTCTTCAAGTAATGAGAAAAGCTTCATCATTTTTTTTTCTAACAAGGAAATAACAAGTAAACTTAATCTGCTGTATGTAAGGAATCTTAAAACAGCATTATTTATAGATAAGAGTTTACTCAAGGAAACTAGTGACCATAGATTGGAGTTTAGACAAGCTTTATAATATTTTGTTCAACCATCCACTTGAGACTCCAGTGTTTTTCTTTTGCTGCACATTTATAAGACCAATACGCCCATCCAAAAGTTGCACACCCATAAACATCTAGCTGTGCTTTTGAAAATCTCTGGTAATCATTCGGGTTTTGTGCTCCACTTACATTCAATGCACCAGTCCAGACCCCTGCAAAATCAGTACACAAATATCACATTTTTCTGCTACTTCCAAGTTAGAGTTCTTTTGCTGCATGCATATTCAATTATGTTACTTCCTTACCAACAAAAATTAGAAGGCCATGGGAAGTGGTGAGAGCGCGGAGTTCAGAAGATCGTTGGTTGTAGACATAGTCGATCTTCTGTTGCGCGTTCTTCTTGTTGAAGTAATCGGTGTATTCGTAGTAGTAGTGCACGTCAATGACTACGCCACTTAGGCTGCTTGCAAATGGGAGGAGCTCCTTCGGATCAACCTTTCCTAGGCGATTTTAGAGGATCACATATGCAGTTTGAGCGTATTTCATCACAGCATCATACCCTGCCCGGTAATACTTTTTCAGGCTGTCAGAAATTTACACCCGGAGCACGGGCTCATTCATCAACTCGATTGCAACGAGACTTGATCGATTAGCATATCTGCTTGGATTGACAAAGTTCGTGTGACAATTCAGAAGAATTTTACTCAATTTGTACTATAAGGAAAGAAAATTAACAAGTATACTAAATTAACCTTGCAGCAAGAAAATCAATGACAGAAACAGTATCTGGTATCTAGGGATCTCCCCATTCCAGGAAAACATCTCGTCCTACTGTGATCATCATCGTGTTACGAACTTTGGACCGCGTGCAAATCAATAATCACCTTCATTCCATCCTTCCTTTATTCATAAGCAGAGAAAATAAATAAGTACTTCACAAACATATAGATGAAAGAAAATGCTTAGAAAATGATGATTTGATGCTACTTACTGTGCCCAAGTAAAAGCGTTGTCTAAGGCTTTTAAGGAGCCCCCAACAAAAGGCTTTGGCAGCGTTGGAACCTGTGCTACCCACCATCCAACAGGAATTCTCACAGCATTTATACTATTCGATGACACGAAATTGAAATCATCTTCGGTAATGTAACTGTTCCAATGAACCTAGATAGCAATTATACATATGAATCACTAATTTCTCTCACTTGAACAACTTGCTCAGAGTCATATGAATCTTATGTTTTAAATTCGATTCCTACCTGCATAACTTGTGGGGCTTTATCAGGGCCATAGCCGTTTGTGATCTGGTATTCACCTCTTGGTGCTTCATCCACAAAAATATGCATGTTGAATGCAGATGGATCTCCGTCATCCCAACTTGATCCTCTACACTCTGCAGTCAATCTTGTATCTGAAACAGCCTAATCACAGTGCCAAAAACAAATGAATCTAGAATCTTATTATTAATGATTTAATGATTTAAGTTCATGATTATTAATGATTCAAGTACATGGATAAAAAGCCCATTTGATGATCGGAGTCGAACCAGATTCAGATCATCACTTTTTCTTACAATCTGAAGTGTCTGAGCGTTCCCTGCTGCGGTTGAAGCTGCTACAAATCTTTTTCCTTAGTTTGATTAAACAGCCCAAAGAACAGCTTATTATTCACTGAAATTGAAAAATGTCTCACTGATCCTTCACAGCTGCATAATCCAAAATCAAACAAATGTTAATATGAATTACAAGATGATTACAGTGTTACATATGCTCAATTATAGCACAAACCCTGAGAGTTTCCCAAGTTGAAGCAGAGCTGCGGTTGGCTACAACAACTGTCCCACCTCCATTTTCTGCAGATAAATACTTCTGCAGCTTTGTGGACACGAACTGAACTTTCGTTCCATACTATCATGAATGAAATTCCAGGACTATAGATTATCAACAGATCAAGAAAATCCTGCAATATAACTAGGAATGAATTACTAGATATCAATGGAAAAATGGATTATGGCGGCGGTACCAGAAGATCTTTGCTGGGAATTCCATCAAAGAGAGTAGGTTCCATCCATTCCTCAAGTGACTAGCCAATGTCCAAGGTTCACTGCTTTCAGTGGCAAATTGAATTTGGAACTGTGAGCAAATGAAAGAGATTAAGCTTGAGAATAGAAGGAATGATAAGACAACTTTCAAGCAAGCCATTATTACCAGTTTCTGCATTTTAAAAAGAAAAAGAACTGGTAAGTGAGGTCCGTTTATAAAGAATTGGAAGACGAAGTCAAGAAAAGTCTTCACACCAAAGAATTGCAATGAGCGTGCATAGAAGAAACTACTAGGAAATTGGTGAAAGTTATTAGGAAAATTTGACTGTAGATATATAATATTTCACATTTAGTAATTTTATTTTAGGGTAAAGAACAGTTTAGTCCTTAAAGTTTTGCCTAATAGGCGGATAAATTTCACTAATTACAAAAATATCTAAATAAGTGCCAATCCGTTAATTTGTACGGTCTATTTGGACAAAAAAGTATAATTTTATTGCTATATCTCTGTTGACTATCAATGTTTATTATCTCACGTGGAGAACAACCCCCAAAGGCTGGCTGGGATAGTTTAAGCGCTTCAGTTTGCCTTGCGTCCCGGAATCGTAACACAAATTTTGGGGTTAGGTAAGGGGAATAAAAAAAACTACTTCAGGCTTGCCCTACCCCTACCTTACACTTTTTAAAAAAATAAAAAATAATCTCACATGGTAAACAATATCCATGTCAATAAATTTAAAAAAAATCTCAAATGGAAAACATTGTCCATGTCCATAAATTTTAGCTTCAAATTTCAAGGTTGAGTTTAATGAATATATTATTGATGATCACTAACCACTGTTATAACATTATTCATTTGGGTCATTATAAATATTATTAAAATATTTATTAAACTTTTTACATAATTGTACCATTAACATTGTTGTTTCAGCAATAGTTAATCATAAATCTGAAATTAAATTTTTGGGTATTAGAAATTTAATTTCAAATTTATGGTAACGGTGGCTCGACTAACGATGTTGATGGTATTATTATATAAAATATTTAACAATGATTTGAATGATATATATAATGATCCAAACGAATAATATTAAACAGTTGTTAATAGTAGTTGGCGGTGACGTTCAACAGTTCATTAAATTCAACTGAACCTTTTTTTTTGGACTATTTTGTTACTAAGGAGACTTATCAAATTATTATGCCAAATTTTAAGGACTAAATATCCTTTACCCTTTATTTTATATCATTAAAATTTACATTTATATACATACCTCTGCACTAATAGTTACTTTAAAGGCTAAAGATGCTCTAATTTCTATTTTCTAAAAAAAATTTTAAATTATAATTTTATAATTTTTATTCTTTAATATAGGTCTTAGATATTTTTATTTCTATTTATATACATAGTATAGCTCCCTGGAATTCAGCCATTGCATGTGACAAAAACTTAAAAGACTTTTTGTGTACTAAATTGACTTGATCAATGCCTCTTTCAGGGGACCAAAGTCGTAAACTTCATAATTGATTTTTGTGTTAGATATTGACAACAACAAAAAATTAGGATTATTGTGCTAGAACAATTAATATACATGTTGAAGTATGGCTTATTTTCAATACTCATCTGCAAAATTTGAAGTCGGTGATGATCGGTGGAAAAAAATCGGCGGCCTTCATACATAAGAACTTACCTCAAATTGGTTTGATTTTTTTGACTTTTTAGCCCTTAATTAGGTTATAAGTAGAAGGTTTCTCTTATTTATAATGGCATCAAAAAAATTGAGAGAAAATGTAGAGAGGCAGAGCCAAAATCTCATAAACGAGTTGGAGAGTTGTTCTGAGGTTGAAGATCAAGTTTTTCATTCGGGTCCCCACCTTTGTAACATTTACAGTATTCCTTAAAATTTCTGTAAATTTTATATTTAAACCCATTTAAGTTTGTAGGTATTTATAAGTTGTACCTAAATTCTGTATTATCTTTCAATTTGACTCTAATAGAGTATTTGAAGTGCTGAAGGACGTAAGTAATATTTACCGAATCTCGTTAAATTTTTTGTGTGCTTTATTTTATATTATTACATGATTGTCAACTTTGCCATTATTTAGTTTTTTCAATTATTATATTTTATAAATTTTGTATTTAGGGAATTATTAGATCATTAAAATATCTCAACAAGTGATATCAGAGCCAAAAGTTTACCTGGGTGGATATGTGCATAAGAAAAATTTTGTCAACAGGGCTATAATTGTCTAAGGAGTTTGGATTTTAAGTGGGACTATTATGACTCCTCCACAATTAAGGTGGAGATTTGTTGAAGTATGATTTATTTTCAACACCCAGTTGCAAAATTTGAAGTCAATGGTGGTCAGTGGAGAAAAATCGGCGACCTCCACACGTAAGAGCTTACCTCAAATTGGCTTGATTTCTTTGATTTTTTGACCCTCAATTAGGCTATAAATAAAAGGTTTCTCTTATTTGTAATGGCATCAAAAAAATTGAGAGAAAACAGACAGAGGTAGAGCAAAAATCCCATAAACAAGTTTGAGAATTGTTTTGAGGTTGAAGACAGAGTTCCATTTAAGTTTGTAAATATTTGCATGTTATACCCAAATGTTGTATTATCTTTCAATTTGATCCTAATAGAATATTTAAAGTAACCGAAGACATAGGTAATATTTACCGAACCTCGTTAAATTTTTTGTATCCTTTATTTTATGTTGTTGCATGATTGTCAACTTTACCATTATTTAGTTTTTTTTAATTATTATATTTTATAAACTTTGTATTTAGAGAATTATTGAGTTATTAAAATATTTCAACAATACAAATTTATTATTGTTTTGACTACTGGTAATTTTATCAAAAATTTACTAAGATAGTCGTTAGAAAACTTTATATGCTCACAGGAGCAGCTCAAATTTCTGCACTCATTTAAGCATTTTTTGTCCCATTTTTAAAGAAAAAATCTCCTTACACAAAGTGAGTATCAATAATTTTTTAATATTGATAGAAAAAAAGTTTCAGTCAAGACGATTCTTATTCTATCACGTTATCCATATTCCATTTAATTAATTGGGGCAAACTCACTGACAAATTAACGCAGTTAGAAATTCTTTTTCTCTTGTCTTTGAATAAGTTCTTCGTATGAAGGTATGCATATTCTGAACGTATAAAAATTTCCTCCACTTGTCTTTGCATCTGGTTTTACTTTTACTAAATAAATAAAGCTTCGTCATTTTTATTTATAAGAATAAGTTAGAAGTAGTACATTTGGGTAGCTGTATATCTTAGACCCACCATTATTTATAGTTAAGAAGGTAATTAGTCCAAGGAAAGGACTCTAAACAAGCGTTATATAACCGTTTTCAATCATCCACTTGAGACTCCAGTGACGTTGTGCACATTTATAAGCCCAATAACCCCATCCAAAAGTTGCACGTCCATAAACATCCAGCTGAGCCTTTCCAAATCTCTGGTAATCTTCCTTTGATGCACCATTCACATCCCATTCACAAGTCCATTCCCCTGAAAATTAAATCCACACCCAAATCTCACATTTAATTTTCTGCACGCTACTTCCAAGTTACAGCTTTTAATTTGTTCCATATATATATATATATATATATATACTTATATATATTTATATATATTATTTACTAATGCTACTTGATTACTTACCAACGTAACTTAGAGGGCCATTAGAAATGGTGACAGCGCTGAGAGCAGAAGCTCGTTGATTGTTGATGTAATCAATGTTCTGTTGCACGTTCAAGTTCTTGAAGTTATCAGAGAATAAATTGTAGTAGTGCACATCAATAACTGCGCGACTTAGGCTGCTTGCAAACGAGAGCAGCTCCTTTGAATCAGCAGGTCCCAGACGATTTGAGAGAATCACGTATGCGTTTTGAGTGTATTTCCTCACAGCACTGTAACCTTGCTGGTAATAGTTTTTCAGGCTTTCTAAAGTTACACCCGGCGCAAGAGGTTCATTCATCAACTCAATCGCAACAAGACTTGAACGGTTAGCGTATCTGTTCAGATTAACAAAGTTCACATAACAGTTCAGTAAAATCTTACTTCATTTTTCCGGAAGGTAAGAAAATTAACAACTGTATTAAATTAACCTTGCAGCAAGATAATCTATGACTGCAACAGTATCTGGTATGTCGGAATCTCCCCATTCCTGGAAACCATCTCTTGTCCCGCTGTGATCAAAACCATTTTGAGAACCTTGGACCGCATGCAAATCAATAATCACCTTCATTCCATACTTCCTTTATTTGTTTGCGTGCAGAGGAAACAAATAAATAATACTTTAAAAACCAACAAATTAATGGGAGAAAATGCTTAGAGAATCATTTGATACTACTTACTGTGCCCAAGTGAAAGCATTGTCTAAGGCTTGCGAAGAGCCACCGACAAAAGGCTTTGGCGGCGATGGATCCTTAGCTATCCACCACCCAACAGGAACTCTCACCGCATTCACACCATTTGATGACAGAAACTTAAAATCATCATCTGTAATATAACTGTTCCAATGATCCTGGAAAGCATGTATACATAAAAATCAATTTAGTCCACTCGGCGAGATACATTGCTCAAAAGCATAGCAGCTCTGTTCATGTTTTAGACTTTAAATTCGGTCCTTACACGCATAACTTGTGGAGCTTTATCAGGGCCATAGCCGTTTGTTATTTGGTATTCACCTTGTAAAGTACTAACAATTTGCATTTTGAATACAGATGGATCACTATCATCCCAGCTCGAACCTCCATAATCTGCAGTCAATCTTGTATCTGAAACAACCTAATCACATTGCCAAAAACCAAATGAAAGCAGAATCAATGCATTTCATCAGACACTTAGATAATGTACATGATTATTAATGATTTAAGTACCTGGATAAACAACCCATTTGATGCTTTGAGTCGGACCCGATTAGGATCATCACTTTTTCTCACAATCTGAAATGTCTGAGCATATCCTGCTGTGGGTAAAGCTGCCACAAGTCTGTTTCCTTGGCCTTGATTAAACGGCCCAAAGAACTGCTTATTATTCACTCTGAAATTGAAAAATGTCTCATTGATCCTCCACAGCTGCATCATCCAAAATCAAATAAATGTTAACAAGAATTACAAAATGATTACATTATTTCGTATGCTTAATCACAGTACAAACCCTGAAAGTTTCCCAAGCTGAAGCAGAGCTGCGGTTAGCTACGACAATTGTCCCACCTCCATTTTCTGCACATAAATACTTCTGCAGCTTTGTGGACATGAGCTGAACTTGAGTTCCATCCTACCATGAATCGAGAAATCATACATCGTAACTTGAAAACAGGAATCTTCATAAATTAACTCATCTACATATGAATGGACTGTTACCAGAAGATCTTTGTTGGGAATTCCATCAAAGCGAGAAGGTTTCATCCATCCCTCAGTGACAAGCCAATTTCCAAGATTCACAGATTTGAGTGGCAATGTGAAGTTGGAACTCCGAGCAAATGAAAGAGAGATTACACAGGAGAAGATGAAAAATGACAAGATAATTGTCACGTAAGAATTGGAAGCCATTGTTGTAACTTGAAAAATGATAAGATTCAAGTTAAATTTATGTAGAGTTTGAGAAAGTCTTCAGACTTAAAGTGTTCAACTGCCTGATTTGGCAGGGCAGTGGAACTTTAGTGGTGTCATTGAAAGCTAGCTAGAATGTAGGAAGATCCTTTTGCCCTGCCCACTTTTTCATCTTGGACTTTTCTCTTTGCACATAGGATTTATCATCCAAGTCCTGATTTTTTATATTTTATTAAGGGATATTAAGAGATACCCCTGAAGTTTTAACCAAAGACATATATTACGCTAAACATCTGAGATAAATAAATATCTCTTTAATATTTAGACAGAAAATAAATACCCCGAAGTTACTGGCATCCATGCAAAATGACTATTGTGCCTTTAAATATTTAAAAAGCATATAAATTGATCATTTTATCCTTATTACTAACACATAATGACCAATATAATTTCTATTTGTGATAATTTTCTCTCTCTCTCTCTCTCTCTATATATATATATATATATTCATATTGACATTCTCTTTCCCATTTTTTTGTAGTCTTTTTATAATAGGTGAGTGTTAATAGGACTCCACCTTTTACCTATCCAGACTAAGGTAAACTCACTTGCAAATAAATTGGAGATTCTTACTTCTCTTATGCTTGAATATTCTTCTTATACCAAGGAATGCATATTCTCAATATATAAAATCTAGAAAACACAATAACTTCGGACAACTAAAATTTGCTAAATGAGAATTTAATTTCTTCTAAGTAATGACAAAAGCTTCATCATTTTTTTTTTCTGACAAGAAGTAACAAGTAAACTTAACTTTTGCCGTATGTAAGGAATCTTAAAACAGCGTTATTTATAATTAAGAGTTTACTCAGGGAAACTAGTGACCATAGATTGGAGTTTAGACAAGCTTTATAATATTTTGTTCAATCATCCACCTGATACTCCAGTGTTTTTCTTTTGCTGCACGTTTATAAGACCAATAGGCCTATCCAAAAGTTGCACATCTTGCTGTGCTTTTGAAAATCTTCGGAAATCCTGCATTGTTGCTCCCGTTATATTCTGGAGACTATTTTCAAAAATATATCACGTGACCATAACCATTTTTCGAACCTTGGATCCCCTGCAAATCAATAATCACCTTCATTCCATCCTCCCTTTATTCATAAGCAGAGAAAATAAATAAGTACTTCACAAACAAATAGATGAAAGGCGATGCTTCGAAAATGATTTGATAATACTTACTGTGCCCAAGTGAAAGCATTGTCTAAGGCTTTTAAGGAGACCCCAACAAAAGGCTCTGGCGGCATTGGATCCTCTGCTATCCACCATCCAACGGCAATTCTCACAGCATTTATACCATTGGATAACAGGAAATTGAAACCATCTTCGGTAATGTAACTGTTCCAATGATCCTAGATAGCAATTATACATATGAATCACTAATTTCACTCACTTGAACAACTTGCTCACAGTCATATTAATCTTATGTGAGCAAGATTATAGGCCGTTTGTGATCTGGTATTCACATCTTGGTGCTTCATCCATAAAAATATGCATGTTGAATGCAGATGGATCACCGTCATCCCAACTTGATCCTCCATAATCTGCAGTCAATCTTGTATCTGAAACAGCCTAATCACGGTGCCAAAAACAAATGAATCTAGGATCTGATTAGTACTGATTTAACTACTTAAGTACATGATTATTAATTACTCAAGTACCTGGATAAAAAGTCCATTTGATGCACTAAGTCGAACCCGATTCGGATCATCACTTTTTCTTACAATCTGAAATGTCTAAGCGTATCCTGCTGCAGTTGAGGCTGCTACAATTCTGTTTCCTTGGTTTGATTAAACAGCCAAAGAACTGCTTATTATTCACTGAAATTGAAAAATGTCTCACTGATTCTCCACAGCTGCATAATCCAAAATCAAATAAATGTTAACTGAATTACAAGATGATTACAGCACTACATGTTCTTAATTATAGCACAAACCCTGAAAGTTTCCCAAGCTGAAGCAGAGCTGCGGTTGGCTACAAACCACCTCCATTTTCTGCATGTAAATACCTCTGCAGCTTTGTGGACGTGAACTGAACTTTCGTTCCATCCTATAGTGAATCAAATTCCAGGACTATATATTATCAACAGATCAAGCAATATAACTTGCAATGAATTATTAGATATCGATGGAAAAATGGATTATGGTAGTGGTACCAGAAGATCTTTGCTGGGAATTCCATATAAGAGAGTAGGTTCCATCCATTCCTTAGGTGACTAGCCAATTTCCAAGGTTCACAGCTTTCAGGTATTCACCTTGTAAAGTGCTAACAATTTGCATTTTGAATACAGATGGATCACTATCATCCCAGCTCGAGCCTCGATAATCTGCAGTCAGTCTTGTATCTGAAACAGCCTAATCGCATTGCCAAAAAACAAATGAAACCAGAATCAGTGCATTTCATCAGACACTTAGATAATGTACATGATTATTAACACGAGCGCCAGAATTAGAAAATTAGGGGGCCCACAAGGGGTGTGAGGGAGCCAAAATAGTTAAAAAATAAAATTAATTAGATAATATTTTAAAAATAATTAATAAACTAAGAATAAAGCGACAATATTTGAAATTATAAGGGTCAAAATATGCATAAATTGAAGAATTGAATCAAAAATATAAATATTTATAATAAAAAATTAAAAAAATTTGTGGAGTCCCCTCAGGCCCTGTATACACTCCACCTTTAATTATTAATGATTTAAGTACCCGGATAAACAACCCATTTGATGCTTTGAGTCGGACCCGATTCGGATCATCACTTTTTCTCACAATCTGAAATTTCTGAGCATATCCTGCTGTGGGTGAAGCTGCCACAAGTCTGTTTCCTTGGCCTTGATGAAACAGCCCAAAGAACTGCTTATTATTCACTCTGAAATTGAAAAATGGTCTCATTGATCCTCCACAGCTGCATCATCCAAAATCAAATAAATGTTAACAAGAATTACAAAATGATTACATTATTTCATATGCTTAATTATAGTACAAACCCTGAAAGTTTCCCAAGCTGAAGCAGAGCCGCTGTTGGCTACGACAATTGTCCCACCTCCATTTTCTGCACATAAATACTTCTGCAGCTTTGTGGACATGAGCTGAACTTGAGTTCCATCCTACCATGAATCAAGAAATCATACATCATAACTTGAAAACAGGAATATTCATAAATCAACTCATCTACATATAAATGGTCTGTTACCAGAAGATCATTGTTCGGAATTCCATCAAAGAGAGAAGGTTTCATCATCCATCCCTCAGTGACAAGCCAATTTCCAAGATTCACAGATTTGAGTGGCAATGTGAAGTTGGAATTCCGAGCAAATGAAAGAGAGATTACACAGGCGAAGATGAAAAATGACAAGACAATTTTCACGTAAGAATTGGAAGCCATTGTTGTAACTTGAAAAATGATACGATTCAAGTTAAATTTATATGGAGTTCGAAAAGAAAGTCTTCAGAATTAAAGCGTTCAACTGCCTGAATTGGCGGGGAAGTGGAACTTTAGTGGTGTCATTGGAAGCTAGCTAGATTGTGGGAAGATTGGTTTTCTCTTTTTTTGCCGTGCCCACTTTCTCGTCTCGTACTTTTCTCTTTGCACATAGGATTTATCATCCAAGTCCTGATTTTTTATATTTTATTAAGGGATATTAAGAGATACACCTCAAGTTTCAACCAAAAACATATACTCTCTTAAACATTTGAGATGAATAAATACCTATTTGATAGTAGAACAAAAGACAAATAGCCCCGAATTTACTTACATTCATGTGAAATGACTATTGTACTTTTGAATATTTAAAAGGCATATAAATGGATCATTTTATCCCTAATACTAATACATAATAATCAATATAACCTTTTAACTTTAAAATAATATAATAAATTATATTGATCATTTATTTCTTTTAACAATTATCCCCTTATTTTTTATAATTTTATCCTAAATTATTGTTATTTTAGATAATTTTATTCTTATTTTATTAATTCATTGTACATAAACTATGAAAATAGATTTTAAATAATATTAGTTTAAAAAAAATAATGTTTCATTCACATGAAAATTTAATATTATAAACTTACATAAATTGAGACAATTTTATTCTTATTCTATTATTTATTCTGCATAAAATTTTAAAATAGATTTCAAATAATATTAATTTAGGAAAAAATTATATTCTGTTCACATAAAAATAACTCTATTTGCGATATGTTTTTATGGTTTATTTACAGTAAATTAATATAATAAAAATAAAATTGTCCATTGTATAATAAATTAATATAATAAAAATTAAATTATCTCTAGTAGTAATATTTTTAGAATAAAATTGTTAAAAAAAAATTAAAGTATAATTCTTAAAATGACTTAAGGATGTAATTCATAATGTTATTTTAAAATTAAGACGTTATATTGGTCATTATGTATTGATAATAAGAATAAAATAGTTAATTTATATGTCTTTTAAATATGTAAGAACATAATAGTTATTTTGCATAAAAGTTAGTAACTTTATAAAATATTTGTCTTTTGTCCAAATATCAAAGGAATATTTATTTATCTCAAATGTTTAGAGTATATATGTTTTTGGTTGAAACTTTATAGGCATCTCTTAATATTCTTTTATTAAATAAAACAACATATATATATATACATACATATATATATATTACTAAATATGATTTTTATATATTTATTATTGTAAATTTTTTTAATTTTTAAATATCTTAATTAATTAATTATTTTTTAATATCAACTCACTCGTCTTAGGCCATTAAGTTTCGATATCTAAATTGTAAGTCCTATCCCTGTTTGTGAGAATTCTGAAAAAAAATGTTTAACTAGTTGACATTCAAATATAATATTTTAAACCTAATTTAACTAGAAAAGTATGATCGAACCTCAAAATTAGTACAAATAAGTAGAAGTAGCATTAATTATATATCCCACGTATTAATAAAGAATTTCTCCAACTTTGGTTTGTAGAAATTAAAAGTAAACTACGTTTGAAATGGAAGAAGGGTATTTGGTAGTGTCCTTTTCTCTCTTTTGTTAATTTGTAATTGTGTGAAAGCATTGAATTTCATTGTCATTCTTGTGCATGTCAACTTCTCTTTGCATGTGAAAGAACATGGTCCCCAAGTGAGAAAACAGGAAGTTTAATAAAACTCACCAATCTTTTTTTAAAGGTTTTTAACCATATTTCTATAATTCTAAATAACGTTATTTTAATACTAATTCATATATATTAAAGTTTGAATGTATTAAAATATATTATACATTAATTTTAATAAATTTATATATCAAAATATAGAATAAAATAGATGAAAATAATTTATACCTATTACTTATTTTCTTATTAATTGAGAACCACAAAAGTATTGTTATTATTTATTTTCTTATTAATTTTGAGAACCACAAAGTATTCAAAATAATTCTTAGAAAAAATATAGAATTCTAACATTTAATGTGATAAAAAACTCAAACTTTTTTTTTGAATATTATATTTACAAACTATTAATATTACATTAGAATTGTACCAAGAATTTGTGATAAGATCGTATATAGCACAATCCGGATAACTACACTCATTTTAGATGATATTTACCCTCACTCTATAAAAGAAAGTCTGCCCATACCCATACTCAAATATGATAGGTCTCACACATATAATAAGTATATAATAAATGTTATTTCGCATAACTAAAAAATGAGCTGGACTCGAAAATGGATTCCAATCTTCCTTACCACTCGAACAAACATAAAAAATTCAAACTTGAATGGTCTATTAATAATATTTTCTTGATCAATAACCCGTTTTAGGGACTTAGTAAATCGCGCATTAATTTTTGAGGTCAACCATCTTAAAAGAGACAAACCAATCTAATTCTAATGGTCCAATCATATTTAAAACTTGTACAATGGGATTATAGTACATATACATCTACTGTACTATATATTTGTTGATTTTTCTCAACTCTTCTATTTTAATTTTTAATTTTGATATAATTTTTAATTTATCAAAAAATAAAAATTAAAATAGTTGAGAATTGTATCGAAAAGTTGGAGAATAAAATGTATACGATACGTTTGTATTCAGTATACTCCTCAAAACATAGATTCAATACTGATTCTTTTAATAATGCTATGTATATAAACTCTTGATAACTGATATGATATACTTATATTGTTATCACTTATTCTATATAATTTTTTCACTTTTATTCGTTTAAAAATATAAAATATTTGAGAATGATATAATAATTTCTTATATATTTATTTATACAATTGAATTTGTATATAAATTTATATAATTAGGATTATAAAATTTTATAATATGTAAAAATTTGTAACCAGTCAATCGTTCTCACACTGATATTTTTGCCCATTATTAATTTGAGTTTTACTATATACCTTTATAAAAAAATTTAAAAATTATAGTACTTCTTATAACATCTGCAATATACTAAAATAGCCCTGACAGAAAATTTTTCACTTCTTTTTATCTTCTCAATAAACCCCATAACCCTTCTAACAATTTCTTTCTCCTTTTAAACTTAATTTTTGCACTTTCTTATTTTTTATTGTCTAACTTGTTAAATAAAAACATATTAGAAGGACATTATTGAAATATAAAGATTAAATATAATTGAAGTACAATTTTACTGAAAGATTTAAGATTCATAAATGTCAAAACTTGAAAATAATAATAACAAATTATAGGCCTAATATGTAGCTAATTAAAATATTTTTTAAAAAAATTATTATGTGGATTCCATTAAATATTTAATTATTTTTATATAATATTTTAAGGTTAAAATTGTAAACATATAAGAAAAAGGGGGTCTTATAAAGATTTTTAAGTGGTGGCAATAACAATATGTTTTTAAATTTAACTAAAAAGAATAACAAACGCGAAAAATGTATTCGGCCATATTGGGCTTGTACTTACTGGGCCTTCAAAATAAATATGGCCCAGTATGAGAAAAGGATTGTTGGTTTGGATTTTTAAAATACGGTCAAATTTACAGTATAATTATGTAAGTTTAAAAACCATCTGTTTAATACTGATAAACGTGTTCACTATATTTTGTTGTGGGTAATATTTCTAAATTTCTTAATTTATGTAATAATATAATTAATTTCAATAAATAAAAATAAAAAAAATAATAATATTTATTTTGAGCACAGTCTATTTGACAATTGAGATTTAAATAAAATTTGAAATTAATAGGGGTAAAAATATACATAACCATATTATCAAAATATTGAACATAAAACACTCATAACTTTTAGAATATTATCATAAAATAATTTTCTAAAACAGCATATAATGCTGAGTCTTAAAAGACTGAATTTCCTTTTTATCCCAGTAGGGAGGCAAGTAATTGAACACATGAGTTGACTTGATAGTGAAGCAGCTTTCATAGCCAGCACTTTTCTGGCTTTCTGCTGTCACAGGAAGCACTTTTCATCCAGAAGCATACATGCATTGATACCTCTGGCAAAAAACTTAAAAGCATCTATTAAGTTAACATTAAGATATCATTATTATTATTTATTAATGTTATCCTACGCACAATGCAATATTACAAAGCCAGAAAAAACCATGTTTATTTACAATCTGTCTGTTCTTTTTCATAAATAAGAACATATTTACTTTATTTTTCTAAATAGATTCCTAATTTTTTTTAATTTGTTAATATACCTTTTACTCATAAATTCTATACTATGATTTTATGATAGTCAAATTTAAATATTATATAAGTAATTTTGCCTTTTTAATAGGAATTAAGGACAAATAAACGAAAATATATATATAAAAATTAAAAACTTTATTATTATTATTCTGCATGAGAACGAATGGCTAACTGTGCAATTAAGCTTCAATCAATCTCTAAGTAATTTCATCTAGGCTTTAGTTCTGAACATAGAGCAGAACGCAGAATTCTAGGGTTTGGGATTCTAGGTTAGGGTTAGGGTTTATTATATAGCATGGCGAGAAAACTATTATAGGCTAGCTAGTTATAAATTCATCCTTCTTATTAGTTCGAGGGATGAGAGTGTCCAATAGATATATAAGAGAGATAGCAGCTCAGTGCGATGACAATGTATGACGATGTGGGACAGTTAACACCCTCCCTCACGCGATGCATATATCAGATGCATGAGAGGATAAAGGAACAAAGGAACAAGGATTCCATCATCGTCGAAGTATTTAGCTTTGATGTCATATTAGAAATAAATTTAGGTAAAACTCAACCTAAAAGCTAACTCAAGAAATGAAGGTGCCCTATGAATATATAAAGGAGATAACAATCCAATGCGATGACAATATGAGACAGTTAAACACTTCTAATGAAACTTGTGCAAAGAGTTCGAATCATATTTCTCTTCAATTATTTATATAGGGGAATAGATTTCTTCAATTATGGATGTAAATTAACTTCACCCACTTGATAAATATTGTCTTATTTTAAATATAATTTTGAGATAAAACATTAAAATATGCATAGTTATTATTCTTATGTATTATATATAACATACATCAATTTAAAAGAATGAAAGGAAAACTTTCAAGTAAGCCATTGTTACCAGTTTCTACATTTGAAGACGAAGTCAAGTAAAGTCTTTGCACAGCAGAGAAGAAACCACTAGGAAATTGGTGAAAGTTATATTAGGAAATTTCAATTGTCATTGTTTCTGATAATATTTTGATCTGTATAACTTTTGATTATTTTATGCATAGTACAGCACTGTAGAATTCGGTAATTCCATGTGACAAAAGTAAGAATACTGTTGGTAATTTTATCAAAAATCTGAAAGTCTTTAGAACACTTTATATGCGCGCAGCCCAAATTTCTATGTTCATATTAAGCATTATTTGTCCCATTTTCAAAGAAAAATCTTCTTACACAAAGTGTGTATCAATGCTACTTGAGGCTTAAAGGCCAATTTTTTTCTTTTTCAATTTTTAACATAATTAATATAAAAAAATAAAAAAAAAAGTTTTGGTTTTAGTCAAGATGATTCTACCACATTATCCATGTTCCATTTAATTAATTGAAGCAAACTCACTTGCAAATGCAGTTAGAAATTCGATTTCTCCTACCTTTGAATATTAATTTCTTCGTACGAAGGTATAAAAATTTGCTTTTCACATCGCTTGTGTCTATACCCTGGTTTTACTGTTACTAAATAAAAATTAAATAAAGCTTCAGAGTAAGTAAAATATAGTACATTTGGGTAGCTGTATATCATAGACCCAGCATTATTTATACTTAAGAAGATAAATAGTCTAAGGAAAGGACTCTAAACAAGCGTTATATAACCGTTGTCAATCATCCACTTGAGACTCCAGTGATCTTGTGCACATTTATAAGCCCAATACCCCCATCCAAAAGTTGCGCGTCCATAAACATCCAGCTGAGCTTTTCCAAATCTCTGGTAATCTTCCTTCGATGCTCCGTTCACATTCCATTCACAAGTCCATTCCCCTGCAAATTAGATCCGCACCCATATCTCACATTTAATTTTCTGCATGCTACTTGTAAGTTACAGCTTTTAATTTGTTCCATACATATATTATTTACTAATGCTACTTGATTACTTACCAACATAAATTAGAGGGCCATTAGAAATGGTGACAGCGCTGAGAGCAGAAGCTCGTTGATTGTTGATGTAATCAATGTTCTGTTGCACGTTCAAGTTCTTGAAGTTATCAGAGAATAAATTGTAGTAGTGCACATCAATAACTGCGCGACTTAGGCTGCTTGCAAACGAGAGCAGCTCCTTTGAATCAGCAGGTCCCAGACGATTTGAGAGAATCACGTATGCGTTTTCAGTGTATTTCCTCACAGCATTGTAACCTTGCTGGTAATAGTTTTTCAGGCTGTCTAAATTTACACCCGGAGCTAGAGGTTCATTCATCAACTCAATCGCAACAAGACTTGAACTGCTAGCATATCTGCTCAGATTAAAGAAGTTCATATAACAGTTCAGTGAAATCTTACTTCATTTTTTCTGAAAGTAAGAAAGTTAACAACTGTACTAAATTAACCTTGCAGCTAGATAATCTATGACAGCAACAGTATCTGGTATGTCGGAATCTCCCCATTCCTGGAAACCATCTCTTGCCCCGCTGTGATCATTACCATTTTGCGAACCTTGGGCCGCATGCAAATCAATAATCACCTTCATTCCATACTTCCTTCATTTTTATGCATGCAGATGCACAGGAAACAAATAATATAAATACTTCTCAAGCCAACAAATTAATGGGAGAAAATATGCTTGGAGAATCATTCGATACTACTTACTGAGCCCAAGTGAAAGCATTGTCTAAGGCTCGCGAAGAGCCCCCAACAAAAGGCTTTGGCGGCGATGGATCCTTAGCTATCCACCACCCAACAGGAACTCTCACCGCATTCACACCATTTGATGACAGAAACTTAAAATCATCATCTGTAATATAACTGTTCCAATGATCCTGGAAAGCATTTATACATGAAAATAAATTTATTCCACTCAGCGAGCTAAATTGCTCAGAAGCAGAGTAACTCTGTTCATGTTTTAGACTTTAAATTCGGTCCTTACGCGAATAACTTGTGGAGCCTTATCAGGGCCATAGCCATTTGTGATTTGGTATTCACCTCGTAAAGTACCAACAATTTGCATTTTGAATACAGATGGATCACTATCATCCCAGCTTGAACCTCCATAATCTGCAGTCAAACTTGTATCTGAAACAGCCTAATCGCATTGCCAAAAAACAAATGAAACCAGAATCAGTGCATTTCATCAGACATGCAGATATTGTACATGATTATTAATTATTTAAGTACCTGGATAAACAACCCATTTGATGCTTTGAGTCGGACCCGATTCGGATCATCACTGTTTCTCACAATCTGAAACGTCTGAGCATATTCTGCTGTGGTTGAAGATGCTACAAGTCTGTTTCCTTGGCCTTGATTAAACAGCCCAAAGAACTGCTTATTATTCACTCTGAAATTGAAAAATGTCTCATTGATCCTCCACAGCTGCATCATCCAAAACCAAATAAATGTTGACAAGAATTACAATATGATTACATTATTTCATATGCTTAATTATAGTACAAACCCTGAAAGTTTCCCAAGCTAAAGCAGAGCTGCGGTTGGCTACGACAATTGTCCCACCTCCATTTTCGGCACATAAATACTTCTGCAGCTTTGTGGACATGAGCTGAACTTGAGTTCCATCCTACCATGAATCCAGAGATCATACATCGTAACTTGAAAACAGGAATCTTGATAAATTAACTCATCTACATATGAATGGACTGTTACCAGAAGATCGTTGTTGGGAATTCCATCAAAGCGAGAAGGTTTCATCCATCCCTCAGTGACAAGCCAATTTCCAAGATTCACAGATTTGAGTGGCAATGTGAAGTTGGAATTCTGAGCAAATGAAAGAGAGATTGCAAATGATAAGATGAACAATGACAAGAGAACTTTCATGTGAGAATTGGAAGCCATTGATGTAACTTGAAAAAAGGCACGGCTCAAGTTAAATTTATATAGAATTGGAGGAGAAAGTCTTCAGAATTAAAGTGTTCAATTGCCTGATTGGGCAGAGAGGGTATACTTTATTTAGTGGGAGCAGTTGTCGGTGAAAGCTCTACGTAGACACCTGTTGGAAGATTTTTTTCTCATCACACTTTTTCATCACGGATATTTTTTCATAGCACTTAGGATTATCATTGAAGTTCATTAAATGAATAATAGTTGATTGTTAGCTAAAACTGCGGTTTCAAAGCTTATCATTTAACTTCATTTTTGCTTCATATCAAATTTGTGCTGCGTCAATATCAATCGAACACATATTATATGATACCGTTTCGAGTCAAGGTTTTTTTTCCTTTTCTTAAAATTAATCAAATAGTATTATATAATTATTATTGTTGAATGTTTGTAAGTTTTAAATGTTTTGATTAATTAGTCGTTTCCTAATATCAGTTCACTTATTAAGAAATTGACAGTCAAATACAATACTTTAAACATAATTTAACTAAAAAAAATATTGATCTGAATATAAAATTAATACATATAAGTACAAGTAGCATTAATTATCCCACATATTAATAATGAATATTTTTTCCCAACTTTACTTAGTCGAAAGAGTAAACTAATTTTGATATGGAAGAAGGGTATTTGGTAGTGTCCTTTTCCCTCTTTTCTTAATTTGTAATTGTGTGAAAGAATTGAATTTCATTGTCATTCTTGTGCATGTCAACATCTCTTTGCCTACTTAATCTTTAAGTTATGCATGTGAATGAACATGCTTCTAGTGAAAAAACAGGAAGTTTAGTAGCTATTTTTTTTTTTTTTGAGTGTCTAATTTAACTATATACTGGCTTTTGCATGTATATGTTATTAATTAATTTAAATAGTGATGTAGATTTGAAATTTGTACATATTTCCAGTATTTTTTAAACAATTAAATGAATTAAATATAATTTAATAGAACCCACCAATCCCTTTTTAAAGGTTTTTTTTAATTTTACATAAGATGTATGATAAATAGCGTTACTATATTTTTATAATTCTAAATAACATTGTATTTTATAAAGTTTGAACCACAAAGTATTCAAGATTGTTCTTGACAGAAAATGTTGAATTTCAACATTAAATGTGATTAAAAAAAAAAAAAAACCTCAAACTTGAATTGTCTACTAATAAATTTTCTTGGTCACAATAACCAATTTCAGGGGGACAAAATAAATAGTGCCTTAATTTTTGACACCAAACATCTTACAAGGAACAAACCGATATAAATGTAAAAGCTTGTACTATGGATTATGGTATACATGCAGGTAGTATAATATATATTTGTTAACTTTTTTCGACTCTTCAGTTTTAATTCTCAATTTATACAAAATAAAAATTAAAAATAAAAATCATGTCGAAAAAATTCTATGTAAAAAAAAAAAAAAGAACTTTATAAAGATTTTAATGTAATGGTAATAATAATATTTTTTAATGTAATAAAAAAGTTTGACAAATATGAAAATTTTATTGGATTATATTGGGCTGTAACTTCTGGGCCTTAACAAAATACATCTGGCCCATTATCTATAGCCCAGTGCATGGCTATTTGAGCCGGGCTTGACTACATTAGTTTGACCCAATCCATTACATCTCTAACGTTAAACCCGTTAATTTTGAATACCTAATCATGAGAGCACAAAACGTGCGATATAGACTCAAATATTCATGCCGTGTTATAAATTTATAATAGATTTAGTCGGTGTTTATTTTTTCTATCTTAAGTTTTAACCTAATTAAAATCTAAATTTGATTAAAATTTGAATTCAATTTATATGTTTTTTTTCCCTTAAACCTTAAAAATTAAATCTTAAGTTATTTATTTATAAAAAAAAAATTTGAAACTAATATATTAATGTATATGCTCTAATAGATTGGAAACTGATATCATAAGTTGTTTACATATGTAACTATTAAGTAATAAACTAATAATATTATTCACAAATAAAATATTTAATTTATTTACACATTTGATTATTTAAATTTGAATTAAAAATTTTAATTTAATTAAGTTCAAATATTTTTAGCAAATTTTCATATATAAATTAAAAACAAATGCTCCTTAAATGTCTGAATACTTTTTTGCAGATTTCATTTAAAAAAACAAAGAGAACCTTAATCTAAATAATATCTCATCAAACACTTCAAAAAGAAAAATATCTAAGGAAATAATGAGAAAAGCAAATACTAAATAAAGAATGACAAACACTAGATTTTTAAAATATTGTTAAATTTATATTTTAATTTCAGAAGTTTGAAAATTATCTATTTAATACAGGTGACATGTTCAGTATATATTGTTGTTGGTAACCTTACTAAATTTTTCAATTTACATAATGATGATATTAATTTCAGTAAATGAATGACAAAAAGAGAATAATACTTATTTTCAGTGCAACCAACTTAACGAATTGTGATTTAAATAAATAAAATTTTAAATTAATTGTATTAAAATATACATAAATCACCTTATCAAATCTTAATCATAAAATACTCATTTTTGTTTTAATTTTTAGGCTATTATTTTTAAAAATAATTTTTTAAAACAACATCTAATTTTTTTTAATATTATAAATTTATTAATATTTAATTAAGAATTTATTGGTATTTAATGATAAATTTACTGAAATTTTATTCAAAAGATAATTTACAATCCTAGCACACTTAGTATTTATTGAAGGAATTTTTACCTGGACGTCTATAAAAAGGCCTACAATATGTGAGAATTTTTTTTTAAAAAAAAAAAAAGACTGGATTTTTTTTTAGCCCCAGTTGGGGGGCAAGTAATTAAACACATGAGTTGACTTCATAGAGAAGCAGCTTTCGTAGTCGGCACTTTTCTGGCTTCCTGCTGTCACAGGAAGCACTTTTCTTTAACACGTATCCAAGCACTTTTCATCCAGAAGCAGTACATGAATTAATATCTCTGGAAAAAAACTTAAAGCCACTGTTAACATTAAGATATCATTATTGTTATTTATTAATGTTATCCTACGCACAAAGCAGTATTACAAAGCCAGAAAAAACCCTGTTTATTTACAGTCTGTCTGTTCTTTTTTTTTAATGCTAACATCTACATTCTAAATCTTTATGTTTTCATAAACAAGAACATACTTTCTTTATTTTTTTCTGAATAGATCCTATTTTTTGTTGAAATTTGTTAATACACCGTTTAACATAAGTTATATACTATAATTTTGTTTGTGATCGTTAAAATTAAACATTATAATAAGGAATAATATAGTACATTCAATTATACCATATAATATTTCAATTCTTTTAGTTGTAATTTTTAATTTTTACGTTTCAAGAGAAGACAAGAAATAACTGAGAATGCAATAACAATTCCAAATTGAAAAAGACAAAGAAAACAGAAAAGCAATTAATGTATAACTGGACGCAGAAGCTTTTTCAGGTAAGTTTTCAGAGTAAAGAAACCGAAACAGCTTTAGGTGTTCGACGCAGGCTTCAAAGATTGCCATTTCCAGAGTCAGCTACAAGGAGCCTAACTGTAACGAGCAGTGGAGCTACCACTGGGATTAGCCCTTCTGGCCAACTGTGCAAGCTCCCATCAATCTCATGTAATGTCATCTAGGCTTTAGCTCTGCCTGTACATCTTGCAGAATTCTAGGGTTTGGGAATCTGGGTTTGGGTTAGGGTTAGGGTTAAGTGTGTGTATATATATTGTTCTTTTTATATTTATTTAAAACCTGTGTATATTTTTATCTACATATAATATAAATATTTTATTATAGTTTTATTGATTAATTAACAATCTTAAACACACATGCACTCAAGTAAAAGTTTAGATCACGAGCGAGTCAAGTTATTTTTTAAGGTACGAAGATGTATAAATTAGTTTATTGAATTCAGTAAATTCTTTTAATTAACGTTAAAAAATTTAATTAATACGATATTCAAATTAATCAATATCCAATAACGTTTATCATATAGCATGCCAAGAAAAATTACTATAGGTTAGTGATAAACTCGTCCTTCTAGTGGAGCTTGCACAAAGAATTTGAATCATGATACTGTAAATTTCTCTCCAATTATTAATGAGAATAAATTTCTTCAGTAATAGATGTAAATTAATTTCACTCCCTTGATAAATACTGTATGATTTTAGATATAATTTTGAGAAAAAATTTAAAATATGTATAGTTATGCTTGTGTCTTATATATAACATACATCAATTTTTAAATCTCACTTCATTAAATCAAGAAAGTGTACTGTGCATTTTTTGTAAAATAACTGGAAATTGTATAATTTCCGATGTGCATAGAAAGCAAAAATGGGGAATGCAATGAAGGAAAGAAGAAAAGCAAGAGGGGAGGAGGACGGAAAGGTAAAGGGAACCGGGCTGTATGGTCTGGTCTGGCGGTGTCTCTGTTACACGACAGACGACACGACGCGACGCGACGTTAAGACAGCACTGCAATCCAAGACTACTCGGCCCCCTATGCACCACATACGAGGTGGAGGTCTCTCAGTCTCAGTTTTCACTCACATTTCACTTCGGAATAATACCATTTAGATCCCTACCTTTTACAAGTTTTAGAAAAGTTCAGAGCTGTGTTCACATATGATATTTAAGTCCCTAAACGAGTAAATGTAACAATCCCTGTTTAAGCTATCAAATTAATCTTGTAATATTAAATTTTGACTGTCATAATTTAAAAAAAAAAAATGGAGAATCCTGATAGTTGAGGAGTGTAAAATTAACTTCCTGGAAGTTGTTTTTTAGCATCCCACGAAAATTGTGGGTTTAGAGGCACACAAAGACGCACATGATAAAATGATAATATTTAAAATATCAAAATGTAGGGATTTATTTGCTATAACAAATAAACTATAGTTTTAGTTGTGAAAAGACAAAATATTGGGGACCCAACTGTTGTTATCATCTTTAACTTGCATTCTCAGTTTTTCCCCCCCTTATCTGCTGCACGTACGCACGTACGCACGCACATTTGTCCATCAATTTTTTGAATCATTCTGAAAATGTTTTAATACTTTTTCACGTTGTTATTATTATTATTATTTTTACACGCAATAAATTCATCGGTATATTCATGGAATTACATTCGTGAAAACTGAAAAGTTACCTTACTTTACACAGTTTGCAATTTAGAATAATATCAAGAGGTAAAAAGATGAAATGCGGCAAATTTGTGATGTACTCGGTTAAAAAAATTACTGCCCACACTATACATTCACGAGTCCAAAAAGTATTTACTTTAATCGTATTAAACATTTTTTACTAAATTTTTATCTTATGTATCTCTTAATGAATTCTAAAATGTTAATAACAACAAAGTCTTAACGAAAATGTAAAAATTAAAAATTCTAACCCAAAAATAAAATCATCTAATAATCAACTACTAGTATAATTGATAGTTAAATAATTTTATTTAATTGTTATATGGATCAATTCAAGTACACATGCCTTGTTGTTAAGAAAAGGTGAAATGTAAAAACTATTAGGTGTTAATTATGGTAAAGAAAATCTTTTTATTAATCATTAATCATGATTAAACTCATGGACCCAGAGTATCATAAAATGCTATTACTTAACTAACTAATCGATTGAACTACTAAAAATTTTTAAGTGAGATGAAGGTAATTAGGTGGATGATTTGATTTATAGATTCGAGTTTATTTTTCTCTCTAACTAATGATTTACTCTCTTGGTATTAGGTGAGACATCAATCATTTGATTCTTATGCCACGAAGAAATCTTAAAATTATAAGTACTTCTTATCATGTTTTACTTTTAATTAATTATAAAAATAAGAAAATTATTTTTGAGTCTAATTATTTATGTTGTGTTTTAATAGAACTGATTCAGCAGCATTATAATTTGATTATATGCACGTCAATAATTTTGAGGTTCTCATATTTAATTTTTCATTTAAATCAATACACGAACTTTAATCATTATTCATACAATTAAATAGTTAAAATTTAAAGGTAAAGAGTAGCGTTTAACACTATCAACTCCACAATATCATCTATTCCTAAATTGCATGGATTTAGTCGTCACAAATTAATGTAACCATTTTAAGTAGTCAAAAAATTAATTGCAGAAGCCAGCCCACCCTCTATTTAAACCCGAGAATTAATAATTCTATTTTATAGAGATTATAAGTTAAAAAATCTAAGTAAACTAAATTTTAAAGATACCCTTACCTCAAATTTTGAAGATACTTTGTATCAAAAAGCATTATAAAACAAAATCAAAGTCGCACTTGGTGAACTTTTCCTCATTTAGCTTTTTCTAGGGTTTCCCATTTTTCACCACCAGTTACAAGAAGCAGGCTCTACACTAGCTTTATAGCATCATGTGATGATTTGATAGGGGTGGGTGATAATTATATTAAAAACCATTGATTTCAATTAAGAAATTAATTAATGTCCTAGGATGTAGAGCAGCTTGGAAACCACAGATTGCTCCTGAAATCTGATAATCTCTTTTTTGCTTCAGTTTGGGATCAGAGCTTAGCAAAAGTCAAAATTTAATTCAATCTTCAAAGTGATTCTGACCCAACACCAAACGCATATTTTCTTCTCTCTGTTTACATATTAACCACAAATTCAAAAGAATCCAAAGTCGTTTTCTACCATTAATTCTGTTCATTGATTATTGATTTTCACATTACCTTCTGCCACACCCTTTTTGTACATGCCTTATCTTTAATCAGATTCTTGGTGGGGTAATAAATAACCTTTAGATCCCTAAGTGTTTGTATTTTTGCAGATAAATAAATAATTTTTTCATTTCTAACAAATAAATCTTTGATCGTGTTATAATTAAAGCATTATCTAGAATATGCTTGCATTTGTAGTGTTATGATTATACTAAATGTTGAAGTTATAACAGTTATAAAATAAATACTAAATGTTAAAGTTATAACTGTTGTAAAATAAAATGCAAATATAAGTATAAAAATAAATGATTTTCACTTAAAATTGCTGATGATCAAATACTTTAAGTCAAAAGTCCATCATAGCACCACAGGTATCCTTAACATTGAATTAATTATAAGGGATATTATCACATATCTCCCATCAGTTATCAAAACTATCACATATATAAAAAATATTAGAATTATATCATATACTTTCCTTCATATTAGAATTGACTTAGTTGACAACTAGCTTCAAGAGTATGAACATAAAAGTAATTTGATTTTGATTGTTGCATTTCATCTAAAAGGAGTAAAGCATAATTTCAGAGTTCGCACACAAAGGGAAGGTGGGAATGTCTCCAAATAGTCAAATTTAGGCAGAAATCGTGCAAATACCAACCATTTTGCATAAATCGTAGCTTGAGATCATCTATGTCGACTGAAATGGAAGTACAATCGAGGCTTGGAGGCAATTTTTTGCACCTTTAATTCTCTCAAATTGAGTAACTTGTACACTAAAACAATTCTAATATTTTTTTAACTTTTGCTATAAAAATGGTATATAGAAAGGATAATGATCTATATTTTGTATCCTAATAGTTGCTTGTGCAGTAAAAGAGTTCTGATGTTCTGTTGTTCATTTATTTACTTTGAAACTTTTAATTTTGTAATGACATGCATAACAAAAGAATGGTCTCTATACTGGATTTAATTTATTCTAAATTATATTGGTTGTTACATTGTCACTAACTCTTTGATTGTGCTAGGAATAAATGTCAAAGGCCTCGAAAGGCCACTTCTTAAATATGATAAAAAAAATATTAAAAATGATATATCACGCCGCTTGCTTGAATAGAAAGATCAGTCCAGGTTATGGACGGTGAACATATATACATAATAATTGGAAATCATTTCTTAAGAACTTCTCTTCTATTCTTTAAAGTGTCTAAAAGTGCTAAACTTTGCTTATTTGTTTGTGTAACTATGCATCTGAAAAGGTGGCAAGTCGATTTGATAATAGCATAACAATACTTTGTGCGACTATGACTGTTTTCATTCTTTCCATCACAACAAATAATAAATTGAACGTGGCAACCTTACTATCTAATATAAAGATTGCCTAAATTGTTTTTATTAATTAAATGACGTAAACCATACAATTTTCATTTTATGTAATCATTGTTAGCTACTTGCATTGTCTTTTCTTATTTTAAAAGATTGAATCTAATAAAGCACATCAATGCCAGTGAATGGATTCACTCTTAAGGACTAAAATATCTATTTGCCTCTCTTTACAATATTGGTGTACTTCTTTACAAAATATTTTTTGACATATAATTGCATTCAACATTTATACAATTGCATATTTTGCAAATATTAAGGAGCAAAATTATCATTTCAATAATATAACAATAGTACAATATGTTGACAAGCAATCACACAAGTCTTGTGTATGTAATTCATATTTTTGTAGCATCAAAAAGGGTGTCAAATTACTTTTTAAATGAAAATAATATCCCTTAATTGTAAACTGTAAAGTTATGATGAGCAAAGCTCAATATAGGAGTTATTTCAAGAAGAATTAGGTACTTGTTTAGTTGAAAATAAGGATATTAATTGTTTGTCCATAACAAACCGGTTCTTGGTTGTTGAACAAAGTATATATTTATTTGAAACAATATAAAAATTAAGGACCTAAATGTTATTACCCCATCTCTTGGTTATTGTCGTTTTCGCCTTTCCTTTTCACTATACTACTTTACTAGTCCTCAAGCTAGCAATAGATTGTATAAAAGGAGATATCAGTTTGCAAAAACGCTAAATGGGATTCAACCTTCAAAGCAAGCTTAAAGAGAGTTAGTAATATGGAGGTAATACGATCAAGAAGAGGAAGCAGCAATAGCAGCAGCAGCCCAGAGAGGGCCAAAGTTCTCATGCAGCCAAAGGTTAAACCTATCAGAAAAGTTCAAATTGTTTACTACCTCACCAGAAATGGCCACCTTGAACACCCTCATTACATGGAAGTCACCCATTTGGCCAATCAACCCCTTCGCTTGAAAGGTAAAAACAGAAACAAATTAAAACACATCCTTATTTTGCTTTTCTCAACTGGATTAATTGGTGGATCTCTTTCTCTTTTGTGTAGATGTAATTGACAGGCTGATTGTTCTTAGAGGCAAAGGCATGCCTTCACTCTACTCTTGGTCTTGCAAGAGGTACCAAATTTTACATTTTCTTGGTCATCTTTTTGCCTTTTTTTTAAAAGCTTATGAAGACCTATTGTTTAATGTTAATATAGGAGCTACAAAAATGGCTATGTGTGGAATGATTTAGCAGAAAATGATGTTATATATCCAGCAGATGGAGCTGAATTTGTACTCAAAGGTTCTGAAATGGTTGAAAATTGCTCTGGTAATTAATTAAGTATTCCCATATTTGAACCTTTTCTTCTTCTCCTTCTTTCAGTCATATGCTTAATATTTGACATTATTTGCAGAAAATTTTCAACAGCTTAATGTAAGCCGCCACTCAAATCGCAAACCACTGACTTCAAATCTGTACAAAGAACCAGACAAAACGTCATACGAACATCATCAAGATCAGTTTGATCATCAAGAAGAGCAGGAAGAAGAAGAAGAATATTATGAAGAAGAAGAGAAGACAAGCTACACAAGCTCAACAACTCCACATTCTCGTTGCTCAAGAGGAGTTTCAACAGACGAATTGGAAGAACAAGAAACCCAAAACAATAACAAAAACCAAACTGATCATCAGACAACGCCTTCTTCACTTCTCTGTCGAGAAAAACCCGACCAAACCACCAACAACAGCATGTCCAAAAGATTCCAAGTTGTTGATGACAACCCAGCAGAGACACTGCCGCCGAGTCGTAATTCTGTTATTCTGCAACTCATCTCCTGCGGAAACCTAGCCGTTGCAAAAGCAAAAAACATTCCCAGTTTGAAGCAACCTGTGGGGAAGAAGAGCGGCATTAACGCCGGATTACATAAGGAGGTGCTGTGTAAGAGTGCAGTGAAGGTTGCAGAAGAAGAAGACATGATAAATTACATGTCTGAAAATCCGAGATTTGGAAACTTTCAATCTGAAGAGAAGGAGTATTTCAGTGGGAGCATTGTTGAATCTGCGAGTAAAGACGAGATTCGACCCGTTCTGAAGAAATCGAATTCGTATAATGAAGAAAGGTTAGTGATCAAATAAACTTTGGCTAAATAACATTCTGCTCCCTAAAGGCTTATAATTTTTCAATTAAGGACAGAAAGTTAACATTTCTATCATCACAAATCTTTGGCTTATGTAAAATTAACATAACCCAAATACTCTAAGTGTTGAGTTGCATACTTAGCTCGAAATCAGATACAAAATTAACTTTTTTTTTGACTTTTGTATTACTCTTAAGGTAAAACTTAGGTGATCTTGCTGTCACATCAGCATTATATTTTACCCTATTTACTTAGTTCCTCGTGACCATTTTGATTTTTCTTTAGTGTTGACATTAATAAAAAAAAAAATTGTTAAACGTGTCTAAATTTAATTTAAAATTTTAAGTTACAATTTTTTTTACCCATATTACAATATATAATTTGATATCGAAACATGGTTGGATCTCAGCATAATTTTTTTTTTAAATGTTATGAATTTATATCTGTTATTGATTATTTGAAACATGAATCAGAAGCACCAAGGCTGGACTGGGAGAGGCAATACTAGAAGTGGAGGAAGAAGAGAAACGAAGCAATTTTAGTTTTGGAATGAAAGGAAAATGCATTCCTCGGAAGAAATCTTCATCTTCATCTTCAAAGAAAATCAGAAAAATTAAATGACTGAAATTTTATTTTAATTAATTCCATCGATCAGATCAGTAATAGTAGTAGTAATGGAGTTGTTGGGTTATTTGTAGTAATAATTAACTAGCGGCAATTAGATTTTTTTTTTCTTTTTTACTTAAATGATTAATATTACTGTTGCTTGCGGTGGAAAGTTATTGGTAAAATTAATTTACTGTGGCAAAATGTGTTTCATGCATGTATGCATATATAATTAATCTTGGAAATTGTTTGAAATGAGATGATGATGTTTTTTAATCATTAATTTTCTACCGTGTGATATGATTGCATGCATGCATGCATGCATGATGATCATATCGTACGGCCTATAATTGTTTTTATTCAGTGATTTATTGGGATTTTTGTAGACATCTTCATGGATGTTGATATAGATTTTATGCGAAGTAGTGTGTATTTTTTTAAATTTAAAAATCACTTTTCAATTTAACTAATAAATCTTTTAATTATTCATAAATAAAAAATAACACTTCAAAAATATATGCTTTCTAGATACTATCAACTTTGTTGAACATCAAAATTAAGTATCCTAAAAGATAAAGTTTTAATTGCCAAATCCTCTATGATCTAAAATGTATATATTCTCCTTCTATTTTCCTTCTAAGAAAATTTTTTTCTTATTTTTTAAAAGAAGTTGTTCACATATATCACATTGTAAAAATTTTTGACATCATCAATTGAAAGTGATTTTAAATAAATGCAAACAATAGATCATAAGTATTTTTATTCTACAATATTAGTGTTAGATAAATTAGTGACAAAAATTCCACGAGAATGTGTAAGAGTGAAAAAGAGCTTTGGTTAATTGTGTACAAACAAATTAAGAAAAATAACAATTCACATAACGAGATCCACGCATTTAAAAATTTTTGTCAACTTTATGTAAACTAGAATCGTTGTTCTTCTTGTAAAGCTCAACAAACTCAGATTGATTAATTTGCATGAAGACTATGGAAAGGGTAAGTCTCTGTTTGTCTTTTTTTTAATATAAAATTTGGATATAATTCACTTTTTTTTAGTCATTCAAATGTTTCAAAGTGTTTTTTTGTTATTTAACATCGAAAAATTTGGTAATTACGTATAAATAAAATAAATTAAAATTTTTAACTAAACACTGAAATATAAAATAAATTTTTTAATTATAATAAACTAAAATATCATTATGCAATTTATTTATTTTTAATATATAATATTTATTTTAATTATTTATAAAAATATGATAAATAAAATTAATAGATTTCAGATATTTATACATCATAAATCAATTACAATCACATCGTCTAGAATCATTAAGATTTATTTATATTTGTTGCGCAAAATTTTGGGCCGTGAAAGCAATTGGACCTTTCAAATGGGCTTATAAAATCAGTAACAATTTTTTGTTTAACAGAGTAATATTCCAAGAGTTCACTGTCGAAGTGTTGACAAGAGCAGAGGCAGATGCCCCGATGGACAAACAATATAATTATATGCCAATTAATTAATTAGCTTGTCACATGCTTTTGCTTCCCTTCTTAGTTGTAGATTTCATTATTATTCAACCAATATTAATCGGCAACACTAGATTCGAGGATTCGGCCTTCAGGAATGCAATAAATAATAATAATAATATTATTAAACTCTTTATTTAATTAACTATCTTAATTATATAGACAATATTATTATTATTATTTCTGTTGTCCACGGATCTGCTACGGAAATTAAAAGCTAAATATTATAATTAATTTTTTTGGTTAAAGCTTTCTAATCCATTAAGTTAGCTAATACACATGCACGCAGCTATCAAGCTCCCCACATATCAATATCCTAAGTTCTCAACTACTGTTCTTAATTAATATTAGTTTTAATTTTTTTTTCTTATTTATTGGTAAATTAAGTACCTAGATGTCATGCATGCATGCAGATACGTAATTATTCAAGATTAAAGCTGAAGTAAGACCATGGTTTCGTAATTAAAAGTTCTGCTTCAGTATATGCGAAAGTTTATTGAATATCATTCAAATTAATTTATTATTCTTCCTACTATTATTAATAATCAATTACCTTTATTATCAAATCATTATTTTTTAAATATTTTTAACCACAACCAAGTTGATGAATTAATTAAATTCCCGTATGTGAAGGGGAGTAACAAGTGGATCATGCTGTCCACAATTAATTATCCGATTACAAAACAAATGGAGAAAGAACTGCCGCAAGAAGTGCTTTTCCCAAAAGCTCTGCATGTGCCCCAAACACGTCTTACAATAAATGCATGCAAGCTAGCTATTTTCATATAATACATAATATTAGTAACTCTCTTAATTCTACTTCTCCACTTTTCAGTTGCATTTCGCTTCTTTCCTTCTCTCTTCCACTTCCTTCATCTTCTCATGGCTAAATTGTTGCTGTTCTTCGCACTGGCTCTGCTGCCGGCGGCCGTGGTCGTGAATGCTTACGGCAACCCTTTCCACATCCGTGGCCGTGTCTATTGTGACACTTGTCGGTGTGGCTTCGAGACCCGCGCCACCACTTACATTTCCGGTAATCATATCTCCACTCCATCGTTTTTCTTTTTCTTCTTTCAAAATGAGTCCATGCGTGAAATTAATTGTGATCACTCACTTTCTCGCTTATATTTGCGGTGTCAGGGGCAAGAGTCAGGATCGAATGCAAAGACAGGAACAGTCTACAGCTCAAATACTCCATAGACGGAGCCACAGACTCAACAGGAACATACAACATCCTGGTAGAAGACGACCACCAGGATCAAATCTGCTACGCCAAGCTCCTCAGCAGCCCGCTGCCGGACTGCAGAACCGCTGATCCTGGCCGCCAGCGTTCTCAGGTCATTCTTACACGTTCCAACGGTGCCGTTTCCAATCTTCACTACGCCAACGCCTTGGGTTTTCTCAAGGATCAGCCCCTGGCTCTTTGCACTCAGTTGCTCAAGCAGTATCTGCCGCAGGATGAATATGTCCTGTAGAAGAAGATTAAGAAGTTAATTAATAATTAATTAGGATTAAGTTTTATGATAATTATGGTTTTAATTATGTCTATCATTTGTCTCGATGATGGAGTGTTGAGCACTTTGTAATTGGGTTATTATTATGTCACCTTAATTGTGGCTTAATTATAATTCATCTTTTTTCCTTGAAAGTCTTGAATTTATAAAACTAGTGATTTTTTTTTTGAGTTTTATTGGACATAATTTTATCTTGAAATTAAAATAATTATAATGAAATAACATAAAGTTCGATTATAAATAAATAAAATAGAGTTCTTGGATGCAATTTATATACATATACAGAAATATAAAAATTGCATATATATCACATCTCCAGCATACTATAGATCATGAAATTAAATAAGTTTAATAATTTTTCATTTAATTAGACTAAACTGTTTACCAAAATTATCACTTAACACTTCTTTTACAAATTGATATTAATATTCTTCCATGTATTATAAGAGATTATTTGTCTTTTATTTAAATTTAAATATTATTATTCAAATGTTTAAAAGTTATTTATTTTTTAATTTATATATGAATATTTATTAAAAATATTTTAATATAATTAAAAAAATTTTAACTTAAATCTGAATAAGCAAATATATTAAATTTAATATTTTTATTTTTTAAAAATATCTTTATTTTATTAATTTATTTATTAATAAAATTAAAATCTTAATTAACTATTTTTTATATATTTTTTTCTATTATGAGTTTTCTCTACTTATCTTTTCAATTTTACTTATTTTATATTTTAGTTATTTTAATAAATTTATATATTTACATAATCACAAGTATATTAAAATAATTTTTATTATTTTTATTTGATTTTTGTTAATCTTTATGTTATTGATTAAAAATTATTTTTCAAAAAATACATATATTAAACAGATAAATAATGTATTTACTAATATAATATTTATTAATTTTTTACATTTTATTCATATGTAGAGTTTAAACAAAAAAACAAACACTACTTAAGACGTACATATGCAACAAAATTAAATAGTATTTTGATTCTTATTTATGTGAGAGAGAAGTATGAAGAATAAATACTTCACTCTTACGTCTATGAGAAAATTAGGTTAAGGCAATACTTTTTTTTTAAAAGAATATACGGAAAATATATGTTTTCTCTAATTTGGAAAAAATATTATATTCTATCATATAGGTCCTACATTTAAACATATAAATAACAATAATTTATAAAAATATTTTAATCTATACAAATAAAATAAAAAATACTGCTGACGAAAATGACGCCGTTTTCTCCTGTTGGCGAAATGGCCTCCGCCACCTCCTCCTCCGTCTTTTCCCCGCTAAATTTGCTACAAAAATCTGCAGCCATCTCTGCTTCTTAAACCTTCTTATTTCTTCCCCAAAATAATTAAATAAATAGATTTTTATCTTCGATTTTCATATTTTCTTAAAAATCCTTGCTTTTAATCAACCCATCAATTTGGGGACAAAAAAGCGGTTCTTGTCCACCTACTTCTGTTTCAAAGTCCAGCTGAACAAATCTACAACAGCTTTCGCTTCTTCGCCTCGTTTCCGCCAGACCCTTTTGACATCACTGTGAGTTTCACCTTTTCTCTTAGAAAGCTTTTATTTTTATTTTTTCATTGTCTTGTGTGTTTGATTATATTCTGTGTGTTTGTTTGATCGAGTTTTTTACTTTTGCAAACCGGGTTCTTTTGTTTTTTCTCTTATTATTTTTAGCTGATTTGCGTTGTGGTTTTTTTTTTTTTTTACAATTTTTGTGTGTTAGTTTATGGGTTTTGTCTTTTAGTGAAAAGAAATTGGAAATTTAATTTATGTATTTATGTTAATGAACTCTTTAACCTTTATCATTATACTTGTAATTTAAAGAAATAATTTTTAGTGATGTGAAATTACTTTTTAGTTATGAGCTCTGATTAATTTTGCACTTTTTATTTTGAAGTGCATAAGAAAATGCGAGTTGAATATCAGAGTTTAAAATTTGAGCATTAGTAATTCTTTAAAATGCTTACTGAAGGGAAAAATTAGTATTGTCAACGTATGAAATATGACCACTTAGTTATTCTTGTGAGCCGACTGATTTTCTGGACTGGCAACTTTTAATTTCCGCCTTTTGTTTTAAGAAGCTGAGGTTAAATTAAGCTATTATCTTCTTTATTTTGTTGTAGAATTGGAATAATCTGATTTTCTTCTGAATATTTTTACCTGCATCAAGTTACATATGGTAATTATGTTTTATTGGATTGCCAGAATGGCTGCTGCTGTTTTCAGCAAATCTGTTGGGACAGTTAATCTCCGTGGCTGTGGCAACAGTTCTGCTTCTTCTATTCGCAAATCCTCGTCAAGGTCTGGCTCAAAGAGTTTTGCTATTGATGTTAGATTGATTCAGAAAGGAATTTGTAGCTCTAGCCAGCGTAAATTGCATGTAGTTCATGCATCAACTTCTCATGCTCCAGTGATGGATCAAATTTCATGTAGCTCAGATAATACTATTCACAATAATGAGAAGCCATCAAGTGAGTGAGTTAAATTCTAAGACAGATTTCATTGCTTTGCCCTGATCTTATTTGTCCTGGAATTTGTGGCTTCTCTTTGCATTGCTACTAATAATGAGTTTCTTGATTTTGCTTCAGTTGAATCTGCTTTGATTTTGATTCGACATGGTGAGTCTTTGTGGAATGAGAAGAATTTGTTCACGGGTTGTGTTGATGTGCCTTTAACCAAGAAAGGCATAGACGAAGCGATAGAAGCTGGTTTGAGAATTCGCAACATACCTGTAGACGTGATTTTTACATCCACTTTGATTCGTGCACAGATGACAGCTATGCTTGCTATGAATCAGCATCGCAATAAGAAGGTACCTGCTATTATTTTCAAAATATTCATTGAGATTGTCAACATCTATTGATTTTGAAAAACCAGAGAGCATTTGTTTAGTATCGTTATTCATTTGTACATTCTTTGTATTAGCTATCAATTACAGGCTTGTATTTGCTAAGGTAAAAGGTCGGATCAAGATAAGAATCTTGGTTCATTCTTAATATATATGTCCAAATTATTAAATTCATGAGAAAGAGAAATTATATATGTTTTAAATGAATGTTTTCCAGGTGCCTATCTTCAAGCATAATGAGAGTGAACAAGCAAGAACATGGAGTCAAATTTATAGTGAAGAAACCAAGAAGCAGTCTATTCCAGTTACACGAGCTTGGCAATTGAATGAAAGAATGTACATATACTTCTTATGTTTGCTGTATACATAGTCTTGCTTCAACCATTTGAGCAGTATGTACGTATAAACAGTTTACCTATGCAGGTACGGACAGTTACAAGGTCTTAACAAGCAGGAAACAGCTGAAAGATATGGAAAGGAGCTTGTACATGAATGGCGCCGTAGTTATGATATCCCTCCCCCCAATGGCGAGAGCTTGGAAATGTGTTCTGAACGAGCGGTTGCCTATTTTAGAGAACATGTAAGCATATTAGATGCGAATATCATGATTGGCTGAAAGTGTAGTAAGTATCTAAACTGAAAGCGAATATATTGCAGATTGAAACCCAGCTTCAATCTGGAAAACACGTGATGGTTGCTGCCCATGGGAATTCGCTAAGGTCTATTATCATGTACCTTGACAAACTAACTTCTCAGGAGGTAGCAATTATCAGCTTGCTCACTGTCTATACACTGCTTTAGCTGTGGATAAATTTGGATATTTGTTGGATGAATAGGTTATTAACTTGGAATTGTCAACTGGGGTTCCACTGCTGTACATATATAAAGACGGTAGTTTTATGAAAAGGGGAAGTCCTGTGGGACCTGCAGAAGCTGGCGTTTATGCTTATACTGAGGTATGAACTCTGACTTTTATCCTGTTTCATTTTGTGTCCCAATCAAATTATAATTTGAGTTCATGGAGACTTTTAGTTGCAGTATTGTTCATTTGCCTTGTTTTAATGCCTTCTGTTTATTTATTTCATACAGCAGGATGGATATTTTTATTGCTGCAATTATAATAAAAGTTGATGAAAAGATTTCATTATGCAGCAAATGATTCTGTTTGTATGCATTTGTTTGCTGTATTTTGAGCCAACAATGATTTCCCTGATGATACATTCACCCACAGGCAAACAAATAAACTTAGATTTTAGCCGTGTTATGTATTTCATTTATAAATTACAACTCTACAGTCTAAGGCATGTGGTTATTTCTCAACCTTACATATATTTGTGTGTGCTGTGTGTCTGTGTGTGTGAATGGGCCAGAGTTTATCTTGTCCTAAGTTCTCTGTAATCGCTGAGCATTTCTCTGTTTCTGGCTATAATTTGAGCAAATATCACCTATGAGCAGGGATTTTCCTTGACTAGTTCAATTTCTAGTACAAGCCACATACGAAGAAACTGTACTATTATGACTGATTATTACAATGTGGATTAATTTTATGAAACATTGTGGTTTCTGTTTCTCTTTATGGTAATTTGACACTAGCTTATCTGAATGCTCTGCACTTTTCAGTCATAAATTTGGTGCTCACTCAATATGTTTCTCAGTATGAAGTCACATCTCCCACAAGATCAACAATTTTTAACTGCTGAATTGTTAATGCTCTTCATGCTTTGAACATTCTTAATAACTCATCAATCATGTGATGCGAGTTAGTCAGAACAAATGTAGAGCTTATATTATTTTCTTCTGGGCTTATCTCTCTCCTTTTTTGTCTATACATCAGAAAACCTTAAATAACATTTTTGCCTTTTGCTTTATTTCCCATATGCAGAGCCTAGCTCGTTACAGGCAAAAACTGGATGAAATTTTGCAGTGAACGTCTTGAAGACCGGTAAGCTCTGATCTTGTTCACACGAAGGATTGAATATTAATGAAAATCAACGTATTCAACTCATGAATGACATTATACTTTGCAGGCAACAACCTATTTCATCCTTTGTTCTTATTGATTTTCACCGATTATTATGTAGTTGAAACAAGAACTTCTGCGAGAGGCAAGTACTTTCGCCATATATTTGTTCAGCTCTTGACTTAGATCGAACTGATCAAGAAGTTGTGCAAGGTACACGTCTGCAGCATCTAATTTTTGGTACGACTGCAGTGTGGCTAATTAGAGATACATATACAAACTAGAATGGTCAGGGGGAGAAGAAAAGTCCATTGCATCTCTGTAAGTTTGCAAATTTTGCGATAATTTTTCGATGATTTTGGAAGCAATATGGGAAGCTGTGTGGTTGATATTACAATTTGTTTTTTGGTGTTGCTCATCAGTAAGTTGCTTTTAAAATTATTGTTTTTGTTGTCATGTAAGTGCTTTTGCACGAAGTGCTTTTCAGTGTGAAATTGCTCTGGTCCAGAAATAGTTGGAAATGGTTTCATGAAAGGCTTTCTTTAACTGCTACTTTCCAAGGGAAATCAGATTATGTTTTTGGTTTCATAAAACAAAGTAGATATTTTTTTTGTGAAAAAAAAAAGAGAAAATAGAAAATCTTATTTTGCAGCCTCTTTTCCACGCTAAACTTCTCATCATTTTATTTTATTCTATTTATTATTTATTTTTACAATACATTTCTAATATAACTTCATGATTAATGAGTTGATATGAAAATTCATAAAACCAAGTTAATTGTCATTCCTTCATATGCATATCGCTAATTTTTTTAATTTAATAGTTAATATTTATCGATCAAAGAGAACTTCAACAATAATTATCAATTAAAAATTATCGTCTTTTGATTTTAAATAAATTTTTATTTAAAAAAAAAAGAATATCTAATTATAGTATTCAAAATCGATTACTTTCCTCAAACAGGGTAAATTAATTAGTTGAATGTTTATCCTCATATAATTCGTCCAAATTAATTAAATCGACAAAAATTAGTGAATTTAAACGGATTAAATTGGATTTTAAATGTCTTAAAACTTACTTTTTTTTTTGGTCCAATATAAAAAATCATAATCACTTAATTTGTGAAGATGATTAATTTATGTTAAATATTAAATATAAATTGATATAAATTTATAAATCGACCTTAATCGCAATGATGAATAGGTCAGGTTTGTACAGTAATTAATTCAGAACTTTCATTTAACGATTTTTTCTCTTACCATCTTAATTTCCCCGAAAAAATGGGCGCCAAAATCGATCCTCAAAAACGGATCACAAAAATTAACAAAAACGAAAAAAAAATCCCAAAAGAAAAATTATACAAATTCATTCCCACAACAAACCAAGAACTCTTTTTTCCTTCACTCAATTCTAATTTTTCTTTTTTTTTTTTTTTATTTCAAAATTTTGATTTGAATGATTAAAGAATGAGTCCAAAATCCCATGCCAACCAAGAAATGAACAGCAGTCCTTCTACGCCAGATGAAAACTCTGCCAAAAGTGATAAGAAGAAGAAGGTATTTTATTTTATTTTATTTGTTTATATACAATTTCTTGATATTCTTCTATGGAATAAAATAATCAATAATAATGATTTATATTTTTTTATATTTTTGAAAAAATAAAGTCAATTATCCCAAAGATTTTTGGTTCCAAGAGTAGTGGGAGAAGCTCTGATGATGATATTCTCAAATCAGACGGAGATGGAAATTCTTCTGGTATTTTATATTCTAATTGTCTGATTGATTGACTTATTAATTTTTTTGGGTTTTTTTCATTTATTTATTTTTGGATTTGGTTTGGTAGATGTTGAAAAAACGCTGGACTCAAGACGAAAAGCATTCGTTGAAGCTGCTCCAATTATGAGAAAAAGTTTCTCAGGTACATGTGTTTGGTGAAAAATCACCCATTTTTTTTTCATGCCTTACAATCTGAGAAAAAAAAAAACTAATATTATAATATAATTTAGGACTCAGCTGTCATATAAACAAATACATCCCACAATTTTTCAATTTTCATTGCACATTTCAAGTTTTCTGTTTGTGTATTAATTACATTCAAAAATTTCGAAAATAATAACGAAAAAAAATTGAGGATTATGTAATATATTTGTTTCTATTATAACGATATTTGTTAATTTATATATAATATTGTATTACTGAAATGACAAAAGTTCTCAAGTTCATACACTAGGTGTAAAGTAACACATGTTTTTCATGCTTTATACCATAGACAACTTAATATTATAATCAAATTTAGGGTATAACTACTATAAATTAAGATATATTGAACAATTACTTAAATTTTTTTTCTTTTCCGCTTCAATTATTTTACTTTATTTTTTAAAAATGTTAAAAATTGCAATAAAAAGGTTGAGAATTATACCTTTTGTATTAAGGGTATCAAAAAATCTTATACGTTGTATTATTGTAGTATTTAGTGGGTGATATAGATTGACATAATTTTTGTTTTTGTGTTATGCATACAAGCCACGTAATTGATCAAAGATTGTTTATAAGTTTTGGTAGTTGACCTAATTTTGATAACCACAAAGATATTTATAGGCCGAGAGGAAGACAAAAACAATCATGTAGTGATAAAACCCTAACCAATACTTTGAAAAAAAATGTCAATTCTAGACTTCTCTTCCACAAGCAAAAATGGAGCTAAAGTACTTGTTGTTTACGTCTCTCAGACAGGCAAACTAGTCCGGCGATCAAAGGCCTGAACTTGTCCAATTTCGAGCAGGTGATGACTCCGGTACCGGTACCGGTACCGGTGAACGATATTCAAGGACTGAGGTATGGGTTTCTGACTAAAGATGTACGTATTTACTTGGTAGATTGATGACAATATTTGTGGTGTGTTTTGGTCAGGCTAGCTGCTGCATGCTCATCAATCATCATGTTATAATATTATCTTAAAATAATAGGGATATGTCATGGTTGGGCTTGTAGGATTTTTGTTGCAACATGGAATGTTGGAGGGAAGACTCCTAGCAATACACTTAACCTTGAAGATTTCTTGCAGGTTGAGGGATGTGCTGACATCTACGTTTGTGGGTATGTATGATTTCTGGCAACAGATTTTTTATTCAACTCTCTGCATTCTAAAGTTTTCATTTTCTATCTTTTCCGTTTTTCAGGTTTCAGGAAATAGTTCCACTAAGTGCTGGAAATGTTCTAGTGATTGAAGACAATGAACCAGCAGTAAAATGGCTAGCCCTAATAAACCAAGCACTAAACAGACCACAAAATGATTCCATATACTCGTCTTCAGGCTCATTTACTGGAACAAAAACACAGACCAACAATAATAACAACAACAACAATACTAATAACACAAAGGAAGTAAAATCTCCAAGCGGCCTCAACTTTTTCCAGAAGCCATCCCTGAAAGTTCTGAGCAGAAATTTGAGAGCAGACAACAGTCTTCTCAAGGCCTGCAACTGCCCTCTGGAATATTCCCCGGCCCGAGAGCGGCGGAGGATCAAAAAAATCAGTGACCGGACAAGTAAAAAATTAGAGTGCAACCATGAATCTCTGAAACAGCGGAGAAATAGCAGCAGTATTGAGGAATTAATTTCCCTCGATGAAATTCCTGCATCTTCTTGTTCACCTGGACAAATGAGTTACAAGCTCATTGCAAGTAAGCAAATGGTGGGGATTTTTCTCTCGATCTGGGCTAGAGAAGATTTGGTGCCTCACATTGCTCATCTCAGATTGTCTTCTGTGGGAAGAGGAATTATGAATTGTTTAGGCAACAAGGTATGAATTAATACAAACAAGTCAAAATTAAAAATTAATTGTTAGATGACAACTTCTGCACTTGAATAAAATTCGAACCAATAACTCTCTGTAATTAATTTACTAAAGAACAAAAGATTATCAACTCCAATACATTATATAATTCTTATAATTTGTGTACGTACACGCCATGAATGCTGCTGAACCCAACACTATATATGATAATGATAGGTGTTTTGCTTTGCTTTGGTAAATTGCTGCAGGGTTGCACATCAATAAGCATGACAGTGTACAACACAAGCTTTTGCTTCGTGTGCAGTCACTTGGCTTCTGGTGAAAAAGATGGGGATGAGCTCAAGAGAAATTCTGATGTAGCCGAAATTCTCAAAAGCACACAATTTCCCAAAATTTGCAAAGGTCCAAATCCTCGAGCCCCCGAAAGAATCATTGATCACGAGTACGTATCTGTTCAAAACATTTTCATTAGCTATCCCAACAATTTTTATCTTTCCTTTATACAAACTATATTACCAATATTGTAATATTAGTTGTAGCCGCAATTCTATTTAACATAACTTCTGAAGCTACACCAAACGATACTAAAAAAAATTTGAAATTTACTGAACTCTTTTTGTTGGTAGAAAACTATACCAAATGGGCCTTCTATTTTTTACATTTTTTTTAATTTCTTATGCGTTTTGTTTTGTTTTGTTTTGTTTTGTTTTTATGTGTGAATGGGCAGCCGAGTGATTTGGCTTGGAGATTTAAATTATAGGGTGGCATTGAGCTATGAGGAAACAAGGGTTCTTCTGGAGCATAACGATTGGGACGCCCTGCTTGAAAAGGATCAGGTTTGTTGCTTTTATTAAAATTAAATGCCTGCCAATTTAATAGATACGAAAATGATTGAGTCCTACCGGCTGCTAATATATTAATTAAAATCTTTTGTCGTCTGAATAATCTTTTTTATTCCAGAAGTGTTCTAAAATATCGTTTGTTGGCTTATCGTGTGACATGACAAGAGAGAGCTACAAACAGTACATATAGATACAGTATATATTGAAATACTAATCACACATCACAAGGATAATACTGAAGAGTTGCAAGAAATTCTCTAACATATTTCTGAATTCTGTTTTAATCTATTGATCATATGTATATACAGTTGAATATAGAGAGGGAAGCAGGTAGAGCATTTATTGGATTCAACGAGGGAAGAATTTTCTTTGCTCCTACCTACAAATACTCCCATAATTCAGATTGCTATGCCGGCGAAACTGTCAAATCTAAGAAGAAACGACGAACTCCAGCATGGTATTAGATAATGATATATCGAATACATTTAATTAAAATATTTGAATATCGAAAACCGATTGATATTATATTCGATATTTAATTTTGATCGCTTGCATGAATGAATTTCAGGTGTGATCGGATATTATGGCGAGGAAACGGCATCGAGCAGTTGTCGTATATTCGGGGCGAGTCGAGATTTTCTGATCACCGACCGGTTTGTGCGGTTTTTTCAGTGGATGTGGAGAGGGACCTGAGGAACAAAACCATTAACAGGTTGAGAAAAGGTTTCTCTTGTGCAAATGGAAGACTGGAATTTGAAGACTGCATACCTCAAAGGCATAGCTTCTATGACTACTAGCTAGCTAACTAATTTTTGAAAAATTTAACTAAAAAACTTTAGATCGAGAGAAAAATTGTACATTTAATTAAAGATATCACATATACAGAAGTTTTCATTAACTTAGTTGTATTGATGTTTATCTTTAAATGTAGTACATGATCTCAAATATATATACAGGTAGGACAAGTTAAATACATAATGCACGATGTCTATCAATGTAATAAATCTATATATATTATATGTCACATAAGATATAGAGTACCCTTTTTTCTTGCTGTCGTAATTTGAATTTACTCAAGAATTAATTCTTTGAACACAGTCATTAAAAATCTTTCCCAAAAGTTAAAAATTTGTTTCAAGTACTCTTAATTAGGGTAAACATGAGATTATTAATATGAAAATCCACCTGAAAACTTTTAATAGTACATATAGATAGACTAATATAGTCTAAATTTAAGAGCTTAATAAAGGAATTAAAACAAAACACATATATAATCCTACGAAGTTTAATATTGCATATTTATATATATATATATATATATGCAATATAATAGTAGACTAGTGTGCTCCAAATTAAAAGCAAACCACACCGAAAAAATGACATAATCCTAAGAAGAACTCCAATTTGGCATCTTTTTTCATATAAATTCTTCTTTTCTTCAAGATTTTCTATTTTCGTCATAAACTTTCATAATCCCTGTGATCCTCATGTCCGATATCCCAAACTGAAGTTGCTTCATCATGAGCAATTTCTTCTTTTAAACCAGTTCTCAAATTTGAAACCTCCAAGCTACTTCTTTGAATATCAAACGCTCCATCTAACCCCAAATCCTCAATTCCTCTGCCCCAATACGCGCCATGACCTTCCGTCGAGCTGCCACCAGACGCTCCTCCGACCTCGGACACCAGGTCACCGCCGTGCCCCGCAACTTGTGCCGGCTCCAAGTTCAGCCAATTCGCGAGAGAGCACGGAACACTGAAATCGTCCACACTTCCTCCAGAAAGCAGCATCAGTTCCGAACTAGTCGTCCGGTAACCATACATCGGAAGAGTCTTTGCCAATGCATGAGTCCGTCCCTGTGCCCGCCGCTGCCTCTGTGTTCCCGTCGCTGTTATCACTTTCCCACGTCCGATAAGTGCAGTGAGACTCATGGTCACTCCTGGAATTTTTGTCCACAAATCCAACCCTAATTGACTCTGCGGACATCTTGTATTCGGAAATGAGTACATCATATCCTCCGCGACTTCGCACTCAAACACACACTGTCTCTTCTCTCCTCCGTCGGATTTGTATCCGCCAACTGGCACGTAGACGGTCTCTTCCTGATCGGGAATTGCTGCTTCCTCCTCGTTTTTATTCTCGTTGTATTTGGATGAAATATTCAGACACTTTTTAGTTAGCTGCATGAGTGCTTCTTCCTGTTTAACAACTTTCGACCAAGTATAACTCTCTTTCGCCGTCATCTTATGCTGCAAGCCTTTTGACTGTTGGACCAATCTCCTCATCCGGTTCAAATCCGGCGACATGTGTTTGATCACAGACGCCAAAACGCTCACCTTCCAAGCTTTCTTGAGATCATGCGGCTTGCTATACGGCGGCGGACCTTGTTCCGTCGAAACCCCTTGCTCCCCCGACCAAGCTTCCTTCCCCGTCGGCCACCACGGCGGGGCTAATCCCCTCTCCAACGGAAACTTCAGCTGTGGAGGAGTACAGTGCTGCATCGGAGCAGAAAGAAGTGACCCTAAAGTGGTATCTTGCAACTCGTAAAGCATATGCATAAGTGAATTCCGATCATACTCGCCGTGCTCTTCAAACAGTGGAGCCATGAATTCAGTAATTGCAAGAGGAGCATTCTGATCAAACTTCACAGATTCCTTCCACCATTCGCGTAAGCTGTCAGAAGATCCCGTTACCGGTTTTCCCCTCTCCGGAACAATCCGGTAAACGAATCTTTGAGCCTTGCAGATTTCCATGATCTTCACCGTGTATTTCAGGATAGAATCTTGAGCTCGCAAAATCTTTTTCCTGCGAGAAGCTTCCTGTCTCGCGGATGATTCAGCATGTTCATCGGCATTTCTCTTCTCCTTAAGCTTTTGCATCCTCTTTCGATCTCTCCCCATCCGTTTCATGAGATCTTCATAGCTGATTTCTTCCCTTTCATCTTCCCCATCATCATCTCCCTGGTCTTCTCCTCCAGGGCTCATAGGATCAACTTCTTCACCATAAATTTCAACCATATTTTCTTTCGCTTTTTTGTCAATTTTCCGTTTGATTTACGAATAAATTGAAGGTGTTACAGATGAATATAGATGGTGTATATTGGAGAAGAATGGCCGTGTGAACTCAGGGGACGGATGAAGACAAAAAATGCATTCACGATGGTGATGAGATTGAAAGGTTGAGGTGTGAATCCGTGGGGATGAAAACAAGAGGAATTTGAGGTGTTTGCTGCAAGTGTTGAAGTTGATGAAATTTGCATCCCATATCCACGAGGCAGGCACCTTACACATTAAGGATTTCATGCATGTCAGTCGACGCAAACTCCACACTCTTTCTTGTTTGCATGCATGCGCGCACTCAATATTAATTTTACAATCATCGCTTGTATCTTTTTGGACAAACTCTTCAATTTTTCAGTTACTTTCACGTAACTACTCTAAGTTTAAGCAATCTACAATGTGATAAAGGTAACATTGTAATACTCAATTATGGATAATGTACAATGAAAAAAAATTTATGTACATCTAAAACACTTTATTACATTTTTTTCATCGACCAATCTGTCGACCTCTCGAGCTCGTGTTACACATCCTTATTTCTGAATTACAATAAACTTCTATTCTCCCAAACATCTTCATGGTAAATCATGCGTTATGCAAGTAATTTGATAATTATAGCCGAAAAACTGAAAATTATGTAATGGAGACAATACCGTAACATAATGTAACCCCTAGTATTTAAAATACATAGCCGAGCATGCTAACTAGAAGGTTCGTACTTTTAAATTTGACAAGCATTCAATTTGGCGATGGAAGTTGAAGATTAATTTAATTTCGGGCAACATTTTCGAGAAATGTTCTTAAATGGCGGCATGGTCTCGACCGATATTATAAATATATGATGACGAAAGATGAGTGATGATGTAAACAACATAAGTGATCAGAGATTGAAGAGATATATATCCTGAAAACCCTAGATTCCGGTTAAAGGGTTTCCTTCACATGATCAATAAATTAACCTAAGAAAATTAACCATGGGCATTCATTGTACTTTTGTTTATATATGCGAGTACAATTTTTTAAAATATAATTTAGTTGCGCTTTCGGATAAAAATATTAAATATGAAATGTGGTATAAAATTTTTAAAACTTTGGAAATTAAGAAAGGATTTTCTTTGTTTATATGTTAACTTTTGTTTAAATTGTGTAACCTTTAAATCTGAGTTGAGAAGTACCAGTTAAAAAAAGAATATACTATTTACAAGTATCGTAATTGATCGACCCTTCTGACGAATGCTCAAAATATTCAAATAATGAAATAACTACATTCGGTATTTGAAATGAATTAATTGTTCTTTTTTATTGGAAATGAAAGTATCAAATATTTTCAAAAAAAGAAACCGAAGTCATATTACCGTAAATATTCTTGAAATTTTTGAGAAAGACACATGCTTATTACATAAGATTTTAATTATTTAATCATAATGGAAGACAAAAAACAAATAAAAGATCAACGTCAAAAATCCAAAGAAAAGAAAATAAAAACTTAATCTGTGTAAAATAGTTCTGCTTTTCTTCTTAAATTTTGAAACATTAGCAGGAGTTAATTGTTTGTATCATTTAAAAAATTGCTAGAAATTTTTTAATATATTTCTTTTTTTTTTTTGTCACTTGATGCATAATGAAGCTAGTTAACTAGTGAAAGTTAAATTAATCGTATATATGATAAAATTTTAGAGAGGAGTATACCAATAATATCTCCCATTTAACAAGTTCAATAACAACTCGATTAAACTACAGAACTTCAAGTTAGTACTCGATTAAATTAATGTATTTTGGAGTCATAGTACATGTTTCAAATGTTAGTAACATGTGTCTAGTTATTTCTAATTGGTGATTTGGGTTCGAATTTATTTAGTTTGTTCATACATTAGAGTGCAAATCATATCTCTATTTCTAAACAACATTGTGCTCGAAATATTCTATTAGACTTTTTCGTTAATTTTAAAAATATAAAGTTCTATTTTATGGAACAAACTTTTAATTATAATTAATATTTACTTATAATATGTGGCATAGGTTTTATCTATGAATTTCACATCCAACCTTTGGAAAATTAAAAATATGTCAAAATACAATTTTGTTTTAATTACACTAATTTAAATGAGAAATTATATATTTAGAAAAAATTCATTTAAAACTTTTAACGAATAGAGAAAATATATATGAAAAGCACTAGAGTAGAGCATGATTATTTTAGGTATTTGAACAGAAAGAATTATTGATCAATAAGCATAAAGTGAAAAGCACAAAAACAGAGAAAATATTTATAAATTGTAAAGTAAGAAAACAAAGATATAAAGTGTTAGAAACAAAAGGAAAAGAAAAATCAAAAGTTTGGGTTCTCATAGTAATTATAGAATTCTTTTACCTAGGGTTTTGGTTGATTAATTAGTGTACTTCTTTTTGCTTTTCTTTTTAAACTTTTGGTAAAAGACTACAAGAAACTCGTAATTAAAACATCTACAAACTAAAGCTTGGCTACTATAATAAAGCAATTATACATATATTTTTTTCAATAGGCTAATAATATCCATGATTTTTTGAATAACGATGATATATAATTTATTCACGTACATTAAATAAGACCTGATCTATATTAAATTAATCCTACATTATTAAATTTTTTGACTATCTTAATACAAGAGTAAGGAATTCAAATGAACCAACTATTTCCTTGAGAAATTACGAAAACTCAAGATCTTAAATACCATTACCTCATTTTTATTTTTTTTTACTTAATGAGAATTGCTCTACTTTATCGATTATAAATTGAATATCAAAACATTTTAAAAATTTTAAATCTCAATATCAATTATCTAAACCTTGATACAAATTTTAATCTCAATATCAATATCTAAACCTTGATAGGGTGGATTCGATTATTCTCAAGCACATAAGAAAAGATTTCTTCAATTGGGAGTAGATTTTCACTAAAATTAAGTGCAAAATTAAAAATTGTGCTATCATAGTCTAACACATGTATTGTTTTGATAGATATCTAATTGAAAAATAAGTACAATTATTAAAAAAAAAGTGAAAAAATTTTAAATTGACTTGAAGAATAAATAAATAAATAAACTTCTATAAGTTTTTGTTTCAAATCATACACAAAAGAGGCTAAGAAAACGCATGTGTAAAGCACTTCCAGTAGCGTTTAATTTAGCTATCCAGGCTTCCATACCCGCTTGTCTCATATCACAATAAAGATACCAAAATTTCTCATCTGTGAAAGCACTAGCTGAAAAGTCAAAAGCTAAAATAGTAATCTGATAAAATTTTCTCGAGAAAAATAAGGCTTAGCTGTCCTGGCACATTACTGCAAGAAATTTTCTGTGCCAACCACAATTAACTTTTGCCTCTGCAATGCTCAGATTACTTATCAGTTTTACTGTTTATCATGTGAAAAGCATTTTCTACCGTCCATTTTTTTAAAAAATCCTGTCCTAGAAATTATAAATTAGTCCTTATAATTTATAAAATAACAAAGAACTTCACATGTTTTACCTCATCTAACTCCGTTAACAAAATTTACTAGATTTACATTCTTCATCCTATTGATCTAACCTAAATGATTAAATTAGAAATTAAATCTTCAATTGTTTTAAAGTTTAATAACGATTATTATATATCTCCATCATCCTTCTCGATACTCTTAAACATTTACAAAAAAAAAAAACCTACATTTCTCACAGATAAAGGGGATCCACTCATTTTCTGATAAGATATATTTATTTTTTTTTCATTTTTTACTTCCTTTACTAAATACATACAGATTTTCACTTAACTCTAAATTTATGGTGGTTAATTTTCACCTTAAAACTATTTCACTTTCTCTAATTATGGTTTATTTCTATTCAAATTGAGATCCTCGGTGATTGTATTATTTTTATAGATATTTTATTGTTATGGTTTATTTTCTTACAAATCTACAAGATTAAAGTCTTATATAAAAAAATTTGAAGGGATAAAGTTCAAAATTTGGAAGAGGTTATACCATATCAGGTGTATTATAAAAAATAATTGTAGTAAGGATCAAAAAAATCATTTAGAGTTGTGAAAAGTAAAGTAAGAGAGTTATAGAAAAATTTTCAATGAAGCTCTAAATCAAAATATTGTTTTTTAGTTAAAAACACCAAACAAAAAGGTGTTAAAATTGTATTCTCCATGTCCCTCAACGAGTATTATAATTTTTTTGGTTTTTATGTTGTAATGAGTCAATATAATACTTTAAAGATTTATAGAAATTGGTATAAATTTGCAATATTATGTAATACTTGATGTAATGTATTCTGGAATAAATGAACGCTTTCTTGATTTTCAAATTTATAAAATCGAGATACTTTTATCGAGATACTTTTATCAAATTTAATTTTTATAAAAATTATTATAAAATTTAATTTTATAAAATCAAGATACTCTTATCAACTTTATGTTTACAATAATATACTCTTCATTTAACGTACATAAAATTTAAATAATTAAATAAGAATATGTGATTCACTATTATAAATAAAATAGTTTATATTTATGATAGTATACCTGATTTAATGTACTAAAAATTTAAATAATTAAATAAAAAAATTTTATTTGTTATTATAAATATATAATAGTTTGTTGAGACTCAAATTTTTATTTTTTTGGGAGTATGCTAAAATTAAGATAAAAAGATGATATTGTCCTTAAGTACGAAAGAGTTTGATATAAATTTAAGGTAAGTGGTTACCATGTGAGCTTATGTGTTACTATTTTAAACCAAAGGGATATATTTGATAATTACCCTATCTTCTTTTTTTTTAAAAACTCAAATTGTTTGATTATTTTTAAAATCTGTCTTATCTCCTAAAGTGGCATTGCATTTCCTCTTTTTGACCTGTCTGAAAAAGAACCAATTAAAAAAACCTTATCATAAAACAAAATTACAACCACTAATCTATAATAACATTAATAATTAAAAAAATCAGACGATAAATCAATTTAATTAATCTTTAATAACATTCCAAATCAGCACACCTCCATTCTGCTAACCAAGATTCTCTGCCCATTAAAATAAAGTAGAATAAATTAATAAATAAATTAAATCATTAAATCACAACCCAAAAAGAGATTTGCATTTAAATTGAAAACAATAAAGCTGCAATATAAATTTACGTAGACTATATATCATATATAATTTTATTGAATACTCAATTAGGAAACAAGAAAGTAAAAGAATATTCATATTAGGGTTTATGACCCCGAGCATTAGTTGTTATGACCGATCATTTATTTTGAAATATCATTCGATAGAAAAAAGAAATTTAAATTAATTAAGACTTTACTCACTCTTTTTATTTTAAAAAAAAATTAAAATTTACGTCAAGATATTAAAATTTATGTGAAATAGCAAAGTAAAGGAAAAGCTATTATATAATTTATAATTTCTTTTATTATAATTAACATGATTTTTATATTTGATGCAAGTAAAGTTTGATTGCCAAATCAAACTTTATATTACAAAAGAATTATTAATTGAATTAGTTTGAATATAATGTTAATTTTATATTAATTAGTGGCTTTTCTAATGTATTTTCCATTTAATAAAAAATTTTAACTACATTATTTTTCAAAACTTTTTTAAATAACTAATTTACTTTTATTCACAAATAATGCTAATTACATTTTTATTTACCCTTTTCAATTTTAAAAGATAATTTTTGACGAGCATAATGGCTGTTTTTTAAAATTTTAAAAATATCATCAATTATTTTTATTTTTAAGAAAAATAAAACAATATAAAAAGAAAAAAAAAACATTTGTCTTTGCAGTATGACTTATAGCGGAAAGAAAAGGAAAATTGATATTCCCGAAAACACCAGATTTGAAGGAGCCGTTAATAGAGAGAGTTATGGGGAAAAAAGAGGGGTAATTTAGTAAAATCAGAAGACGTTCACTATTTCCAATACAAACAGGAATTCCTTCTGGCAAAATTTGAATTGGCCAACTTTTATTCTGCTTCTGTCTATATGTAGTCCCTTCCAACAAATACAAATAAACTATTAATTTAAATATTTTACAGTTATTTTAATATTATATGACAAATTTTTATTATCACAAATTTGTGTAAATTTTAAAATTAGAAGTTTTTATTAGATTTAATTTTAAGCTACTTATAAAAGTTTGTAATCAATTAATGAGTTTTTTTTTTTTAAAAGATTGTGGAAGTATATTTTACTTAAATTAAATATAAATTTTCAAGTGATTAAAATTTTTGATTTTTAATAAATTTTTAATATAATATTAATAAATTGTAGTATAATTTATAATATTAAAAAATTTAATAAAATTATTGAGAAATAAGTATTTTAGTGATAACACTCCTTTGAAAAAAAATAGATAAAGAACTTAAATATAATAGTGCAAGCATCATTGTTGATACCTTAAAAGCTAAGAAAAGTTAAAAGATTTCAATGTTATTTTTTCTTAATACTTTCCTATTTATCTAATGTTTTAACTAAATTTAAAATTTTGTAAAATTATTTTATATTTTAATTTATAAATAAAAATGCTTTCGGATAAGTTAACTATAACCCCAAATCTTAACCTATTTGAACTAATTAATAATCTTTTAAAATTTTTTAATTAAATATCTAAACCTTAATAAGAATAATATTAAGCACATGTAATTAAATCTTATAGTTTCAAATCTAAACAAATATCAAAATTTTTAAATTTCTTAAAATACAACACATAATATAAAAAATGAAACTAAAACTTTAGAATTTAAAATTGTAACCAAAAAAAAAAAACTTGTGCTTTACAATTGAATGCACGTGGGTAAGTACAAATACTTATATAATTATGTTTTGAATCATAATTTACCTTAGTTTTTACTTTCAAAATAATATCTTTAATTAATTATAAAATCTTTTTTATTTTGTTTTCTGTTTTTCATATTTTGATTGCAATGAACAGGAAATAATGAGAGACTAGAAAGAAAGGAAAATCACATTACGCTCTCACACGAAGAACGAGGCATTTTCGTTCTCTCTGCATCAGTCTGTCACAGATTCCTCTCTTTTCCCCTTGCACCTTTTTCACCGTTTCCTCTCTTCTCTTTCCTCATTTTCCCACCCTCTATCTGTGCATACTCCTTCATTTCAGTTCCCCCGGTTGGTCCCTGTGATACGTTTTAGGTTCCTCAGTCATTTCGTCTGCTTTCATCTCTCTTCTTTTGTGTATTCCATTAATGGCTTTTAATTTATGACTTACCGACTAAACCAAACTTGCTTCTTTTTCTTCTTCGTTTGCTGATTGGTCTTTTTTCTTTTTCTGTTTTATGAAAGTTACTGCACTCTGTGTTTAGTCCTCTGTTTTTCTTGCTCTGTGCAGTGTGTATTTCCGGATTCTTCTGTGAAACAGTAGAAGAAACCAGAATGATTTTGTCTTAACCGCTGTAACTGAGCTTTCTCCAGATGGATTTCATGTTTTGTTTAGATTTAATTGCTTATCTGTAAATTGCACAAGTTGGCTTCTTTTTCCCTCTGTTTTGAACTTTCTTGTTTTGTTCGGTTTTGATAGGTTTTATTCAAGGTTTGGCTTTTTCATCCTTTCTTAGTTTTCTTTCTTTTTAAGAGATTTCAGATTCTGGGGAAATGGGGTTTGTTTTCTTTGGCTTACATTAAGAGATTTCTGTGAAAAAAATATGAACTTGGTTTCATGAACAGGATCAAGTTATCATATTTTGTCTGAAAAAAATGGGTTTGTCAACTTCAAAAACTGATAAAAATGAAGCTTTGCGATTGTGCAAACAAAGGAGAAGATTTATCAAGCAAGCAATGGATTCAAGGTTTGCTCTTGCAGCTTCTCATGTTTCTTACATTAATTCTCTTAAAAACATTGGTATTGCTTTGAGGAGATTTGCTGAAGCTGAAGTTTTGATAGAATCATCTTTATCAACAACTTCAGTAGCTACTGAGCTTGAAAAAACACCCTCACATTCCTCATTCCCATCTCCGTCTCCTTCACATTTGAATGAAGTTTCTGATTCTCCACTGCACAATGAAGAAGAAATCCCTAGCCCAAAGGACAGTCGAATTTCTCAGCCTGAAGCTAGTTTCAGTTACATGAGAACTGGGAAGAGTTCTGCTGTGACTGTTAGGGTGAATGCTAACAATGAGGTTAGTGGTTTTGTGGAGGAAGAGTCGTTGCCCCCACCTCCACCACCACCACATACTTTTGAGTCAGGGTCTTGGGATTATTTTGATCCTAGTGATCATTGTGAGAGCTTTAGGTTTGTGGGGCATAATAGTAATGGGTTGGCCTTGGATTATGAAGGAGTTAGTGACAATGTGGTAGAGAGAAAGGGAAAAGGAAAAGATTTTGAAATGGTTCAAAATTCTGTAGCTGGAACTTCTCGTAGTTTTGAATCAACGAAGTGCAATCTAGGTAGTAGCAATCCAGTTAGCTCAGGAGGAGTGCCAAATGCGAATGGTGAAAATGTTGCTCTTGAACAGTCAAGTTCAAAGAGGGAGAAAGAATTGTGTGCAGCAGAAAGAGAGGATCCTTCAGAGTTTATAACTCATAGAGCTAAGGATTTTCTTTCAAGCATAAAGGATATCGAGCATCGTTTCTTCAGAGCATCTGAATCCGGCAGGGAAGTATCCCGGATGCTTGAGTCTAACAAAATCAGGGTCGGATTTTCTGAGGCCAAAGGTAATCATTTTTGTTGATGTAATTGCATGTATTCCTCTTGTACAAAAAGATTGAATATAGATTCTTTATCATTTCACTGCTGTACAAATTCTTTTCTACTAATGCGTTTACTCTGTCTTTTTTTCTTGTAGTGAGTTCATCTGCTTCAGATGTTCTGGCAGCTTTCCAACGTGTTTGCTGCCGCAGAAGGGCTGCACCAGTTTCAAATGGTAAGCAGATTTCAGTTTGCACAGCAATTCAAATAGTCCATGAACTTTTTATCTGTAATGCAGAGAATTGAAAATTACGTTTCTCCTGTCTAAGTTAAAGGTTAAGTAAAGAATTTCGTTATGATTCCCAGATTCAATCAAGTTGATGCTCTGTTTCATTTTGAGGCTTAACATACGACTGATGAAGGACCTTTTCTGTAACCTCTCCCTGCCTCTTATTGAATAACATAAATTTTCAATATTTGTGTAGATCCTATGCAACATGTTACAAGGGTTATTACTTGGAAGAGAACTACATCTTCAAGGTCATCTTCGTCAAGGAATCCACTGGCTGCAGCAGCAAGAGATGATGTAAGTGACAGTGGAAGTGATTTCGTTGAAGAATTCTCCATGATTGCTGGAAGCCATTCCTCCACCCTGGAGAGACTGTTTGCATGGGAAAGAAAACTTTATGATGAAGTAAAGGTATTTCGTTGAGACCGTTTATGATATTAAGTGTGAAATTTCTTCTTAATCCAAATGTTGCATGTTGTGTAAGCATTTAGCTTTTGCATCCCGATTATGTATTTCTACTTGTCGACAACCGTGGGATATCCAAAAAGGATAAATGCATTATCTTTTACAGACAAAACATTTTCTCTTTTTTCCAATTGTCCACTAGTTGTGTAAGTTGATACTTAGCACTTGTTCAAAAAACCTTCTGTCACCTTCCTGACTGAATGCTGATATGACATTCCCATTGCTGTTCTTTGAAACGCTTTGTATTTTCATTTTGTAGGCCAGTGAAACTCTCAGGAAGGAGTATGATCGGAAGTGCAACCAGCTTAGGCACCAGTGTGCAAAGGATCATAGTTCTCAGGTAATTGACAAAACCAGGGCAGTAGTAAAGGATCTACATTCACAGATCAGAGTCGGACTCCGTGCTGTTGATTCCATATCCAGGCGAATTGAGAAAATGAGAGACGAAGAGTTGCATCCACAACTCATAGAGCTAATTCAGGGGTAAGAGATTTTTGTCACAGAGGTTAGTAGATCTGTTAAATCATCGGCTCAATTGGATTTATAACCAGTGAGCCTTTATGCAGGTTGACTAGGATGTGGAAAGCCATGCTTGAATGCCATCACGCGCAATACATCACAATCTCATTGGCTTATCATGCGAGGAACTTGACAGGAACTCCACAGGGTGATACGCATAAGCAAATTCTGGCTCAGCTCCAAGAGGAGATTGAAATCTTTGGCTTGAGCTTTGCAGACTGGGTCAACAGCCTTGCATCTTATGTGGAATCGCTTAACAGCTGGCTGCAAAATTGCATTCTGCAACCACGAGAACGTTCCAAGAACCGGAGACCATTTTCCCCTCGACGCGTTATAGCCCCTCCTATATTTGTGTTGTGTCGTGATTGGTCAGTTGGGATCAAAGCTTTGCCTTCTGTGGAACTTAGTAATAACATCAAGAGTTTCTTATCTGATCTGCAGCATTTGATGGAGCAACAAGCTGAACAGCAACAGGAGAAACTGAACTTAGTTGATGCAAACAATGGAGAATCGGAAGGCAAAGATGGTGAAAAAACTGATGATGTTTCATCAAACTTGAGCTGTATACATTCCAGTTTGGCAAAAGTTCTTGATAGACTGAACAAATTTTCCGAGGCTTCGCTCAAAATGTATGAGGATATTCGACAGAAAAGTGAAGCAGCTCGTGTTGCATATGCAAATTGCAAGCCAGCAGCTGGGTGTTGAAAGGTTATGTAATTATCTATGTATTTCAAGTTTGTGGTTGAAAGTAGATATTTGTAAATCTCAAAATGATGTTGGGAATTAGCAGCTTTTGAGAAGAAGAAAGTATTTTGGAGTTATGGAGATGATATGAAACTGAATCTAGAAATGGAAGCTGATTTACAGGTTTATATTATATAGTGTGTTAGTGCAATACTTGCTTCCTGCATCCAATTTTTCATGTGGGTTCAACGGGAAGTGCTTTTGCGCTCTATTTGAATTGCAAAAGCACTCTCACCTTATTGGAGAAAGCATCTAGTTTTTCTTTTTTTTTTTTCCCTTAACTTTTTCTAGGAGGCTTAATTATGAACGAACGTAACTTGAACTATATATATGTAAAAATCGAGTATATAATTTATCATTTTTAAGTTTGTGAGAACAGCAATAAAAATTCACCACCTTAAATTGCAATGCTTGCCAAACTATTAACAGATTTTGTTTAAGCTCAAATTTGAAATTGAAGTTGTGTTATTTTTTAAGAAATTTTCAGCAGCAGAAGAAAAATGTAAGCATTTGTTTTTCTATATTCAACACGTTATTCTTCACCATTCAAGTATGCCAACATTGATTTGGACAACAGATGTTTAATCACTTGGGAGAAAAAGGGGAAAGAACAAAAATGTTTCCCTGTATTTTTGCATCCACAGTTGTTTCAAGTATCCATAACCGCAGTTTGCTTTGACTATGAATTTATCAGAATCCAACATAATGAGTGTACTGAGCATAAGCATCAGACTGCCGGGCAATGGGGGCACGAGTAACGTGATCAGGAAGATCGAATGCATCTATGAGTTCTCCAGCAATGTTCCTCACTTGGAAACTCAGATATTCTGTGAGCTTGTGAATTGCCTGCATGATGAAAAAGACGTAATGCATGAATGGAAAATCCTAAAATGGAATTATATTTTCCCAGGAAACCTAGGCTTTAAAGAGTTAATACCTTAGCTTTGTTTGGGGCCATGTAGTCGACATTTCGATAGGTTCCAATGTCATTCCAGATTCGATCCAAGGCATAAAGATCGCATACAAGTTTAAGAGCAGCACGAGACCTAGGATCCGGGCAGCTGGAAGATACATCAAGGTCAAATTAGAAATTCAGAATTCATAAGAGTGGAAAAGGAAAGAACTTTTGATTCTGAGATTTAGGGAGTACTTCTGCACAGCTTCGATGAACTTTGCAAGGATGACAGATTCAATATGAGATTCTGCAAGCGTGAGAAGATGATTTAAGCATCTATTCCAAGCACCAAAGCTTCCAAGAGTTTTAGAATGCTTCCGTAGTCGCACTGCAACACTTTGAAGTAATCGAGATGTTCGATACTGGAAATAAGATTATTGAGTACATTAATAAAGCTGGAGTTTATGGTATACCACAACCAACATTTTTCCACAAAACCTAGATAATACTCACTCTAAAGGCATCCAGTTGGAATTTAGGATCGCGTAAATGATCAGCACTTTCCCAACGAGCAGTTACAGGATTTGGCTGCGAAAGATACATGTTCATGGATTCTCTCAAGTAATTCCATGTAACTGCAAATGTCCCACCTTGAAATTTTTCCCTGTATTGCTTCAGAAGATCACCGGCGACCTGCATCAAAAGCAAAATGTACAGTTCTTGCTAGCATCCGGAAGAGAAACAAAAGTGAAACAATTATGTATACATGTGAAACTTGAGCAATTTATTACACAGCACACAGAAGTTAAGGGAAGTTTGTGTAACCTGCTGCAAAAGCACTGTGTTGTCACCCTCAAAAGTCTGAAAAATGTCATGATCATTCCTCAGGCTTCCAAATCGGTTCACAGCAGCATACCCATGACCTCCGCAAGATTCCCGGCAAATGCTCAATGACTTTGCTGTATAAGAAGTCACATAAGATTTGAGGCCTGCAGAAAGTGCATGGACATCTCCGATCAATTGCTCATCATGAGTTTTTTTCATCTCTGAATATTTCTCCACCAAATGAGCAGCGGCAAAATGGAATGCATAAGTTGAAGCAAGCATTGGCATGAGCTTGTGCTGCTGAGACTGATAATCAAGGATGCTGACTTCAGGCCGCTTGGGAGGACCAAATTGCTGGCGCAATAAAGAATATCGAACGGCAATTGTCACAGCAATCTTGAGGACACCAACTGAAGAATATGCAAGGCCAACTCTCCCACCAACAAGTTCTCCAAGAGTAGCAGCAAATCGTTTATTTATGCTTGGAAGGCTGCTTGTGTATTTTCCATCGCTTGAGACATCTCCAAATCGATTAAGAAGATTATCCCGGGGAATTCTTACCGAACAGAATCTCAATGCTCCATTGTCTACTCCATTTAGACCAACCTTGTGTCCACAATCATGAATTTCAATTCCTGGAAGTATCTGATGGGTTTTCATGTCTCTAATCGGAACGATGAAGGCATGGACACCCATATCAGAGTATCCTTTTGTGTCATGAGTTGGCAACATCAGCTTGGCAAAAACAGTGGCAAACTTGCCATGAACAGCAGCATTCCCAATCCACCATTTAATGGCTCCATCGTTGGGTGTGTTGATTATGAATTCATCTGTGATAGGATCAAATGTCGCAACTGTTTCGAGGCCTTGAACATTTGAGCCTTTAACAACAAAAATTGACAGTTTCAGTTTATATATCCATACTTGGTGAGCAAAACAACCCTGAAGACGTTAAGCAATAAGACCACAGCACAAGCATGTCTTATACAAACGCAACAACAACAACAACAATAATGATGATGAAAATTTTGAGAGATTTGCAGCAGCTTACCATGATGGAGTTCTGTCATTGCAAAACAACCCGGATAGTCCAAATTGTCAATACCATCATAATACTTGTCTCTATGCTTTTTGGTTCCTAAGTTGATAACCGAGCCTCCCCAGAGACTGCAATAAGATCATTGAGTAAGCATCACATAAATTCCTCTGGGACTAGCAGTGCAATTAGAGTAAGTGGTTTCAACCCACTAATTACAACATCATACTGTAATGCACCAAATGCCTTGGCACAAACAAAATTCTAATGCATACTTGCATATAAAGGAAGAGATTGGAAACAAAAAGATGATTCGACAAAACAACTAAAAGATAATCAAACATCATTGCAAATCCTTCTATTTATGCAGCTAGACAACAGATTAAACCACAAGCAACATGACCAAATCCCAAACTAACCATTTCCGCAATTCTCAATCACAAACCCCAATCAACAAACTCGCCAATACTCACCATCAACTCTATGTGAAAGAACTCTCAAACAAATATTCCCTCAAAACAAATAAATAAAGCCAATCAATCCACATACCGGCATGCCTAAATCATTCAACCAAGATAGAAAAAAGCCTATTCGAAATCACAACTAAATACCAATTAAACAATAGCTTTAGAGATATCGGACATATTATTTTTCACTTTCCTTTTTCTTAGCTCTGCTGAGACAAACTACTTCTGCTAACGATTCTCACCCTTCAAAAGGAATCATTTAGAAAGCAAATTGTTTTGTTACTAACATTTCGTTCCTATCTTATATCACGGAATTTAACCATCTTCCATGAACTAGCAAAGAATATACTGTCCAAAAATTCAAATTTCAGAAAATTTCTTACTCTAGGAACGAACAAGTACTCAACAAAATCACAATCACCTGTACTGCACTCCCATCTTGATTCCAAGCGACATATCAATACTCCCCACAGCTTCAGCAATTGCAAAATACTTACCAGGATCTTCTGCAACGTACTTAAACGGCTTAATTCCAGCTTCTGTAACCAACCCAAGAAGTTGTCTCCAACAAAGTTCTCTGTGTTCATCTTTCGAAATCTCTAAGGGGGTTTGCAAATCAGGCCTTGAGTTAAAATATTCAAACACTCTCTCCTGAATTTCCCTGTATTTCCCTCTCATAAACTTTGACAACTCCGCTTTATCAAACTCCAGCTTTCCCTTGCCGCCGGTGCACGGCAGTAGCAGCAGCTGGTGGTGGTCTGACGACAGCGGGATTAAGTGTAACGACAACCGTTGGATACGCCGCGTGACGGCGGTTTCATCGTCAGCCGTCTGATTTTGCGAATTTGATTCTACTTTGGATTCCATTAGATAAAGATTTGGTGAATTTCCTGGTAATGATGATGAACAAGAAGAAGATTTGAAGAAAGGGCGTTGTGCTATGTCATTAATTTGTTTATTACCCAGAAAGGCAGGTTACGTGGCGTTATGGTGGTTGTATACGTGGGGGAAGGACATTGGCTGGGGTGCTTGGCAGTTAATTTCTATTTTGGCGCGCCTCTTAACGTCGAAGCGATATTGCTTTGACGAAAGAGTTGTTTTTGGATGAGACCGATGAGTGTGTTGGAGATTTTTTTTTTTTTTTTGGTTGGTTTTTTATTAAAAAATAGGGCAACAACTAAATATAGGTATTCTACAATAAACATCATTAAACTCAATTCAATAAAATTTTGGATTTTTAAAGACGTTCGTTACACGATCTGTTTGTTAATTAATATTTGCATTAATTGTGTAGAATTTGGAATTTTTTTAAAAAATAATTTATTAAAATTACTAAAATATCTTTTAATTTTCAATCTCATGTCATCTATAAAATGTGAAACGTATATTCATTTGTTTGAATTGTCGTGTTTATAAGTTTCATAATATTTTTTAACATGTCTAATAAAATCACCTTACTATGGTAATTTATATAATTATTTTTTAAAATCAAATTTTATATTTTAAACATTTGAATAATTTAAAAAAAAAAAATAATTTGCTTTTGTAAATAATTTTGTAAAATAAGGTTATGATAGTAAAGTTTGCATCAATGAGAAAGGATTTCAAAAAAAGGTTTTTGTTAATTTATTTTTAAATGTTATTCTTAAAGTAATATGTAATTTTTTAATAATCGTTTTATTTTATATTATGTGAAATATGCTCATTAATTGCATGCTCTTTAATCTATTGCATTTATTTATCTAAAAAAAATTATATTGGATTTATTGATTCCGTAACTTTTTTCTTACAAGCAATGGCAGTTAACCAATAATTTTATATATATATATATATATATATGTATATATGATTGCGTAAGGATCAAGTTATGGACTAGACTTTTAGCCTTTCCCTAAATTAAAAATGTTAATTAATGGGTGATTAGAAAGTAAGAATATTCTTCTCTAAATTACAAAAAAATTTACAAGCTACAAGTAACATGATCAAATAGTCAACTGGATTATATTTTGGTTTATAAACACAATTATGTCACTTCTATATTTTAAAAGATAAAAATTACAGTATTTAATATAAAATTTATTACGTTGAATGTTAAATTTATAATTTAATTAAATATTATAAGATTTTATGTTGAAATTAAACGATAATCTCACCACAAATCACGTCTTATCACGTGTTCAAAAGAAAAATAAAATTATTCAAAATATTATTCTTAAAGAGTTTTGACAATTTGACCAAAGATGTAAAATAAGTATATTTAAACTCAGACTTTATCTGAGTAGACAGAAATGTACTCCAAACTCTACACCAGAGCCAAGTCTGCGAACAAGCTAGTAAGGTAAAATATCACTCAAATTTACGTGAAAATGTCTGAGTAAAGTTATATACGATACAAGACTCCGATAAATAATATAATATTAATAATGTGTATACATAATATTAAAAAAAATTTAAGTATATTTAAATTTAGTAAGATTTACAGTTACCATCTAATAATATAATGACAACGATAATGTATATTAAGAGCAAATTTAAATTGGTTTGCCTAATTTTGAGCATGAATATTAATTAGTATTGTTATTAAATTTATTGATAAAATTTGAAAGATATTTAAATCTTCCTTTTTTTAAAAAAAAATCACCAAAACAATTCTATAATTCAAGTGTCAAATAACTTTTCATAAGTTGTACATGATCAATAATTTGATTTTGTAATATTTGTCTCAAAATATTATAAAATATAAATAGGTTAAAATATGTCGCTTGCAACAAAAGAGTTAGGAAAAAAACAAGGTATGGTGTGCACGACGTTGCTTGCCAAAACGATAAGGAGATATTGCTATCTCTTATGTGATTTAATCTATTTTTTATAAAATAATAAATGTATATTTTTAAATAAAAAAATCATGCACTTTTTTGTACACTTAACAAAAAAAAAATTAAATCGTGTTAAAATATTTGAGTATAATATTCAATTATGAAAGTATCTACGAAGCAGTGTAATGATGTACGCCCTCTTTTTTTTTTTTTTTTTTCAATGAGAAGGAATTTGAGTTAATAGGTAATTTTGATAGATTTAAAAATAATTCATATCAACTATAATTTTAGTCCAAATTTTTTTTAAAAAAATATTTTTAATTATATCTAAATATTTGTTACGTTATTGATTATTATATTTTAAAAAAGGTGAATCAGATGATTTATGTATGTATATATATAATGAAATAATTATATTTATTGTAGGCACAGGCGCGCCCAATGCCAAATAATTCAAAAACGCGGGTCAGGCTCCGAAAGTTTTCCGGTTCCCGCCTCCGCAAAATTGAAAAAAACCCAACTAAGAAGCCATAAGCTGCGGTAGAGCCGCAATTGCGAGGGAAATTAGATTCTTCAGCGACTAAACGCTTTTCCCGCTAAAAGGTGCGTATCAAGATTCTATTTCTTTCGTTTTTATTTTTCTTGTTTTGTTTTGATTCATATTAAATGTCGTTTTATTTCATTCAATCGGTCAAATTTGTGTTTTCCAATTTGTAGATCTCATTCTAGGGTTTAGACCTAAGTTTTGATGCAGGTTTTTGCTTTTCTTTTTGGAATTTAAGACCTGAATTTGTTGTATTATCTGTTTTTAGTGAAATTGATGATGAGTGGAGATAATTTCACAGACAACTCACAAAAAACCCGACCCGTTTTGGGTGACCTGACGAATCTGCCTGGTAAAAGAGGATTTTCATCGGTTTCAGATGATTTAGGGCGAAAATCACGAGATGGGTATGTTAAGAACACGGAAAATGATAGTGGTGATTCTGCATTTGCAAAGAAAGTTCGTCTACAAGTTGAAAATTTGGTGAAAGAAATGTGTAAGAACAAATCTGAAGTTGGTAGCAATAAAAAGAATGCGTCTTTGTTAGAGGACAAGCAAGAAAATGTTGTGTCTGTTGTGTCAAATGTGCCAGATAAGATTAATGAGATGCCAAATTTAGGTGTTACAGTAGCACAAGCGGTTGTAGAAGATGGTGTTGATGCATCAAGAAGGGAAAGTTATTTGTCTAGTGTTCTGATCCCCACATGTTCGAAGAAAGGTTGTGGTGGTGAGAGTACAGAGAATGATAATGTAGAAGAGGAATTATTTGTTGGCCGCGCTTGCAATGATAATGATGTTGGTAGTGGGAGATTGGCCTTACACAAGAGTGGGTCTATTGAGTGGTCAAGGTTGCCGAATTCAGATGGTTCTCGTTCATTTGAGCTGGAGAGATGTTCAGGGCTAAAGGTTGATGGTTGTGTGAATTTGAATGCAGGTGCTGACATGCTTAAAGATTGTTCTTGTTCTTTTTGCTTGAAAGGTAATACAGTTTTATGAAGTTAAGATATATATTTTTTGTCAACTATGTTTCTGATGACTACTGGAGTTTACAATTATTTCTAATTTGATAATCAGCTGCTTATATCTGGACTGATCTCCATTATCAGGACATCAAGGGTCGAATATCTGGTATGTTCATTCAAATTTTCTGCCATTGACTGTGTTTTCTGATCAGTTGCTGAATCTTTTCATATTTATTGAAAATTTGATATGCTTTTCCCTTTTTGCTTTATTACCCTAGCACTAAAGAAGAGTCAGAAAGATGCAAGCTTCTTGGTTCAAAAATATGGCAGAGGAAAGGAAGCTGACATTTCTGGCTCAGGAAACACTAACCAATTGTCAAAACTAGAATCTGATCTCATGAATCAGTGGAGGTCACTTTTTCTTCGCATGGAGGATATATTTGGTCATGAAAGCAGTCAACTTGTGAGTGTAACTTCTGTTACTTTGACCTATTTTTCAATTTTGTAACCTCCTTTTCTTTACCCTAATTTTGTATGTCCTTTCTATATGGTGAATCACGTGCTTATTGTTCAGTACATGCATGATCTAAAGAGTGCTGTTGTAAGAAGTCTTGAATCCTATCACTGATTTTGTAACAGCTTGATCCTTTACTTTTTTGCTTTGTTTGTCACCCATTATATATTTCAATGTATTGTTATTCGTTTTTAATCTGAAATGTGATAAAGTGCTCTCAAATCTGCTTGACAGCAAGCCAGTTTTTTCACGCTAAAAGACTTGAGAGAGAATTGCAAGACAGATCTGGAGAGGACCACTAGGATGCCTTCAGACTAATATTAAGGTGATTTCAAGGGTTGTAAAATTGTCTTGTTGCTTGAATTCTAGCTATTATATGTGTATATGCACAGGCATTTGTATGAGTGAGATATCAAGTATGTGCATGAACCCATGTTTGATACTTGATTTTGCTTAGAGAACTCCTTGGAAGTTTTAATATTGTCATAGAAGCTGTAAAGTATATGTGCCCTATTACTAATTTGTTGCTGTTATTCTTACCTATTTGTAGACATTTCTTGGCATTGGAAAATGACAAATCTCCTTTCCATATATCTCTTATTCTGTTTTCCTTTCTTTATTTCTCTCATACCATAATCTCATATTAGGACGACCAAAGTTTCTGTTGTAAAATTTATGCTGTTAAGCATTTGTAAAGGTGTAACTTTCTTCTATCCTTTTCAGTTGAGGAAGATTTTACATAGTACTTATTAATGAAGAATTATCATACAAAATTTCCTGAGAACTATAATTGGTGATTGATGAAAACAAATTGACAATTGATAGATGTTAGCAATACATAGAAAGAAAAGGGGATGAGCTGGTGAAGAATCACTGATATTAGACTCATTTTTTATCCTTTATGATCATCCTTTCATAATTCATGATTACAGTGGTGAAGTGCAAGTCTAAACTTGGCTCCAGTTGCCTTTAGGAGAATCTACATTTTTAGTTTACAGCACAAGTGACCTTATGATTGAGGCTTTTAGTTTAAGCTTCTCAGTATTATCAATCCCTGTTTATCTTGTTGACTGTTTAGCTTTATTCTTATCCACTGGAGGAAGAGCACAAGTTGTTGCTGCAGAGGACGTGCTGGTTTAGACATGTATGCTATGGACTAAATGGTTAAAGCAACAAAAATCATTTAACCTTAAATGCAAGACAGATTTATGAACCATTTATGAGTTGTGCATGTCTAGCATTTAGGTGTCTATGTATCCCACATTCACTTGACATGATCTTGCGAGCCAATACTGGCTTGTGACATTTTGTGTAAGGCGTATGATTTGTCAAGTTTTAATCTTGTATTTACGGTTGTTGATGAGTGTAGCCATTTTTAGGAAGATACTGAGCATTAATGCACATTTTTTATTGGAAAGATGGTGTGATAAGGTGTGGAAATGAGTTTGATAAGAAGGGCAAAGTTGAGATAGCGGAAGTATGTTCCCGTTTAGCTACGGTGTTTTCAACCTCATACTTGCCAGAATTCTGTCTGAAACAGTGGAGTTACATTACATTAGCCTTTTAGCAATGAGTGTATATGGCTGTTGGGACTAGTCATAACAAGTAATAGGCTTTCGTAGCCTTTTTCTTTTTCCTTCGAAAGGAGCTTTCATAGCCTTGAATGTCACTATCTCTGCAAAGGTGGTTGGCTTGTTGAAGATGACAATCTTTTGAAATATTTAGCATGGCACGCCCAATAATTAGGTTAACCGTATTTTCTTTGTCCTAGATGTCTAAATGCCTACCTGCCCATCTCTTGTTTTCATTCAAACTCAGGAATTTAGAACCCCGTAGACACTAATTAATAGTTAGAATTTCCGTCAATAAAGTAAAAAGTGGGGTAGAAATTATATTATTGAACCCAGAAATCTAGACTGCTATAATCTAAAAGCTATCTACTAGATTTTTGACAAAATGTTATTGGTTAAAAAAAAAAAAAATCAGGACTTCAGATTTTTTTCAGGCTTTTTGATGTAGGCCTATGCCATCAAGGACACAGGGAGTTGGTTTCAATCTATGTTTTATGCTTTCCCGCCCAAGGAAGAAACAATATATTTTGGGTCTAGTGGGCCTTGTAAGGGGAAAAGTTTCATAAGCTTTTCTTGTGTTTTCTTGCTTAGTTTTACTTTTCTGTTGAGCCCTGGTACACTTGCATTCCCTTGGTATATTTTCTCTTGAATGCAACATACCCTGAGAATTGATTGAATTGCAAACAGTTAGATAAACTGATTCATAGTTTCATGACTCATTGCAAATTTCCCTTATTTGTCAAGCTAGCAAAATATGCGTTTTGGTTAGGTTAAAATCTTAGATAAAGGTTTCAGAACTTTATGTTGACCTTCTGAGGTTGTTTTTCAACGTTATAACTAGTAGACCAATCAAATGACATTTCATTGGACACCTCTGTTCTCAGCAAGCCCTCAGGATAATTGCTTTATTAAAATAATGAGAGATGATGTTCAGGTCAAGTTTGTGCACTTTGTAAGCACCACAAACAATTGAAGCCAGCTGGTTTCTTCAGTTTATCATAACATTATTTGCTAATCCTACATATTAGCACATTATCTTTGACACTCACAAAGAGTTGACATTATTTCACAGTCAACTGATTTAATATTTTAATTTAATATATACTTTTTTTCTAATGTGTTTTCTGAATTAGTGGGCATGAATTATGGTGGCTTTCATGTAAAGCATTATCTTGGCAGAAAAGAAGAAAGATAGAAAGAGAGCAAGCCATTTCAGCCATACAACGCAAGCAAGAAGGTCAACTCTCTCTCTCTCTCTCTCTCTCTCTCTCTCTCTCTCTTCTCTCCCCTCCCCCAATTATGTAGGATTCTTATAGTCACTAGGGATATTATATACCTAATACCAACTTGAAAATGAAGTAATTTGTAGGATTTTTAATTGATGGGGTCAGCCTACAGTACAACGATTATGGCATTGTAATCATCGTATTTTTCATTAAATATAACTTTTTCATTCAATCTGTTCAACTCTTATATTATATGAATATGTTTTTAGGTATGTTAAATAGAATATGAATGATTCAGAACTCTTTAGGAGTATCATAATGTAGAATGGATAAGGTGATAGTATAAGACAAAGTCTCATGTTATTAGGTTACATATATATATGAAAGCCAATTCTAGCTCTAGATCGAAGAACTTCATATTGTATGAGAGGGAACTGCAAGTAGTGTCAGACCTGATCTTAGAGAGTTCAAATTCAGAGAGTTCATAATTGAAGCTACAAAACTCATTCTTAAATAGCAGGATGTTTTTACAGAATCCTTAAGCTGGATAAAATAAAATTTATCTTTTTGAAAATCTTATTAATATTAAATAATTAATCTTAGACCTAAACAAAGAGCATCATCATTTAATAAGAGATTTGGACACTGAATTATAAACTAAAAGTTGTAGCAACCAACCCATGATTACTAACATGCTCTTGAACAGCAATTATACAACTTTCTCCAAAAAACAAATAAAACAAAAACAGTTTTAAAAAACAAAACCAAAAAACAATTATTGCATATGGACGTAGGCTTAGGACTTGGAAGATGGAATCTATAGAAGAAGATGAAAGCACATGAAAACTATAAAATACCCACATGCTTTGCCCTCTCAATACCCCCAACAACTCAACTTTCTAACTAATTAAACTAATATAATTAATTAGTTTAATTAAAAAAAATTAATTAGCTATTCAGTTGTCTGAGAAATCATATTACTGTTCATAAAAGGCCAATAATCTCAGTCATTTTGTCCAATCAGAAGCTGCCAAAATGACAAAAGCAACTGCCTTCTGTTAAATTCTCTATCCCGTCACCAATTTACGAAAAGCCAAGAGAATTTTCTTTTCTTATTTTTTCTTTTTTCGTATTTTTTCTTGTAGAATACATAAACAAATAAATAAATAAATTAATTAATTAATAACTTATCAGACCTCGAAGAGCTACATGCAGTGGATGTACCTGAAAAGATAAAAAGAAAAATGAATATAATTTTACTCTTATAAAAATATGATTATATTTTAATAGTTCAGTTAAGATTGTATTGTTGTGCTGGAGGTTGTCATTTTTTTTTAGTTTATCCTTAAAACTGCTTTTGTCTCACTAGAGATTCAAGTTCCCATAAGAGATTTAAATAATATTATTTTAAAATATTTGTTATTTTAATAAATATTGTTTCTTTTTAATCACGGAAGCAGTTTTTGATTCGCTTCCTGTTTTGTTTTTAAATTGTATTTCTTGAAAAATTTTTAAAAATAATATTTAATAACAAAAAAATATGTTTAGAAATATTCTTTAAAATTATCTTTTAAAACGAAAAATGCTAAATATGTGTGGTATTATTTTAAACATGAGTAAAGTTTTATTTTTTAAAAAATTGTAAATTTTATAATTAGGTTTTCAAAGACAGTGAAGAATAATAGAAAGTTTAATTTTTGCTTTTTTTTAAATTTTAAAAAAAATATTTTTAAAATGAATTTTACAAAATATGTAAGTAAATATTTTTTGATAATAATATTTTTGTCCTTGAACTTTCACAAAACAACAGAACAAGATATAGTTTATTTAAATTAAACAAATTGGTCCTTGCCGTTTAAATTGTCCGCCTCCATTAATGCAAATAAAGCGTAAAGTAATTTCCGTGAAGCAAACCTAGATTAATACTCTGTTGTTTATCTCCTCTCTATCCTTTAAGAATAAGAAAAAAATTTATAAGTTATCCCTTTTTTTTTAAATAAAGCCGTATTTAATATTAAGGTTAAGGTTGAACTAAATTTAACTATATAAATACTTTTTTAATAGTAAATTATTGATTGTGATTTTATTCATATTCTTGATGTTATATTGACTCAAAATTGGTGTAATCAACACGTGATATGATGACATGTGTAATGATTCACTTAAATTTTTATTTGTTTGGATATAAAAGAGACGTAAAGTAACTTTTTTTTCAAGAGAAAATGAAGGGCATAAAAATCCCTAATAATGAATTTTCGTTTTTTTCCCTTAATTCTGTGACACTTCTGAATGTCATGATTAGAAGGATCGATGTGTTAAAATTAGTCAAACAGTATCATGATTTATTAGTTTGATAAAGTTGAGGGACACAAAATTATTATCCCACATTTTGTTTTTTTTTTTAAAATATACCATTCAACAACCACTTAAAATTTATTTACATTTTAAATTTTGTAATATTTTGTATAATATATTAAATTTTTTCGTAAGGATAATTAACTTATTTTGACTGAATAGAATTAGTTTATTAAAAAATATGATCCTAAAAGGACATGATAAAATGATTTTGTTAAAGTGAAAAAAAAAAAAAGAAAAAAGAAAATTGGCGTGGTTCCAGGAAAGTTCATAATAGAAAGTGTCTTCAAAAAAGAGTCTCGTCAGCACACATGGACGCGTCACGTCAGAAACCCACTAGACTAGACTAGAATTTTTATGTCAAATAATAACAGCCGACCCCTAATATTTTACATATTTATATATCATATTAGAATGTTTCTGTTATCTCAAATAAGTAGCTTTTCGATAATCTCTTATTTAGCAAGATTTTATAGAAATTTTATATTCATATTATTTCAATCTTTCTTGCAAATGAACCTAATGCTTCAAAAATGAATTGCTATCTAGTTATAAGCAGCATATCACTTTTACTTGAAAAAAAATTAACCTTTAATTCTTTTATTAACATTATATTAGAAAGAAATCTTGATTAAATTAAATTTAACACCGTTCAGATAATAACACTCAAATTAGACCATATCTACTATTAATAAGGAAGAAAATTGGCCCTCACATATCATAAACAGAGAAAAATTAGAGCTCTTTCATATTATAAACAAAGAAAAATTTACTGATATTCTATTACAATAAGTTTTATTTATAATGAGTGAACTCATGTACAGGTAAAAATAAATTTTTACCAATGACAATAATTAAAGTCAATATGTCTTAGTGAGAGATGTTAACTTTTAACTATTTGAGTTTAATTAACTGTTATAAAAAACGTTATCTATGAACACTTAAAAGAATCATTTGATCATATAAAAAGTAGTTAAGTACTTATCTTATAAAAATTAATAAATTCTTTAAATGTAGAAGTATCAAACCATTAGGGATCTATATGTTATTATCCGATTCTATTTTCATTCTTATAAAGAAGTCAAAAATTAGCCTGGGGGAGGGGATCGGCTACTTTGCGTGGATAATAAGTAAGTCCACCTCAGATACGACGTGTCTACACGTCAAAATGGGGTCCACCGCTTTTATTTCATCGGGTCCCATGTCACACAGCATTTTCGATGCTTTCGCTTCATTCATACGCAACTCTAAGCAAATTGCACGTCGCTCTCGTTTCGCTCATTTCTCAACGTTGTTGACTTCAAAGCCCGCGCGGGCACACACACACTTAGGCTTAACCATGGTTAATTTTAACCCTACTACAATTTTAACCATGGTGAAAAACTTTTAGTCACCCTTTTTAGGTATCTTGTGGGCTCTCTGAATTGCATCTTAAGTAAAATTATTGATTTATGCAATTTTTTTTTCAGAAAATAGAAAAAATTGGATGACAGCTGATGTGTTTATATAAATTATGTACTTTCTCCCGGTGGGCGCAGTACATATGGCTTCGAACATATTTAATGTAGAGTACGCATAATTTATATTCAACGGTTTCAAATCAAAATAATGATTGTATTAAGAGTCTATTATAATTTTTTAAATAAAATTTTTTTTATGCAAATTTTTTATTTATAAAATTTTTAATAAAATTTTATTAAAATTTGTTTAGTATAATTTTTTATAAAAATTTTTTTGAGATAAATCTTTTATTCGTAAAATTTTTATGAGTTGAATTTGTAATAAAAATTTATTAATCATTTGATTGTCAAAAATTTGAATAATTATTTTAATAAATAAATGTTTAATATTTAATTTAAAAAAATATAAAATTTTTAAAATAAAATAAAAAATATTTTAAACAATTTTATTTTTTTTAAAAAATTAAAAAAATTTTACTGTTAAAATATTAAATTTTAAATTTTTTTAATAAAAAAATAATTTTTTTAATTTTAAAATTTTTTTAACTGTCAATTAAATAAAAATTAAAATTTTAAAAAAAAAATGTGTCATAAAAAATATTTTTTGACTAATAAAAAAATCAAACCAAATATTCACTAACTCATGTAATATTATTATATAATACATAAAATTGTGTTCACTGTCATATAATATTTAATATATAAGTCATTTATAAGTGTTAAAAAATTACAATATCAATAATATCAAAAATTATAAAATAATGTCAAGCATCAATAAATATCATATTTTGAGATAAAAAAAGATATATCCTAACTTCGGACTCGAAACTATGCAATTAGAACCTCATATGCTGTGATCAAAAATTGTTTTTAGGTTGAGCTTTTACTTTAATAAGTAGCCGCCAATGATTAAAAAGGCACGTGTAAAACAAATTTCAAAAATTAGAACGTATAAAAATAATGATTTAAGTAAATAATTTCAGCCAATAAGATAATTTTTTATTTATAAAAAATATTATTTATTAAATATAAAATTTATTGTATTAAAGTATAAATAAAGTTTTCTTCGTACGTAAAGGCAGTATTCAAAATTAAATAAAAATATTTTAATATAATATTAATAGTGATATACGAAATATTAAAAAAAATAACTTATTTAATATCTTTTTCACATTTAAGGTTTTTTCCTTAAATTAAAAAAAAAAAGGACTTTCTCCCGATAGAATGTTGATATTATTTGTGCCGACATTAACCATAGTTAACTAACTAGATAAAAAGGTTAAGTTAGGTTAGAATTGTGCATAGAATTGCGTGATAAATCAAAATTAACCCTTCACGAATCTCTAGAATCCTATTGTCATTTTCTCTCTTCAAAATTGGTCTCATTTCATGGCGCCGCAATTGACGATTTCTTGCCCTTCTCCCAATTTTGTCGTCACAAGTCACATGATTGCCCCACCCCCACCCCCACCTCCACCCCACCCTAACCATGGTTAACCTCACACCTAACCATGGTCAACTCCTTTTCTTCAAATTGTTTTTTTTAATTGTTTTTTTTTTTTTGGGTTGGATCACGAGCCACAACAAACTTTCAACTGTAAGTCCATACCCCACTAACTTATTAAAATTTGAACCACTTCATTTTTTCTCCACAAAGGCCCCCCCTTCCCTCCTATCTATTTTCTTTTAATTAATTAAATTTAATTTAATATTATTAAGTTCTTAAAAAATGGGTAGATTTAATGAAAATGACCTAATTAATTTTATAATTCTTACTTTTAATTAGACTTTGGGTTGGTGTGGATAAGAATGATGCATATTCATCTATGTGTTTCTATACATTCAACAGTATCATAAATGTGAGCCTAACTCGCACCCATGATCATGAATTAATAGATTTTCAATTAGGTTTAAGTTTTGCTAAAACTAAATCAAACCCTAATGAGTATGTTTGAAATGAATTTATTTTCATGATGTAATGATATCATTGTCAAAGGGTGATATTGAATCTTTTATCTCAAGACTATCTTACTACCATAGTCCTCAAAATATGAAATCAAGACCCATAGACTGCAGATAAACTTCGAGGTGGCAAAGCCATTTGCCTGCCGCAAGCAACACTAGAAAGGACAAAAAAACGAATTAAATTCCAAAAGTTTCATGAGAAATAGTCAAAAATTAAAGAAATAAAAACAAGAATAAACTTTGAACCAACAATATCCCACCACGTGTAAAGACCACGCGTTGTCACCTCCATCTGCCGGTCACTCCCCCACGTGGCGGCCTGCCATTTGATATCCCGCATCCAATAAAGGTATCTTGAAGTTGACAAGAGAGGAATTTTATAATTAAAAATAAAAATATAAAAAAAATCATGGGGCTTCAGGGACTATATAAATAGAGAAATGGTGAACGATATGATTCATAGAGTGAACAAACACCCAAGTGAGGAAGAAAAAACAATCAGTGTGCTCGTGGGAGAAAATTTTTGTCTCAGATTTTCTGTGATAATTTTCTGTGCAATATTTTATTTTTCTTTTTCCCCTTCCCCTCTGTAATTCCCCGCTTCTCTGAATCCCTTTCTGTCATCGTCTGTCTTTCAAGCTTGTGTTTTTTTGTGGGTTTGAACCTTGAAGGTGAAAATTTTATAATTTCTGAAAACAGAAAGCAAACCCAGAAAAGTGTTATTGATTTTGAAAGCAGGTGATTCCAGATAGAGATCCAGGTTTTATTTATTTATTTTTTTAATAAAGTTTTAGTTTTTATTGTGTGAATCTAAGAGGGTTTATTTTTGAGTCCCTCAAAGTTGGTTACTGTTGAAATTTCCCCTTTTTATCCCGTGCTTTCTTTATAAAAATTTAGTACCTGTTCTTTAATTTTGGTAAGAAACAGGTGTTTGGTTAGAAATTTTCTTGGGAAAATATTATGGCAGCAGTTATAGATATGTATAATAGCAGCAGTACAACTACACAAATATTCTCAGATCCTTTCAGGGAAGAGTTGATGAAAGCACTGGAACCTTTTATGAAAAGTGCTTCTCCTAATTCAACTTCCTCTTCTTCTTCTTCTTCTTCTTCTTCTTCTTCTTCTTCTTCTTCTCCTCCTGCTTCTTTCTCACGTTACTCTTATTCCTCTCCAATTGCTTATTCAGAACCCAATAACTTCTTCTATACTGAAAACTTTTGCTCCCCATCAAATTCCTACATGTTTTCTCAAGGGTTGATGGGTTTTGAGCAGCAACCAATTGGCTCAATTGGGCTAATAAATCATCTCACCAATTCTCAAATCCTCCAAATCCAAAACCAAATCAATCTCCAACAACAGCAGCAACAAATTACTTCTCTTGCCGCCAAATCATCTGTACAAAGACAGAGCCAAATCAACAACTTTCTCTGCCCAAAAGCTGTTCCAATGAAACATGTCAACACTCAAGCAAAGCCAACGAAGCTTTATAGAGGAGTTAGGCAAAGGCATTGGGGCAAATGGGTTGCAGAAATTAGACTTCCTAAAAACAGAACAAGACTTTGGCTTGGTACTTTTGATACGGCTGAAGAAGCGGCTTTGGCTTATGACAAAGCTGCTTATAAGCTAAGAGGAGAATTTGCTAGACTCAACTTTCCCCACCTCAAACACCAGCAGGATTTTGGTGATTTCAAGCCTCTTCATTCTTCTGTTGATGCAAAATTGCAAGCAATTTGCCAAAGTTTGGCTGCTGCTAACAATAACACCCACAAGCAGCCGCCAGGGAAGCAGATTTGCGAAGAAGCTGAAGCTGAAGCTGAAAAAAAGCCAGTTTTCACATCACCAGTAGGTGGAAGCATGAAGTTTGATAACTATGAATTGAAAAGTGAACATTTTGAGTGTAAGGTGGAGAACAATTCATCATCATCTTCACCAGATCATTCATCATCTGATTTTGGTGGTTCTTCACCAGAATCTGATATTTCCTTCTTGGATTTCAATGATCCCAAGTGGGAAAGTGAGATGGAGATTTTCGGACTGGAGAAATATCCTTCTGTGGAGATTGATTGGGAAGCCATTAGCAAACTATCCGAGCCATAAAAATCATCATGTAATTCTAAGCTTTGGTATGCTTTTGTAGGTCTAGTTTTAGAGTCAAAAGTAGCAGCTTTTCTGCAATGAAATTTTTGAAATTTGCAGAAATTACTGCTATTAAGTCTTAATTTAGGAGTTTGTTAATATTTAATGTTAGCTTTAGTTTCAATCTCTCTTCGTCTTGGTCAGCATGGTGTTTTTGCTTCCATTCTTGACCATGGAGAGTTTTTTTCCTTTTCAGTTTTCATGGTTGTACTTTTGTAAAACGTTTTCAGCTTTTGAATAATGTTTATGGTATGTACTTTCTTTCCTTGTATTTTTGTTGTGGGAAATGCTTTCATTCATTGTTTTGTTTGTGTGAATTTTCCGATTTGATCTTGCTTAATAAAATCAATCAACTTCCATAATAACCTTGATGAATTTGACTGAACGAAAAGATTAATTCATTGAACAATTTAATTAACCAAATGTGATGATTGGTTTTTTCTTAACATAAAAACGAGACTGTAAATGAAATGAACATTAAAAAATATTACATGCATGCACAGCTCAAATTAAGGTTATTTTCTGATTTTGAAGACAGAATTTGATGTTGGTATTTATTATATCATTTAAAAATTTATCAATTAAATAAATAAGTGCAATAAAACCATAAGGTATTGAAATAATGTTAAATCTCTTTTCTTGTAAGGTATTGATTGATTTCTTGTAATCTATTATCACTTAATTTTTCATGCACACAATGGAAATGGATTGATTAGGACATGAGACAAAACCAAATTATAAACCCTAACTGAAAATTATATACGATATGATTAGTTTTAAAGCTAAACCAAAATCTAAACTATTGAAAACTGTGTGCTTGAATTGAATGAATGGTAAATATAAAAAGTTGCTTCTTTGTCTATTTGATTTTCAATTAAGCAATCTTCCTAATCTTGAATGGAAGTATTGCAAATTGTTTTCTCTCTTTCAGATTATGTCAATCAAATGAAACTTTCTGGGCCCAATCTACAGACAAAAATAAAAATAATTGATTACATAATTGGAAGCATCTGGATATGCATCTCCCTTAACTATAGATTTCTTATCTCAATCCCTCAACGAGAACATTCAGTTAATTGAGAACACACAAAATAAATGAAATAAAATAAAATAAAATTCTCTAGAATTTTTTTTTTTTTTTATTTTTTGAAAGGGAAATGAATTCCTTACAAGTCATAATTTTTTATTTTGAGACAAAGTATCTTATCTTGGGAGGGTTGAGATAAGGGAATATGGAGGCCACCCACCACTCCTTTCCTCCCTAAATTGAAAATATTCTTATTCTTTCTTTTTTCAAAGCATAGAAAGACAAGTTCACATTACATTCACAAAATAAAAATGGAAGAAGAAAGTGACCATTAATTAATTGAGCCAAGAGGAATTCTTCCAAAGCTTAATTTGAACAATCTCTTATGACAACCATTCTTTCTTTAATCTTTTCATATATTCTTCATTATTTTTTTTTCAATCAATTGTTCCTTAAATTTTGTCCAATAAATAAAAAGTATCCAATAAGAGACTAAAAGTTGTGTGAATGAATGAAACTTGCAACTCTAAAAAGCAATGATTGATTCAAATTAATAATTCCATGAATGGTGGAAGGAAAAAGTTTTATCAAAATTCCCTCGTTGGCCTGGCCAATTCCCTTTACAGATTTTCTTCACTGTGGTTTTGCTTTAAGCTCTTTAACACAAAAAAAAAAAAAAAAAAAAAAACCTAGTATATGATTCTTTCTAATCTATTTTATTAGTGAAATTATTTCAAATCAAGTTTCAATAATTTTTTTTTTATATATGAAATATAGATCTGATTAAGTATAGGTATAACTTTAAAGCTCACCCAAGTGGAGTCATGCGTGAAAAGAGATGCTATGCAATTGCAATTGCTTTAGTGTATAACTATAGATTGATTTCGTGAAGTGAAATCAATTCCCATATGCTTACATTTCAACAAGAGAGAAAAGAAAAGAAAGTGATAGATAATGATGGTGAAGAATTGCACAAATGAAATACATTTAGATTTTAATATATAATTTATGAGTTGAAGATATTGTAATAAGAAAATTGAAAACTGTAAGGAGAAAATTGGTTGATGTTAGCGTAGTTAAAAAGTGAAGAGACATATGAATTGGAATTATGGTTATAGATGGACGGGCAGTTGAAACGTTTAATCAACTTGATCCATTTGTCTTTATTACCAAATAGTAGCTGGTAGTTGGAAACTTAATCATGCATGTTGTGGAAAAGAAAAAACCAATAAAAAAAAAAAGAGAGAGAGGAAGAGGGAGAAATATATTGTGAAAACTTGTAAAGGATAATGTTATTTGAAACTTTGTGAATTAATTGTCGGATTGTGATGAATTCTTTTTAAAATTTTAAGTGAAAAAAAGAAAAAAAAAACACTTTTTATTTAAGAGTATTTACATGTTTAATTATAATATCCACTTATTTGTCGCTGACTTAATTAAAAGAATAAGTGTTTATTTAATTTAATTTTTTTCTTAATCACAAAATTTTTTTTAATGATAAAATTCTTTTTAAATTTTTTAATATTATTTGATCGATACTAGATAATAACTTTTGATAATTAAAAAAGTTATTTTCCTTCATTTTTTATGATAAAAATTTTTCAGCTGTTTTAAAAGATGTAATTGTTTAAAATTTGATTAGTTTATGTTATTTTTTTTAAAATTAAATATTAAAAATTTATATATTAAAGTAATTACTCAAATTTTTTAAAAAATTATTTGTCACGACTAAATGATTAATAAATTTTTGTTATAAATTCTACGTATATAAGTTTTATGAGTAAAAGATTTATTTTAAAAAGTTTTACTTAAAAAGTTATATTAAACCGACCCTAAATTTATTAAAATTTATATTAAATGTTGTTCATTGGTTTAATTAATAAAATTGTTTGAAGTAATATGAAAGTTTGAAATTTGAATATTGTTTATATTAAAATTTAGAAGTTAAGGTTACTAACTATATTTATGTAACAATATTATAGAAAATTTTGATTTTAATCAATAATTTGTATTACAACTTTTTTTTGTTTTATATAGATTTGCTTGTTTTTTACACATTAAGCAAATCAAAAGAAAATAAAAACTATTATTAAATCCAACGGGAGTAAAAGTTTTTATTGGAACGGGTAAAGGTACCCGAAAAAACCATGATTTTCTATTAGGCCACTCTACCCATTTTCAGATTAATACTAAACACATCCATGGCATTTCTCAAGATACTCACTACCCAAATTTGTTTAATTTCAGAATTTTAAAGAATTATTCTAAAGACCCCCACTTATTCACTAAACACCCACCATACATCCCTCAAAAATCATTATAAAATTCGTTTTAAAGAATAATATATCAAATAATTAAAATATTAAATGCATATTTAAACATATGTATATAGATTTTATAAACACTTGATTCTCCAATATTAAACACTCCATTTCTTATTTCCCACTGTGTAATTGGATTTTTTTTGAGATTTTTTACACGACAAAAGCAAAAACAACATGAACACAATTTCTCTTTACTACATGCGTTTTCGTACGATGCCATTTGGGCCGCCCACTAAATGGCAGTGGTCTTCAATTTTAGTTTGAAACGGTGTACTTCTAAATGCACCACAAAAATATATCTAAATGCCCCCACTTCTGTATAATAAGAAGGTTGTGCATTCTTCAGAAAGGGTATACTCAGAATATATTGTAGTGAACTTAGTAAAACTCTTTTGGGTCCAACCCCAAAGAATTAAAACGCTACTTATAAATGAATTCCCAGCTTTCTCACTTACCCGAGGGTTTCTAGTAATCAAGTGGGGGCTATTTAGCAAATAAATGGAGGTTATTATTTCCACTCCATTAGTTAATTTCCAATCTTTTACTTTATTTAGCTAAAAAAATTTCCAAAAAAATGGTGCTATTTATAACCCTTCAAATTTTTTATAAAACTTTATTTTAACCAATATTCCATCAAATAATTTAAAGCTAAATATAAATATAAATCATATAAAATCACATTACACATATAATTGTGTCCCGTAAGGTGAATAACGACGTTGACTTATTCATGTTTGTATATCTTTATACAGGTATATATATTTTATAAAGATTTTATAAATTTTTTTATATAAATAAAATCATCTAACGTTTGAAAGGAGGTGCATCAAGAAAGACAATAGGAGCATTTAGATTAACGCACTTTTACTGTCTGGGCCAAGCAAAAGGCCCATATCACTTAAACGGTTCAACATTGTTTAAAATACTTGGGCCCTTTTGTTATTTGTGGCCCTATTTTTAACGAAGGTTCTCTCTCTCTCCTGTTTTTTTTAACAAGTGTTTGTTTGTTCAAGTTTTGTAAGTAAAATGGAAGAACAAAACTCTAAAAATAGTTTACAAATTAAGGAGTAAAATGATAAATTTTAAATATGAACATACTTTATTAGTCTTAATTATAAATAAAATGTCTTATATTGAATTTAAAGTTCTTATAAGCCCAATTAAATTGCATTTCGAAAATACATGTACATTTGAAGAAGTTGATATATATAATGTATCGTTGTCTCTCTTATGGTAAAATCCTCTTATTTTAATTCCTTTATTTTGAATCCATTGTGACTAAATGTAAGACTTGTGCCAAAAGCTAATCACATCGAGCTGAAATCACTAACTAATTAATACCAATATAATAATAATAGTAATACAATAGAGAATAGTGAATGGCGAATACAAATATACATAGATACATAGGCTTTATGCAATTGATTGATCGGAGCCAAGCATGTGATTCCAAATTAATTAAGAGTTTAACTTAGAAAAATTAATCAATGAAAACTGTAGGTTTCAAATTATTTATGCTTCCACACCTACCTAAAAATGACCTTTAACAATCATTAATGATGTGTCATACATGCATACATACATACATATATATATATATATATATAGTTTTGGTTTCTTTCAATTTTCATGATTGTGACAATTTATAAACTAAGATATCTATGTTATTTTATAGTTAGGTTTATTTCTTAACGGGTGTAAGCTAGCTATCCCACCACATTAACTAACTTTTCAATAATATTAATATTCTCTAATCTTTCTAATTGTCAATATACCAAATCCTTGAATTCTCTTTTCGGATTCTTCTCCTTTGTTATTTTTTCAAAAAATTCTTTTGAATAATTTTCTATATAATGTGTTCATTTGACACTTGTAAAAGTACTTCAAACCTTTTTTCGTTTAAGTGTGGTAGTTCAAAGTAGTTTACATTATCAAGAAAGCTTAATTTAACACTAATTTTACTATTTGACATTGACTACCAAAGATTAATTAGTTTGCTTCTAAATACAAGATTTCTCTTCTACTTTTGACATCTTGCATTGCTTGTTCTGTCTTATTCTTCCTCTTTTCAATAATATTTGTAGATTTAATTTATGTTTCTGTCAACATCTCTTTCTTCTTTATTTTTAATTTAAATATACTTATTTTTATGGTAATTAATTCGTAATATATTAAAATAGTAGTGTTAAATATACAAATTTAATTATATAAGTTAATGCAATAATGTCATATCAATATCAGATATCTTATATTTTCACAAGAGTTAAAAAAAAAAAGATCATATGGGACATGTGACAACATTTTAATTATGTTGCGTGTATTGATTTGTATATAAGAGTTTACACACAAGTTTGTATTTGTAGTATTACTTATATTAAAATCTATTTTTGATATTACTAAAATTATATTTTCATTAATTTCGGTGATGAATACTTCTTTAATCTAGAAATAATTATAAGATTTTTTTTTTGGGTATTAACTAATTTACCTGTTAGAGAGTTTTTAGAGCCATATAACATAAAAAATTTTACAAAAAATACATCTTAATCATACTGTTACAACTCAATCACGAGAGCATTATTCCAAAGTTTGGCAAAACTTAAGAAGTATTTAGAAAATAATCAAAAGCATATACATGATATCATTACTTGGCCCAAAAGTTAATACTAAGTTTGACCAACGCATAAATAAATTATTTGAGACAGCTTAATGTTTGAAGAGTTTAGAACCGTTAAGAATCCCATCAATCAAATATAATATTTTTGCCACCTCATTTTGATCCATTTAATTAATTATTTCATTATCTTCAACGCCAATAATACCCGTTTGCATGCTTCAAAATACATTATATTATACAATTCTTTAATTAAATATATATATTAATTATTATATGATCTTTTCACCATCCCACTTAGAAACTATGATTACTTATTTTACAAGCTTATTTGATGTAACATATGTTAATTTTGAATAGGTATAATTTGAGTTACAAAAGTCTAAATTAGGTATATTATATAATGTGTTAATAGACTTTTTATCAAATTTAACTGTTCAAAATCTCAAGTTCGTGTTCGAAATTTTTTTTTTTTCATTTTTAGATAACAAATTTTAAATTAAGTTATCAATTATTTTCATAGGATTCTACTATTTTGTTAGGTAACAAACGTACACTTTTGTCAAATTTTTTTAAAATTTGGCATATAAATAATTAATAAATAAAATTTTATTTTTTCTCGTCTTTTACATTTTTTACAAAGTTATTAATCTTATAATAAAATTAAAAAACATGTAAACTTTTTTTATGAAATCAAAACGTAGTTATCTAAAATTGATGAAATTAATTATCTAAAAATAAAGAATCACTCTCTCAAATCTTTTTTTTTTTTCTTGATTTAGCCATGCATTCTTTGATTCTCATCTCAATCTTTATGCTCGCCAATTTGGTTCATGACGTTTGTAGATTTAATTTAGACCACAAAATCAAATGAATAATTCTAATTAAATAATTAATTCGATATCTTTTTAGCTAGTAACGTGATTTGGTTTAGGGATCATGTGAAGTGTTAGAGATCTATCTTTCGTAATCACAAATTAAGATTCAATTAGTTTTCACTTTTTAATTGTTTTTATTTTAAAATTTTTGTTTTGTAATCCCAATTTGGAATCACACATTTGACTCACCCATGTGGGCTAAATAGTTTTTCGAAATTATTATAATTATCATTTGGTCGACTTAATTATTCGGAACTTTCAACAAGAAATTAAAAGTCTAGTTAGGTGAAAAGAATATAAACCAAACTTTGGAGAATAGAGAAATTTGTTCATCATGAAATTCGTGGATTCTTTTGTTCAAATATTCTGTGGAAAAAAATTAGAATTAATGCTCTTCAAGGAAACTTGCCGCTTAAATTCTAAGAGTTTGTAGGCGCTAGACTTGCAATATATTCTTATTTGATTCTTACTTTTTCTTTTTCATATATCATCCGATCAATAATTAGAAATACATGTAGAAAAGTAAACAATTTACATAATTATTTACCAAATAAAAACGAGTAAAATTTTATCAAAATTTTAAATGTTGCGTTTTAAAATTAACTAGAAGTAGAGCAATTATTAACAAGAAGCGAGTTACAATAGGGCCTAAACATGCATTGATCCCAATCTCCACAAAATTTTTCAAATTAGGTTTTAATATTTTTGCACCACCTAATTTGGAAAAGGGAGCATTTTTATCTTTAATTTCAAAACTTGTATATATTTCTTAAATTTAGCTCATTAATTCGACTTTTTGGATATTTCAATCTCTCATTTTCTCACGGTATGTTATCAAATTTGATGATATACGGTGGTATATATACTTTATTAGAAGCCTTTAATTTACAACATATTTAATACATTGAATTGTACACAGAATAATAATTTTTGTAAAATTATATTATATTGTATCATATTAAATTGTATCGTTGAATATTTAGTTTGAAAAATTTTTAGAAACCCGAACTCCAATTATTAAATCCTAACATATTAATTTGGTCTAGTGTTCAAAGTCAAGGAACAATCGTGCAATTATATATATGTTAATGAAGGCAAAACTTAATTAATTGACTAAAAGCCAGATTAATTAAATTAAGCATCTTTTTTCTGTCATGCTGAAGAGAGGCTTCTCCATCTTCGAGAGACGTAGAGAATGAAAATTTCATTTCATGATTTGTTTTAGTTAAATTAACGTTGTGAGCTCTAGAAATTCAAACATGAATCAATTGATCAATCAACTTCATTCTCACCTAATAAACTGCTTAATTCATTATAAAGTCATAAAATATATATTAATCTTTTCTTGACTATGAAGTCTACTTAAACAAGTGATATGATTCACACAATTGTATGATGACCATGATTTAAATTAATAAAACTTTTAATTTTTATCCAATGTAAATGGTCATAATTTGTAAAAAAATAAATTTGTATACATAATGTTGTTAACAACTTCGTTTTGAATTATTATAAGATCATAAACATTCACATTTTAAAAAAAAAAAATTGTTAAAAATATGTATGTATTTATATTTATAAGAAATGAGATTCGATTGAAATAATGAAAATTGACAACCTCAATGTGAACGTTTTTCTAATTTATTTGTAAATCGTTTTGTTTTATATGCTTTCCAAGGTTCATTTCATCATTTCTTAGCAATAATTTGGAGATTAGCATGAATCAAAAGTTTATTAATTATTAAAGATGGTCATTTGAAGTAATCTTTCAACAAAAGATGACCAAACAAAAAAGCCTCCTGCCTCCATGTAATGTTGTAGATACCAACAAGAAAGAAAGCTGGCAGTCAATAGCTTATTATTAAGTTATTCATCAAGTGGATTTAACTTAATTATTAAAGTCAACACGGTTAATTAAAATAATAACAAAATTACATCAGTATTAATTAACAAAATAATACTCACTATTCTCATTTGTAAAAGTTTATAAATTTTATTCTTGCTATCAATTTTCTTGTGTACATTCTAAAATTTTCTCCATTTTCTTTCATTTTCTTACAACCAACAAATTCTAGACAAACAATCAAAATTTTTCTTCCACATTCATTGAAACAGAAAATTAATGAACTGGCCGACATCCCCATTTGTCGACTTCAATTGATTTGTTATAAGAAAAAAGAATTAAGAAAAAGATTTAGATGATGATTAACAATCTATCCCACAAGATAACTATTGAAGATAATTAGCAGGAAAATCACTTTAAAGATAAGTGCTTTTAGAAACAACTTATTAAATCTACCATACTTGTGAGTTGGCATTTTTTTAAATAACTTTTAGATCCCCTTCTTCAATCTCCACCAATCATATCAAAATCAAATCATGATTTGCAAATTAATTAACTTTATAATCTTCCCCTTCAGGGTTTCTTTCACTTTTTTATTTTACTCAAAAAGCAGATCAAGTACTATTAATTAAAAAAAAAGTTGATGAATTTCAATTTGCTGTTAATCAATTCTTAATTTAATCTTAATCTTTAGTGGAAGTCCATCATTCCAACGTGTTACTTAGTAGGAAAGGTCCCATTACATATCAAATCACCAACTGTTTCAGTTGCAAATGGTTAATTAAGGAAATGATTAATTAATTAATTTTATCAATTTTATTTTTTAAAAAAGTTGAATTTTATCTTCAAATCTTGGCTTCATATATCCTAATTGCCTTTTTCTTTACATGATAATAAAGTTTGAATTATAATAATTAATTATTAATTTTTATTATTAATAATAATATTCAAGAACCCAAATGAAGATAAAAAGAGATAAACGCTTGGAAGCTTGGAGATTCATGATCAAGCTCAATCCCCCGCTTTTAGACACGAAGATATATATATATATATATATATTTCTATGGAGTAATAACATCTAGGTCCTTAAAAATTTTCTGTTTACAAGTCAGGACATAATGTGTACATTCTCAATATATAAATCCCTAACTCCTATTGAAATGATCAAACTATGCTTTGTTAAATTTCAGGACCAGAATTATCTCGTACTTTAAGTTTTACTTGAGTATACACCATCGTGATTGGTATTTAATAAATGAAAGTACAATAAAAATAAATAAATTCTAACTATATATATAGATAACAATATTACACATGCCAAAAGAACTTTAAAATGATAATTAAGTTAATATAAACAAAGGATGCTAATTTAAGAATATAATTTTATTTAACTCTATGCTTTAAGAATATCGATAATTTGAATGTAGGTGCATGCTAATTGCTTTAATCAGTAAAAACTATTATAGTGGTATAAAAAAACTTGAACTTCAAATGTTATTCATACCTGATTAGAGAAGAGGTGAGTATAGTTTTTATAATTTAAAAAAAAAGAAAAAAAAAATTAAGAAGTATATATCAACCATTTGAATAAGGGTCAATAAGCTATTTGATATAAATAAAACAAGAATGTTTTATGTTAAAATAAAAAAAAATACAAGGATCAAAATGTAATTATCCCATTGTTCTATATGTGGACAAATTTGGATGGATTTTGCCGACCTCTAATTTTGAGGATAAGAGCTTTTAATAACGTTCTGATGTAATGATGATATATATGATGACATTTTTTGATGATATGATTAGTATTTTCTCATAAGGGACAAAGAACATTGGGGGAGAGCAATGGAAGAAGATAGAGAGCTAGGGATAAGCATGAAAGATCTAAAAGAATTGCATGCCTAACATGTAAAAGTTGCAATCTTTTTGCCAAAAATAGTAGAATTCAAAAGCTATTAGAACTTTGAATTATTTCCTTTTGAGTAATTGGGTTTTGAAAATTTTTGGTGGCATTGATTCGTTCATGCGCTGGCTTTTTTGTACATATTATTTTTGGTTGGTGGTATTTGCATATCTTCTTTTGGTTTCTAGTTGTAATTTTTTGGTTTTATTTAACAACATTGATGTGATTAATTTCCATAATTTAAGAAAAAAGGAAAAACTTTTCAAATATGCATTTCTTTTAATCATATAAATATAACGTATAAATATGTGTCGGCGTCAAAATTTTACGAAATAAATATACGAAAACTTTTTAATTAAAATAATTGAAAGATGTATTACGTATCAATCCATTTATTAATCGAATGATAATGAATTTGAAATGAAAGTCAATTGTCTATGAAGATTATTAGAGAAAAGTATAAGCATATGTAATATATGATTAATTCTTTTCCGTGTAATAGTATGCTTCTTGGATATTTCCAATGATTAAAGTATTAAAAAGAGAGAAGAAAACATAAATTAACGACGGAAGTGAAGGATATGATAAAAAGAAAAAGTGTAGAAAATGACCATTGCTGGCAGAATAAGGATATTCTTTTGAAAAAATTAAAGAAAAAGAAGATAAACCACGTAATAAAGACAAAAATAAAATTAAAAAAAAAAAAAGAAGAAAGAGAGAGAAGATAATTTTACCTTTGATAATGTGTTTATATATATATATATATATATATATTCTAGAATGATACATGAAAAAAAAAAATATAACAGTATATAAACTTTTTTGGGTATGATTAAATCTATAAAACATATTACTAATTAATTCATGTAGTATTGCAAAACAATATAATTTGTATAATTGGGTGGTATTTAATTGATTGATTGATTAATTAATTAATTTTTACAATTAAGTAGAGACAAGTCAAGTTGACAATGTGACAATAATAATTAAATTGAAGAAGCAAAAGAGAGAAGAATTTTGATACGTGGCAATTATGTATGAACAAAGGATACATGGGGTCCATAAACCGACCTCTATTTTCCAAGGGAAGCAGCTTTATTTCTAATTATTTTTCCTCTTTTTAAAAAATTTTATTCTTTGATTAATTAGTTGTTAATTTTATTTCTAAGGTTCTCTTCAATAATAATACCTAGAATAATGCTTTGTTTTATTCTATTCTAGCACTTGAAAACTATATGATATACATTGAACTCAATTAAAGTAAGAACAATATCTAAGAGAAAAATATCAACAACGTTGCTTAGTGTTAAAGAATTTCACACATGCATGCAGATGATAATTATATATATATATATATATATAAAATCAAATTTAAGATTAAATAATGTTGTATAATTATTAAATACCGTTGCTTAAAGTCAAATATAAATTTTATTGTGAATATTAATAAGTTTTAAAATTAATGCTAGAAAATATACTATAATTCTCAACATATTATTAAAAACAAATTTTGTAACGTTCAAATTTTCAAATATTATATATATATATATTTAAATATAAGAGTAGGTAAAATTTAAAACATATATTTTCTTATTTTTTACATTTAATTTTCAAATCTTATATATAAAATATCAAATGAGAATTAGATGAAAATAGTCATCCAATCTCTCATTTTATTATCTTTTGTATAATATAATAATATCAACTCACAAGGTATCAAAACAAAAATTAATGAATTATAATTAAGAGCTATTCTCATCGTTTATATGTATACGTGTATTACAGTGAATAAAGTTACTAATTTAAACAGTGATTTTAAAAAAATTCATATTTTCTAATTTTTTTTTAGTATAAATTTTAGAATATATATAAAATTACACCTAATAATGGAATCAATGTCATAATTGATGTTACGTGATAAACAATTCATAAGAACCAATTATATTTATGTTATTATTAAATATAATTAGTGGCCTTGCTCTGGTTAGTTGACAGTTAACTCGAACCAAAAAAAAAAAAAAAAAAAAATAGACAGAAGTGTTGCGTGTTTTAAGTCTTGGTCTTTAGGTTCAATTAGTTAGCTGTTAGTTAATTTCGTGATACAAAACTCTCTTTTGAATTGACTTGTTTCTTTTGTCTGACACCTAATGCTCTTACATGTATCTATTTGGTCAATTTCCAATTACCCCCCCATGAGAGAGATAACCTAGTGGATGACCAAGACTTTTGAAAAAGATAGTTCCCCTTAATTAATTTTTATGCCATCATTTAAATATGTAAAATATTAGAAACGAATTTTTATTTTATTGTATTACCATCCACAAGTTCAAAAAACAGTGCATATTTTGTCCGCTTATTATATAAATTATTCTTAGAATTTTTCCCGGTAAAATTATATACGATAATTATTATTAATATGAATTATTACGTAAACTTTATATCTCAATTTTTTAAAATCTTATGCAAATGATAGAGGAGATCCAAAATTAGTTCTTGATTATGGGGATTGAAAGGTGATCTTTGTGAGGTGGAAACCGAAAGAAAATAGAAATGTCGAGGGACCCACAAGAATTGCGATCATTTTATCATTAAAAAAAAAAATGAATGAATGGCTAAGACGGGGCCATAGATGATCATATCGTGGCAAAAAAATAACAAAAGTGTTGATCAACAAATGGGTCCCGCACGGCAGTCAGCCGAAAGTTATCGGATACCGTTAGATGCGTGGCAGTTATTTCAGTTTCTATAGAAGCCAACGGATTCTTCTTCTCCTTCTTCTTCTTCTTCTTCTTCAAATTACATTCATTCAACTTTGGCTTCTCGTCTTTGTCGTGGAATCTCGACGTTCAAAAGTTTTGAATTATCTCTCGTCAATGGATGAAAACCTCAAGTGGGTTTCTCTCATAAAAAGAAAGTTGCATAGATGAGATGAGCTTTGAGTTTGACATTGGATTCTTCTCCTTGCAATGTGAAATTATGATTGATTGTTACTTTCTTGTCTAATCCATTAATATTTATTCATAATTTTTTTTAAAAAAATTATTTAGAAATTTAAGACCACATTTTTAATTTTTGTGTTAAAATTGAAAATATATTTTTGCGTAAGAGATTTAAAGTTTTTTTTAGATAAAAAATAAAACAGCATCTATTAATTATATTTTTTTTAATTCTCTTTTGTTAGGAAATAAGAGTCAAATTTATTATAAATTAGAGCACAATATAAGCAGAACTTGTACTAAAATTTTATATATTTACAATGATTTAATATCCATACACATTATATATAGAAGTAAAATTCAAATATATTCATATCCATGTGATAGAATAATGCTAAAAATATAAATTTTTTATATAAAATGTGTGATAAAAACTAACATAAAATGATAATATAAAATCAATGCAATAAATAAGAACAAATAATATATATTATAAGATAACAAATATTAGCATACGCTTTTAATATTTGAACTTTTATAAATGTGAGAACTATTTGATGTGTTAAAATTAGGTCAATACACAAAACATTTATATTTAAAGTAATGCTTGAAATTTAAATAATAACCCAAAAAAAATCATTGAACTATTTGTTAAAAAATTTAAAAAAATAATTTTGTATATCATTATCCATAAAAACCAAAAATTTTAATTCAATATATAATTATTGTTTTTCCGTCTTTTTTTTTTAGCCCTAATTGTTAAATTAATATATTTTTAAAGTAATAAAAGAGATTTGAATCGAATATATCTTAAATAAAAGTCGGCAAACAATTTAATTTATATTGATGTAATACTTTATTACGAACATACATAAAGACAATCTAAATCTCTAGTTATCTTGTAAATTAGATAAAAAAAATGAGATTCCAAAAAAAGAAAAAAAGAGGAAAAATTGAGATATGATTCCCAATAAGAATATGTTCACTTGATCAATCTTTTCTCTAGTCAAGACTCAAGTTGTCAATTTGTCGTTATCTTTGATATTTGGAATCGCATAAATGTAGTACTAATAACTATTTATAAATACATTAATTTATTAAATTTCTTTAAAAGAAAAAAATTCTAAAACCAAAAAAGAGTTGTAAATTCCTCCTATTTTTGAGGGATTATCTTGAACTGGAGATGCGGGGTATCGAACCCCGTGCCTCTCGCATGCAAAGCGAGCGCTCTACCGTTTGAGCTACATCCCCATGCGTAAGATGTTGATAAACGTAATATAATTCACTTTAGCGAAATTTAATAATAATAAGTAATAGCAGAATAATAAAGTGATATTTTATTTTTTCTTAAATACTAAAAATATTATAAAATAATACTAATATCTCAAAGAAGGAAAAATAAAAATGATACTTTTTTCTTACATTTATAAAGTTAGAAGATTGGAAAACACTATTTATTTCGTTACACAAATCGTACACTCATCAACATTAACGATAATTCATAATAAATGTAAAATTTCATTAAATTCATATAAATTGGGAAGACTATAATTTCTCATTTTTATTTTTTTAAAAATAAATTTACAAAAATAATTTAACGTAAGGACAAAAGTTGCAAGACTTAAGACTTAATACACGGGTCTCTAAGTCAAGGCAACAACGGCCACAAAAAAGTACAAAAAACTTGTTCAAGTAGACAAAAAATAAATGATTGTGCCATTGGCTTTGGATATTTTTAATTTTAGGTGGGTCTCACTGCATTTAAGTTATATAGTACTTTTTTTTTAAATTATATAAAAAAAGATAATACAAAATTTAATTTAAAAATAAAAACAAGAGAACAAAAATTCGTAACAAAAGGGAGCATAAGTCATGCAATACAGCTAGATATACAATAGTATTACACATTTTAATTTTTGGGAAATGAGAAAGGATGATAAATGTGAATGGGTCCTACTAGTATGATATGATGTAATCACCATCATAAGGTCCCATCACCAAAAATCAATCAATCAAGTTCAGAAAACTCAGCATGCCCACCTGAGTTTTTTTTTTTTTCTTACTGGCAAGCATGAATCAACTAACCTAACATTATTGTACACACACAATGTGGGACTGCGACTGGGATCATCCTTTTATAACTTTAACTGAACCCCTTTGTAATTTCCGTAAAATTAACCGAGTATAAAATATTTATCTTTAAATGTTATTAGAATAAAATGATTGTATTGTATACCGTTTATCAAGTATTTTTGTTGCATTATGTTAATTTTTTATTATTTTTCAAATTTTAACCCAAAATTAAAAATAAAAAGGTCAAATGGAATAAATAAGAAATTTAATTTGGTAAATTATTACGAAGTCAAAGTAAGACTGACAGTGAAGAGTACACGAAATTGAAAGGAAGGAAAGCTGGAGGCCGGAGGGTGCAAGTGGAGAAAGCACGTGGGACACCACACGTGTGAAGATGGGCCGACACTCAAAAAGTTGGGTCAGGGTCAGCTGGTCAGGTGCACGCGCAGAGAAGTAGATTGTCAGTGGGGTCCAGTTGGACTTAAGAGGACACTCTCAAAATCACTTTCATTTCACAACATAAAATTGAAATAATAATAATAATAACAATAATAACAAAAAGTCAAAAAAGTATCCTTTGACTCTCATTATAATTTTCTTTGGCCTATTCACCTCCGCTATTTCTTTTCCCGTAATCCACGTTTTGTTTGAAAAGAACTATATTTGTATAAATAATATTTTGTTAATTATACAAAGGCAAACAAATTGAAGAAAAAGTTTTTCTCTTTTTTTTTTTTATTACCGACCTACACAGTACAATTTTACAGAAATGATGCTATATAATTTATTAAAAATTTATGTATTATTACTCTATTAAACGCATTCGAGAATTTCATTAATATGTCATAATGAGATTGAGAGTCACCTATATTCAACTATTTTGGTAAAAATTACCAAAAGAATAAACATATACGAAGTAACACATATTGCATGCAATGTTGACAAGTGAATTTACGCAATGTTAGTATTAATACTTCGAGTAAAAAAACAAAAATGATGATAGGAATGTTACAAGAAGAAATCAATAATACTCACAAACTAATATTCATAGTTCAATGGAATTACAAGTAATGTGTCAATTCTAAGAACCAAGACCATGAAATCAACGTAACATAACCACATTACATGTTTCTAAGACATTGAATTGACACGTCAAATTTCAATCCCACTTCCAATTACAAGCTTACAACCCATGTGCACTTAGTTTTTTCTTTTTTTTTTTTAAGAAAAAAAAAAAGAATCAAAAACATTTTTCCTCCATCGAACAAATTCCTTCCACCGTGCAATTTAAAAACAAAAAACCCAAGCAACAAAAATATATTCACCTCGAAAACACACCATATAAAAAAATGCTCTCCAAAAATGCTTTTGCTTTCTAAAAACAACCCACCAATCATCCTTCACTACGTCACATACAAACATGTGAAATTGGGTTGGTTTTGTTCCTGCGAATCCGCCGACCATAACTTGTGCCCCCCCCCCCCTTTATCACCGTACAATCTCTGAGTTCCCTCCACGTGTACAAATCTCGCTGCTTATGTAATAAAGCAAAGATGCCCTCGGGTCACAACTGTGGTGTCGGATTTTTAACGTGCGAATTAGGTTTCGTGGGTTTTTCTTGTTGGGTAGACGGCAAACACTTCACCCAGGGTAATTAATTAAAAAGATCACTAATAATTTAATTATGTAATTAGTGAAGAATAAAATTAATTAAAAATTGGTTTAATTATTTGGTTAAGCACATGTATGTGACGCCGTATCAACAAGACATAAAGAGTTTTGTTTTGTTTGTGTTTGTGTTTGGTCAGTTCAGTTATTGATTTGTCCACTGAATATTAATAAAATATATCATTATTTGATTTTCTTTTTGGTTAAAAATTAATTTATTTGTCCATAGTCAACATCATATTACATTAATTAATACATTGTTCACACTGTACATAGATAGTCCACCATTTTTTCTCATAAAATTTTTCAAGAGTTAATATACTTTTTAATTTTCAATAATATTTGTTTCTATTTAAATATATACATTTTGGAAATTATAAAATTATATTTTAAACAGTTTTTGACTTAATTAATGTAATATGTTAATATAAAAAATACATGAATAAAATTATATTGTCGTGTTTAAGATAGAATAATGAAAAATTAAACATCTAACCAATAAGAATAATTCTTATTCACATTATTAGTAATATTAGTCAAGACATTGATTACAAATATATAAATCACTAAGGTTTTTAAACTTTTTAATATATATATATATATATATCTTTTACTCACCACTTTACTCTCTTGTTTTTTCATTTTCTCTAACTTTCTTGTTAACCAGACATCAATTAAACTCAAAATAACATCTAAAAACGAATAGAATATATATGGTTAAGTGGTTAATTAACAGCAATTAATTAGTAAAAGTAAGATTAATTAATGCGTAGATTTAGGCGAAGAACACGGGATCACTTTTAGATTAAGAAATTATTTCTTTCATACTTTTTAAAGTTCACTTTTTCCTTCAATATTATTTTTAATTTTTTATATGATATTCCGCAGGCTTAAAATGAATAGTTTCCAAGCATCTGCATCTTCAAGTTACTGTTTTGACTAGTAAAGTATAAACCGAAAGATCGCAATTCTAACCTGAATTTGCAACATCAATTAATTAATTTAAAGCAAAAATATTAAAAATTTTAAAATAATTTTTTTTAAAAGAAAAAAAACAAAGATACCCACCAACCAAATGGTTATAAAAATTGAATACATCAGCATTGCATGTGAAGTAGAATCTCTTTTCATTTCTTTTCTCGATTGAAGCATATAACTTGTAGAATATAAATATGAGATTCAAAATTATATATTTTTATCGTCTTCATCCATAGACTTTTCAGTCAATTATTCACTCTCTTTGAAGGAATCTTATTCATATTCTTGTCATGCAAGTAATTGGGTTTTCATTTTTCTTATTCTTTCTAAAATTAAGATCTTATTATATACACACGCATGTATATATTTGGGATCCGTCTTGTTTGAAATACATTTCGTAAGAACACTCTATAAATATTTCCGTAAAAACAGTTTTTAATTTTCTTCTAAAGTGGTATTCACATATTTTTAAATACATATATGCTATAAGGTATATACAAGAGATCAAAATCATAATTTCTTTTTTATAATTTGAATTATTTTATATTCCTAGAAAGTTTTTATTTATATGTATATAAAAGTTTAATTCATAGTACGATGAATGTTTTAAAATTAAAATATACATACTTTATATATTACATATTATATATATATATATATTTTACCCTAGAATGAAATAGATGTAGAACAAAATAATATTGTATAACTTTAAATAACAGTACTGATTTGCACCAAATAAGTATTTTATAGAGTGCAAATGAAGGCAACTAAAAATATCTATAATGTTATATTTATTTATAGGATCTAAATAACATTATTAAAAACTATAACATAACATTAAATTAACAATAAACCCACAAATGATTGGTCATATTAATGATTCTATCTCTCTCTCTAACACAACCTAGCAACCTAGAAAACAGATATATATATATATATATTTTTTTTTTACAAAAAAGTGAGAATAAAATAAGAAAAAAGAAATCTAAATATTCTATCATGTTGGTGTCTGATGTAGTAGTGGTAGCAGTACAACTCTTACTGTATCAAGCTTTATGACTAGATACAAAGAAGCCAACCAAATGAAGAGGGAAATAGTAAAAGATGTCTTGTCTTTTCTCTTTTTAACCCCATCTATGTACCCAATAATAATTAATTTTCTCTTCTCTTTCTTCGGTCTTCTCTGTTATGTACTTTCTTTTTCACTGATAGAACCTTGACTGTAGACTGCCATTGTTGAATGGGAACCCAACAATAGTTTCTCAGTGCACTGAATTAATCTCCCCCTGTTTTCATTTGAAAGGATAATATCTTTGAGACCCTTGCATTTTTATTTATTTACCGATTAATTTTAAATTGGTTCATTTATGTCCAATGGGTTTTACCTCATTCTTTTCTTTCTTTTTATAAAAATGATATGAAATAAACTAGGCCATTTTCCAATTATCACATTGTGCAAATCGAACATCATATCCCAATAAATTTTACGAGTAAATTCAATTAGATAACAATTTAATGAGTTAAATTAATCGCATAATCCTTCCTCAGTTTGATATATAATGATTGAAATCATCTTCAATGCTGAGTTGCATTCTCTCCATTGATTATAATGATCAAAATTTACTAAAATTTAATTTGGTACCATCATTTTCAATTTTGACATTAGCAAAATTCAAACCCTAAATCTCTTGTATTATATTAAAAATTTTATCGGTTAAATTAATTAATACCCACTTTTAAACTATATTTATATGACCAAAAGTACATTGTTCAATAGCATACGCTCCTTAAGTTGATAGTCCAAATCCATTCCAATTAAGTTGATCATTTCATTAGGATTTTAAGACATACTTAATACGAGGAGTTAAAGTTATGTTTTTATTTGGGAACGTATGAAAACTCAAGGACCCGAATATTATTATACGTTCTTAATAATTATCTTAAATTTTTATTGGACAACAACACAAAACCCTAGGCACATAGCACTAGGCTTTGTAGACATATAGTGCGAGGCAGCTGCATACTTGTTGGTATGCAGTCTTTGTAAAGCAAATCAATGGGTCCTTCGACACGTGTTATGGTTGTTTAATTTACATCTCGTGATGTATTACCGTTTTGAACAGTTGTCCAATTTTGATTGTTTCCTAAATCACTATTGGATTAGAGACCGTAGGCCTGCGAATGTAGGCTTGCTGCTTGGCTAGCAGGAAAAATAAAAAAGAAAATATAAAATTTTTTAAATTGAGATTTAAAAAAAAAAAATTATAAATTTTTATTGTTGCTTGGTCCAAAGGGAACAATTGTAAGATGTTTTTAAATCGTTGTTGGGGGGAAACAAACACCATTAATTTCTTTACTTGTAGAAGTTCTTAATGAGGTGTCAAATTGTAACTAGGGTAAGGGTATATTGGTAATTGCGGTTATAAATTTATTTTTAAGAGAAAAAAACAATTTGGAATTTAAAAATAAATAAACCACGCAAATAATTTTGGGTAACCCCGTACTAAAAATAGTGGAAAAAAAAATATTAAAGTTTGAATTTGTATAAACTAGACACCTTTTAAGGAATTAAAAAATAAAATTGTAATTAATGTTATTCATCAAAGTGAACTATCATGAAAATAATGAATACAGCTTCATACAACTATGAAGAAACTTAATTTTATACATCAAAGAATAATAATTCAATGGAATTGTAGCTTGTTGATCCTTTTACGCTTCAATAAAAGTAGGGTAATAAAAACTATGATAGGTAATTCTAGATAATCCCTATTCTAAATAACATTGTAGTTTAGTTAAAATTGATCCGTGAGGTTAACTATAACAAGGAAAAAAAAAAAAAACATTAAATTAAGGTAAGAGAAGAAAGAAATATCAAACTACAATTTAATAGTACCAGCTCATTCTTTTGCCGTTTATTACAGGTAACATGATAAAATTATTACAAATAGTTCTAGATAATCCCCATTCTAAACCAATAGATATTTACGTTCTTGCAAAAATAGAGTAGATTTATGGGCAAATTGGACGTATTACAATTTTTTTTTTTTAAATTTATTATTTCAAATAAAAAAGGAAAGTTTTTAAGTTAGCGAGCAGCTGGTTTTGTATTAAGGCACATATTAGGGTAGGTAAGAGTTGTTGGTTTCTATACCAGATTACAGTGGGCGATTTGGCCTCCAATTTGTTTGTACCCACTTGCACTATTTTAGGAAGTTTTAGTCTCTTTTTGTAAATATTTAAAAACATAAGTTTTACAAAATTAAGAACTCTTTAAGTTTAAGGTTAAAAACAGCTTCCAAAATAATGAAACCAAACCCATGTGCAAAGCAAAACTCTGGAAAGTACACGTGGCAAAAGCCCACGTAAGATGACTCAGCCAAAGAATGTCGGCCACGTGGAGAAAACTGTTCTCTTCTCTCTGTTTAGATGGCTGCTGCTGCTGCTTCGTGCTAAGAAGACGGCTAAGTTTAACAGTAAGAATTTTTCCATTTCTTCCTTTCCTTTTCTGCCTTTTTTTTTTTAAAAAAAAAAAACACCCACCAGTCTCCATCATCCCATGCCCATGGCCATGAACAGACATCCACGTGGCCCTAACTCAGCCCCGTAGAGTGGGACCCACAAGAAGCGGGTCCCACACTCCCCAAAAACTAGTGTTTTGAAAGTGGTGTGTTTCAGAGTTTTCTCGTCCGCTTGTGTGCGGTTCTCAACTATAAATCCACCCTTTACTCCCCTGTCTCTCTCGCACACCACTCTTCTCCTCCTCGTTTCTCTCTTAGAATATATTTTCGCCCCTGTTCTAAAAGAAAAACAGAGCAGTACTTGCAAAGCCCGAAGCCAAGATCCTACACCTGCCTTCCATTTCTGAAATGGGTTAGTTTTGGATTTGAGTTCTTTTGTTCTAAATTATAAGCATAACGTTGATCCAGGAATTTTATCAGTAACAATTATGTGTATGTTTGTTATACTGCAGTGAGTTTTATTGGCGAAAGACAGAAGAAGATGTCCAACTCAAATGCTGTGATTGTTTCCGAAACCATCAAAACCGTACTCAGCGCGGCGGTTTCGAACCCGTCGCTTTTCGCGACTGCGGTACAGAAACCGCCGGTTATTCCAGGCGGATTCTTTCCTGTGTCCAAAAAACAGATGCTGAGAAACCTTGAAATCAATGTCGGAAATAGAAATCTTAATTGTTGGGTTGATTCAATGAGAGCTTCTTCGCCAACCCATGTAAAATCCACACCTCTCACTGCTGAAGAAACTAAATTGATGGTAAATATTTCCAAACACAATCTAAAAACTAGAAATCCTCTGATTTTGATACGGAGTTTCGAAAATAATGTGAACGTTTGGTGTTCGTCGAAATGAAATGAGCAGCTTGAACATCCCTCAGCTTTGGACATGTTTGAGGATATAATCCATGCTTCGGGAGGAAAACAGATTGTGATGTTTTTGGACTATGATGGAACACTTTCCCCTATTGTTGATGATCCAGAAAGAGCTTTCATGTCCAATAAGGTCTGTAAAATTTGGAATTTTATTCTGACTCAGTATCAATTTTCAGCTTCTGTTCTCGCTAACTTCTCCTCCCAAACACAGATGAGAAAAACTGTGAAGAAACTCGCAAGTTACTTCCCGACTGCTATAGTAACCGGCAGGTGCAGAGACAAGGTACATTCCCACCATCATTTCTTCATTTCTCCACTTCTTTCGCTTCAAATTTCATTTTCTGTTTGTGTTTTTGCATTAATCCTTTTCTTTTTTTTTTTCTATTCTAATTTAAATCATATATCATTCTTTGCAGGTTTACGATTTTGTCAAGTTAGCAGAACTGTACTACGCCGGAAGCCATGGTATGGACATTCAAGGACCAACCGAAGACAAGGAAGTAAGTTTCCGAACTTCTTGTATTACTTCTTATAGTTTCTTTTCTTCCCTACCAGAAATTCAAAAACCCTCAATACCAATCTAACCAACCATTTCTTTGCCTTGCTTTTTTTTTTTGGTAGGATAATGAAGAAGCTATTCTTTACCAACCAGCCCGGGACTTTATTCCCGTGATCAATGAGGTTTGTAATCAACATTAATGAATTAAGTAAATGAATATAATGATTCATATGTGGTTTTATATTTATTTATGTTTAAAATTTTCAGGTTTACAGATTACTAGTTCAAAAAACTAGATTAACACCGGGAGCTTTCGTTGAACACAACAAATTCTGTCTGTCTGTGCATTATCGCCGTGTTGCTGAAAAGGTATCCATGATAACCAACAAATTTATTGTTTCTATTATCATGAATTTCATTACCGTAATTAATTTAAATTATCAATGTACAGCAATGGAGCGAAGTAGCCGAATTAGTTAACTCTGTTGTACAGCAATACAAAGGGCTCAAATGTACGCAAGGAAGAATGGTACGTGTGACGTGTCATCTTTCTATTCGCTATCATGATCTCGTATTATTATTATTATTATTATTATTATTATTATTTTTTCATGAATTCTCATCTGTAATTAATTAATTGATACAGGTATTTGAAATCCGTCCTGACATTGAATGGGACAAAGGGAGAGCCCTTGAATTTTTGTTAGAATCACTTGGTGAGTTTTATTTTATTTTATTTTTTAAATAATAACAATAAATTTAATTAACTTCGAAAAAAAAAAGTGCTTTTGAGAACTTTGTTTTTGGGTTGCGATGTGTTCATGTAAATCCAAACTTATAAAACTATCGAGTGACCAAAAGAAATAAAAAAAAAGCCACCCCACCTTTAGTTTTTTGTCCTAATTATTCTATTATTCTTTCATATATATATATATATATATATTTATTATTATATATAACTAATAATTTATATAAATAAAAATTTTCTTTCATAGGATTCTCCAATTGTTCCGATGTGCTACCTGTTTATATTGGAGATGATCGAACAGATGAAGATGCATTCAAGGTATCCTATGCTCGACCTCAAAACTATATATATATATATATATATATATATATATAACAATATTAAATTTTGTTACCAAATTAATATTAATGTTGTGGCTAATAAAGCGTTCTAATTGTCATTAGATACTGAAAAAAAGAGAGCAAGGTTTTGGAATTCTTGTATCTAATCGTCCCAGAGAGACTCATGCTTCTTATTTGTTAAAGGAACCCAAAGAGGTAAGTATATATATTTATTAAAATTCATTTTTATTATATATATGTAATTTTGCATGGACATAAATGTAAATTAATTTTTTTCCTGCTTATTTTTGCAGGTTATGTATTTTTTGCAAAAGTTGGTACAATGGAAACAGCTCACTCCAGGGAGAAGATCAAGGGTGTAAACAAATTAAAAGTTTAGTAAGAGAAAATAAAATTAATGAAAAAGATTATATATATAAAACCAAAAATCCTTAACCCTTTTGAAAGAAATGTTTAAGGGTGGGATTGATCTAGAAATTTATATATATGTATATGTAATTTCTTGTTCAGAATATAGGAAAAAGAATATATATGAACAAGAAAATACAGATACTCGATTATGCATTTTCCTTTCTCTTTTTTCTTTTTTAATTTCTCGGCTTGAAGGCCTTGTACATGTGTTGTAACTAGTTGTGTACAAGGGTATATAATTTGTAACTTTTGCAATTATATATATATCAATCCAGAATAATACAGAGAGAAATAATATTTTTCTCCATTTTTCAATTTTTTTATTTTCTGACGTTTATATAATTTTTATGGGTTGAGAAAATTATTGAGCAGATTCATAGCGTTTTAATGAGAAATAATGGGCTTGTTCTGAAATATGGAAGATAGTCATTTTCACAATAAATACTGTGCATGCATCAAGACTAGTATGTAGTATATTATGTATAGAATTGGGTGTGAGAGAGTTTTGAATTTGAAAATTCTTCACACCAAATTTAAATATCTTATCAATTGCATAATTACTACTTAATGATTCACCCAATTTAATTGGTAAGTAAATTAAATTAATACTAACAGAAGATTTGATTAATTTTGTTGGAGCGTGAAAGAGATTCTTCTCTTTTATTTTTAACTGTTTGAAAAGGAATTTTTTGTTACAATCTCACAATTTACTGCTTATATGAATAAATATCGTCGATCGATTCTCTTAAAATACGTTAAAAGAATCGTTAATTTTTTAAAATAACTATTAATTAGCATATATTATTTACTTAAATTTATTTGTTTTTTCTAGAAAATAAAGTGGGAGAGAATCAAAATTTTTTAATAACAAGGTAGGAAGATTCCAAGGCAGAATTTGGTTGGATTATGGAATATATAGATTCTGATTTGCATAATTTCCAGAAGACTCTCATAGTTTCTCCTCTCGATATTACTTTTAAAACGATCATAGAAGAAATTATTGAGAATTAACTAACAATCCTAATTTTATTTGATCAAGATAACAATTAAGATAATTATTTAATCACCATTGGAGATTATATGTAAAATGTGGAGGCCCCATACAAATGAATTGAAGGCTTCTCTTTTTAATTTACTTTAAAAACTATCCAATGCTGAGTCAAAAAGATAAATTATGAGGTAGCTATTGGAAAAGAGATAATATACTAATATCCCAATTTTTAGGCTTATTAATTTCATGATGATACATCATCTTCTTATTCTCTCTCTCTTTTTTTTTCACTTAAAATCAATCAAAACTAATTGTATTAATTATTTTCTTTTTGGCATGCTATAGGAGATTCTCCTTTGATTCCTTTTCTTGCAATACTATATATATATATATATATATATATAATTTTTAACTTTGTATTATATTCTCATGTTTTTAAAATGCATATCATATATTGTCAATTACAACAGAAGAATTAGGAATTATGGTAGAAAATTTAAAGATTGAAACCAAAAAATTTTAGACAATTAGAGTGCAATTTTCTGTACATGATTTCTTTCCTTATTGCCTAAGTAATAGTAGGGCGACTTACATAGCTTCAACTATTCCGTTATAATTCTCTAATTTTTTCTTACAGTTTACAAGGTTTTTTTTGTTATACAACTATATTGTTAATTGTAGGAAAATTAAGGGATTAATAATTAAAATTAAAGAACTTGGAGAGTGGTACGATACAAGGAGATGTACCATAACCTTACCCATAATATTGATTATAACAAGGCATGCAGCAGAGATCTTATTGAATAAGGCAGCATTTAGATGAATCAGATCAGAGAAAGAGATTCCTACGAAGCAATTAATTATTTGGTGACTTTTGCTTCTCGAGAAGTTAAAATATAAACAATTAGCTTTTCTTTTCAACTACTTAATCAAAATTCTAGTATTAAAACCAGAGATCAGATCACGAATCACAAATTATAGTACAATTTCCCGATTAATTTAATTAATTTGTTAACACATTATATATTTGCTTTGTTTCATGCTATGGCAGCAGTCTCCTTTTAACATACCGTAGATCTACATTCACCCTTTTCAGAGACAAGATTTTGGGAGTGGATTTTAATCTTAAATAATTAATTAATTAAACCTCATTATATATAAGAAGCAATGTATATGAGTTGGCTTCACAGATTATACATAGGAATATTTGATTGTATATATGCTTTAAAAGCTGAGCCTACAGTTATTTTTTTGTCTATCATGTTTATGAAGGAAGAAACATAAAATCAAAAGTCCATTCGAGAAATCATATTTGTATACATACTGCAAAATTTTCAGAACCCCACAAATGATAATGAATGAAAAGTTTAATTGGAGGTAGCATAGAACATGTAATTTGAAGCTATTGGGTAAATAGATTTTGAATGCCATGTTACACACAAGTTTATCTTTGTGTTGTTGTTGTGGGCGCGGAGGAGAAATGTAAATTTGGAGGAAGGATAATAACTTTTTGGTTAGGTTATTGAAAGGGAAACCCACAACAACACAAAGCATGTTAGAGAGAATCTAAATTGGTTGAATGAGGAGTTGGAATCCACTTAAAAGGAAGAAAGAGTTGGTGTTTTGATGCGAAGAAAACAAATGGTTTTTTTTTTTTTTTTTTGCTTTTCTTTTTTGTTTGTGAATAAGACAGTAACATGGCTCCAAGGAAGGCAGCTTTGGCAACCTCGGCTTCTTTTGGACGTGGAAAGATGAAATCCACTAGATTCAGAAAACCCAAAAATATTAAATTTTTATTAAAAAAAAAAAACGAAGAAAAAAAGAAAAGAAGAAAAGAGAAACCCTAGCTCGCTAGCTTGCTATCATTGGCGTCATAACTGAAATAAACTATGTCTTTTACAAGCAATAATTATTGGTAGAAAAGATATCCGGACCAGACACACACTTCTTGCCCCAGTGCACATACACCAACCCTCTATCTCTCTCTTTCTCCTTTTAGTCCATCACCCTTGCGCCTTCACTAACGACGCTACTTATTTCCTATTATTATTATTATTATTATTATTATTATTATTATTATCATTTTTCAACTTAATTTTAAAAAATATTTAATAATAACAGTTACTATACAAGTTTATTACCCCTCATCTTACGCATCTTCAACAGTTAAATATCGTACTCTAATCAGCTTATTATATTATGATTCTGATTGATATATATCATTAAAGATTATTGTATTGTTATTATATATAACATGTAGACCATACATTACCCCATGATATATATGATTTCAAAATATAAGACAGTAGCAGGAAGCAGCAGCATGGCATATAAACGAATGAAGAGAAAGCAATCCACCCCGACCCGTTTGGCAAATTAGGGAATGGATTCAGATTTGATGGTCCTGCAGCAAATTAACGTGTCGAGTATTCGATGGAGCTTGAAGATAAACTTTCAACACGTGTTATGATATCGGGAGTCGGTCCCCGCATTCAAGGCCGAGCAAGCAATATACACAATATGAAAGTGAAGGTGCATGCCAAAATGGTGAATGGTGAAGGTGGTCACATGTGAATCCATGTGACCCAAGATGCTAATGTTATGGGGAACAAATGGTGCAGTGTCTTGTGTGTAAATGCATGGGTCATTTGTATGTCAGAAATATTAATATGTGACATTTATTTATACATATATATATATATATATATATGTATATATGTAGGTGAATGAATTAATGAACCCATGATAAGGGTTTTAGGGTTTTTGTGTCCACTCTTCATTGGATGAAAATTTTTTTGTTTTCTATGATTTTGAACATAAAATTAATTAAATGAATCTTAGTGGAAGAAAAAAAAAAAAAGGGAAAGCACCTGAGTTATGTTGGAATCCACACTTTAGTTTGAAACAAATAGATTTGAAACTTTATGATAAAGAAGATCCAAAATACTCTTTAATTAAGGTTCGTAAAACCACTAGAATATCTATAATATATATATATATATATGTATGTATGTATGTATATCAAAGACAAGAGAGTGATTGTTAATTATAAGTGCAAACCAGCTTAACAATATTCTAAACTATATCTATTTACATTATAAATCAATAATATTAGAAAGCATATCTTGTGTGCTTTTCCGGACACTTCCAACAACAAGTGTTATAATAATTCATAAAATGAATAATACTACACATATAAAGTTAAAATATAAAATTTATATGATAAGTCATATAATAAAATGACGTAAGTGATATTAGAATAGACTGAATAATTATTTTACAAGTTTCAGTTTTTTAATTCATAATTAGTGGATATTATATCAATTAAAATATAAATTTTATATTAATTAGACGTTATTATTATAAAATTATTTTACGAATCTTTGGTGAATTTGATAGATAACTAATTTGAGATTAAAGAAACCATTGAACCCCAAAAAGAGAAGCAATGGTTTCCAACTAACCATATGAAAGCAAGTGCATCTAATTAAAAAATAACAAAATAAAAAAAGAAAAAGAAAGAAATAAAAGTTGGCAAGTCTTTCTTGCTTTATAAACACGAATATAATTATACTAAGTTGTAAAGTATTATGGAAGAGAAAAAAGAAAGAGGTAAAGCTGAAATTGTCCATTGTTGTTGCATGAATGTATGTATATATAATTGTTAATGCTCTTTTAAAGTTTCCTTCCTTTAATCCAACACTCTTTTAAAGTACCACTAGCTTTATAAGCTACTTGCTTTTCCATAAATTGAAAATATGCATTTCAATTATTGCTTCTCTACTTTCTTGTTCATGTTTTTTTAATTTGAGATCTTTTAAAGGTACTAGATTCAAGATACATTATTGTATTAAGATTTGGTCTAGATTAGATTATTTACCTATAGATAAGTTACCATAACTAGAGAGACCTACTCTAAAAGATAATAAATCAGTTTATACATTTTAAGTATCTTGTTTAAGAGATAATTTGAAACTGTTGGAGCTGAATTTTTACCAATAACTCACACTCTGTCGTATATCTAAAGATTACTTATTCTTAAAAATTTATTTCGAGAAGAATCAATTTAAAGAACGCACAAAAAAATTCGATTGAAGTGCACCATTTGCTTATCTGAATAAAAATTAATTACTTTTTGCTTAACGCATAACATAAATATATTCTTTCATTCTTTTAAAACTTCATTGAAAAATTAATCAAACCCATGTAATTTGAGCATTAAGTGTGTTTTGTAATAATTTTTCTCAACAAAAAAATAAACTTCTATATTCTTTATAAGTTTTATCTTAAATTAATTCAAACAAGTACGTCAATTAGAACTAAGACTTCATAATTTTTTACAAAAATAGAAGCAAGAGTTTCAAATAAAATCATCTCCATCAGATTGAAAATGTTTTCACATTCGTTCCCTTGAGATATTTCAACTGGGCCTGGGTTTAAGGTCCAATCGTTAAATGTACGCTGGCGAAATCTAATATTGACGAAATCTAATAATGACTTGGGCTCAATTGACGAGCCCATCAGGAAGAAGGAAATGACGAACCCAATTCCTGTAAATTGCTTTTCATTTTGGTACCTCACTCACATTTTTTTTCCAGCGACATTTTTGTGAATACCAGGAAAAATGACTTTTTTTTTCTCGCAAATAGTAATATGAGCTTTAAAAATCTTGTACCATTCTGAAAAAATTGTTAAATGTTCCTGAATTTTACATTATTAAATTTATTTTCGCATTTTGAAAAATAGATAAACCCATATAATAGAAGGATGATGTCCACATGTATGCATTCATCTATATAATCAAATAGAGCTCTCAAGAATTTGCATTTCTTTTCTTTTTTAACTTCCAACATTCCTAATATAAACATTTATATGAAATTCCAAAAGAAAAAACACAAAAATCCCAACATAAAGTATTAACATCAGAAGCCAAAACATGAAAATTAATTAACAAACATACATAGAAAATCTTCCTATTTTCACACAAAATAACACCATCTTCATTAATTTTTAATTTTCGAAACTTTTTTTTTTAATTTTTTGTTATTTAATTTGACTATCACAATTTTGTGATATAAGTTTTGTTTTCTTACCTGTTCTTAATGTGCTCACTTTGAAATCACAAACCACTTCCATTTCTTTGCTCCAAAGATTCATCGTTCCAAGATTCATTTCCCCCTTCAAATTCAATTTTAATTCTAACGAAATTGGCCGATCAGTTTTGCTGTCGTTCATGCTTTTCGCAACATTTTCCGGCAACTTGGAGCTCAATCCGGCGAGAACGACGCGAACATTTCTCGAATCACTGCCTTCTTGATGAAGTTCAGGAAACTTTCCCGTCGCCAGCTTTTGCGTTTTGAAGTACAAAATTGCTTCCCCGCTGCTGTGGTAGTTAATCTCAACGTTATCGTTAGGATTCTTGGCATTCGTCGTGATTTCATAGCTAGGTCGTGAAGACTTGTTTTTCTTCACGACAACATTCGCGACCGAGAAAACAGCTGCTCTAGGGTCGTAAACATGGCGTAAGACCAGTATTGTTATGCCAATACCTGTACCGATAGCAAGCAAGATCAAAATAACCCAACACGTCCAACGGCAGCACGGCGTCCTCTTCCTCAGTGACGGGTTCCGCAACCGTTCGACGAGCTTGGCGTTTTCCGGGGGCGGAACGCGGTAGATTTGTTCTTTAGGAATTTGCACAACATATGTACTCAATTCCTTCTCTTCTTCGGGTGTAAGCTCTTGAACTCCTTCTCCTAGGTCAAAGAAAGAAGAAGAAGAAGAAAATAATTTGCCGTGGTGTGGATTGGGCGGGTCGTCCGGGGAATCGTTGGCGGAGGCATCCGGGGCCATGGGTGGGACCCGCTCCGCCATGGGAAAACGGGGAGCGGTGTAGGAAAGGAGGGAAAATGTGGAAGAAGAGGAAAAGGAGAAAAAAATGGAAATGGAACGGAGTAGAATTTAGGGTTTGCATGGGAATAGGTTTGTTGGGATTTGGAAGATAATGCATGTTTTCAGTTTTGGTAATGTTAGTGAGAAAAAGAGTTTACAGCTCTTTTTCTTTGGGTTAGGCATTCGTTGTCACCCAATTCAGAAATCTATTTTTGGATATATTATGGTAATTTGAGACTCGGTCAATCATGACATTGATTAATTAGGTTAATTACCTCATTAGCTAATATTGCTTAATTACTTGGAGGCTAGGTAATATTAACATATATTTAATGTTATGAGTTTCATATTTTTGTAAATAGCTAGAGATATATGGTTTCTTCATCTGTAACAAATGAGTCACAAACTTTGTTAAAATATGACAATATCACTTTTATATTAATCGATTCTGATCATAACATAATGTTATTAAGTATTTGAGCCATTTTAATGGCAATCACACTTGAGATATATACCAGCAGAGCTCACATATGAAAATGTATTAGCGATTTGTTTTGATTCTTCAGTAAATTTTAAGGGAATAGATTTTTTCCTTACTGTTAATTAATTTGAGTAAAATTGCTTAATTTGAGCTCTGAATTTTAGACAATATATGATAATTATGTGCATCTAAACTCTTAGCAAATTTTTCAAAATAATATCATAATTTTTTGTATCAAACTTCTAGAAAATTCATAACTAAAATATATGTTAATATTAAAGAAAAAAAATGAATGAAGAACTTATTGGTTATATAAGTAGACAAATTATATTCTTATTTATGAAAATATAAACAACCAGGGAAGCTCAAATGTTATTATCCCAATATTACTTTTTGATACATTGAATATTTTTCATTTGCGTGTGTTAATAATTCGCTTCTGTGACTGTTCTAAACTTAATTTTCAGTATAATTAATTAATTACTTATTTTTTTTTGTTAATTAGATAATTAATTATGCTTTACTAATTAGGTAATTAATTAGCATAAAGCATATTATTCGACTACTATATATGCTGTTGGTTAGCTTCTACCGAAATTTTTTGGACGGTATTATTTAAATATCGATCAGTTTTCTTTCTTTAGGAAATAATTTATGAAGTTAGACCCTATATCTAACTCAAGTAAGCTTTCATTTCATAAAACGAAAACCTTATTCCACCCCACTCATGTATAAATTAAAATTAAAGGAATTCCTTAGATCCCTCATATTGATGTAAATAAAAATTTATTTTGTTAATTTTCTATTTTAACTATAACTGAAAGACAAACCAACTAGATTAAAGATAAGTTAATTTTTAAGGAGTAAGACTTTTTATTCTAATTTTTAATTAAATATGCACATATAATTAATAGTTAATATATATATATATATATATAAAGAGTGTGCATGTCAAAAATTTTTTTAAATATTAAGTAAGTTTAAATCTCTCGAAAATTACGATAAAATATAGTGTTTTGAATACATATTAGATAAAAAGAAAAACAAAAGCAAAAATAAGAAAAATGATAGAGCATAAAAAATTTGTAAAATTCGATCTTGACTCTAGGTAATTGAAATTTAAATCAAAACTTTATATTTATCGATCTTTTTTTGGTTACTTCGTCATAAAATAAGAATTGGTGTGCATACATATAAATTATGTTGATTGATGATTCATACTCTTAAATATTTTTATACCCAAATAGTCAATGTCTCAATATGTAAACATGATCTGAACTCATCTAATTATTGAAATTGAAAAAAAAAAAAAAGAAATTGATACGTGTTAAAAAACAATTAAATTAACAAACAAACAGAAGAAAGAAAACAAAATGGTACAAAACTACTGCCAAATGTTGCTCGTCACATGTTTTCCTTGCATTGGTTGCTTTCAGGTTCCACTAGAATATGCTCTTATCAAAAGCTCTAGATCTTTATTTTTCAAAAAGTTTATATATATAATTATTATTAATAATAAGTTAATAACAAATAAATCCTTGACTTTTTTATAGCTTAAAATAAGAACATAATTCATACATTTATTTCAAATAAATTCTTAATTTCTGTTGAAATAATCTCATTTTAATAAAGCTCGTTGAGTGAGTGGTGAAAACCATCTCCTTACATGTGAGGCAAATAGTTTGAATTCTCCCGTTAGATTTGGATTACCAATTTTTTCAAATTAAATAAAAATATGAGAGTAAAAATTATTTGATTTTAAAAAAAAATTTCAAGTTCCATCATAAAGTTCAAATGTCAATTTAATAGTAAAGATTATTTTAGTTATTCAATAAAATTCTATAATCGAATAACAAAAACTGTTTCCTTAAATGTGATGGAGATGGTCTAAATAGTTTCAATAAATTTGAACTACAAATTATTTTATAAAGAAAATAAAAATATGAAAATGAAAATTCTTCGTTATAAGCACAAAAATCTAATTTTTATTATAATTGGAATGATCTAAAGACTAGTCCTAGTGGACTATTAATAGAATGTGAATATTAAAAATAAATAAATTAATAATGTACGAGTAAATTTAGTGGCTTGTTTGATATAAATAAACAAAAGTTTACTTTATTTACTAAAGTATAAAAATTAGGGACCGAAATATTATTATCCTTATGCAATAATGAATAGACAGCTTAAGTCATCAATGTCCTTTAGGAAATTGCCTTCTCTCTTATCAGTTCACTGTTTTTATTTCCTTTTTTATTTTTTTTTACAGATAAAGTTGTCCCCTACACGTGATTATGATCTATCACACTTTTGAAGGTCAATTTAGTAATTTAACATGACACAAGAAATAATCTCTTGCATTACCAACTACGTCTACCCTCATTTATTACCAATGAGTACATGCCACTTCAAGAAAGTTTAATCAAATTATTTGACAAATTTTTATTAAAAATCCGTTTAAAAACCACATGGAAATTGAAGTGATAAATGATAATAATAATAAAATGCATGAATATAAGTTCGCATACTTGTTAATTAAATTGATAATTTTTTTTTAAAAATTTAATTAATAAAAACTGTTTTAAATACAAATAATTTAGAATTAAAATCTTGCACATTAGTTAAAATATGACTGTAAAAATTAAAAAATTAAAAACAATTTCGGTTTTAACTCACAATAATTATAACATACATATTCTAAGCAAAGGCATTACATGATTTAATAATATGAAATATGATTTTACATTTTTGTTCAATATTGTTTAAATTATTTTTAGACATTAAAAAGATAAACCAAAATTTCGAAATTTGAACCGAAAAAATACATAATTGGTAATGCCTTTAATTAAAATTACAAGTAGACAAAATATTATTAATTTCTTTAAACTTACCTGCAATTTTAGACAAGACAATACACAGCCTACGATGAAGTGCCGCAAGCAAAGTTCCAATTTTACCCTTCGTCAGTTCCCCACCGCGTAACACCTAATCATCCCCTCAAAATCTTCCAAATTTGCCACGTTCCCTCCGTCTACCCGCTATATATAATCATGGGCACCCCAAACCGAAGCTCTCCAGAAAATCAGCTATGGCGATCAAAACTCTATTCTTCTCTCTATTCCTCTTCCTCTCCCTCTCCTCCGTCGCTTTCTCCGTAAGTTTTCCTAAAACTCCATTTCCAATTTAACATACTCTGCATTTTTGTTGAACAATTTATCTCTTTTTTTTTTAAACAGGACGGCGAGGGCAACGGTGACGATTGCGTGTACACGGTGTATGTCCGCACAGGATCGATATTCAAAGGCGGAACGGATTCGATCATCAGCCTGGAGCTCTACGACGCGTACGGCGAGGCGGTGGTGATTTCGGATCTGGAAGCGTGGGGCGGGTTGATGGGTCCGGGTTACAACTATTACGAGAGGGGCAATCTGGACATTTTCAGTGGGAGAGGGCAGTGCTTGAGTGCGCCCGTTTGCGCGATGAATCTGACATCGGACGGTTCCGGGGGGCATCACGGATGGTACGTGAATTACGTGGAGGTGACGCAGACTGGGGTCCACACGCAATGCGTTCAGCAGCAGTTCACGGTAGAGCAGTGGCTGGCGTTGGATACGTCGCCGTTTGAGTTGACTGCGATTAGGAATTACTGTTACCAGGCTAATGAGCATCATCAGAGAGTGATTAAAGCTGTGACTTCCGCTGTGTAAAAGAGAGAGGCTGTTTGTGAACGGATAATTATTATTATTATTATTCGTGATTTGTTAAGATAGTTGTTAATTATGACTAATAATTCGTTTGGTTATGGGTTAATTTCTATTTCTCTATTTTTCTTTTTCGGTTTTTGTTGTTAGAAATTTGTAGAATTTCATGATCGATTTGCGAAGGAAAAAAAAAAAAAATTGATGAATGTGAAAATTTTGTAATGTAGTAGAGGGTGAAATGATAATAAAATCTTTTTGGGTTATAGTTGTTTTAATTAGCAAAACTTTTTGAAGTTTCGGATTGGAATTTGACTCGTATCAGATTTACGAAGTATCAAAGATTTAATTTATTATTTTTGTTAAATTTTTAATTTTTTGTTGTATTCTATATATAATTAATGCCTTAGTTAAAATTATAATTAAAAAATTAAAAAATTTTAAGATGAGATCACACGTTCTTATGCGCATCTCATACTGATTATTAAATAGTTAATTTTGTCTTAAATAATTAATTCACCTCCCCTTAGTTTTGATCTCATCGAATTGGCACTTTTCATATCAATCAATCAATCAATCAATCAATCAATCATTTTTTTTTTTATTAATCTTTCGTTCTCGTTGAATTCGTGTGTGTTTTGTTTGTTTGTTCAATAGTATTAATTTTAATATTGGGATAAAATGATAAAGCAACAATATTAACACTTGACGTACTGTAATTAACCAAATTTATAGACAGTTGGCATGTGATGTATGGTGTTTGTAAATTAGCGGGTGGAAGTAGAAATTTTCAATTGTCGGTGAGATTTTTCTTGCCTTTCTTCTTTAATGCAATGGTAAAATCATTATTATTTTTTTTTAGAAAAAATCACTTTAAATTTGTCGTTATTGTCTTTAGTGGTCATTATATTATTATTACACTAACGACATATTTTTAGTGGTTCAATGTGAAAAATACTAGCGAGGAATGATTGGGTAAGGCCGCTCACACCTAAGTCAGGCATGTCCGAATTTTTACCGTACTTACATGCATATATGGCTAAAAATTTTAATTATCATCCAGTGCAATTGACAAAACAAAATTAAAAGCGAAATTATTATATTATATTAAAATAAATTGATAAAAAATATATTATTATTATTATTATTATTATTATTATTATTATTATCTGTTTTATATAAATTATCACTTTTCTATTTATCTTTTGGTTTATTTTCAATATCCAATATTTTTCACATTATTATTTCAGAGATTTATAATTTTTTTTTTTTACTTTTATAAAATTTTATGTTACTTTCTAAATCAATTTGAAAGAAAGAGTAGGCACATAAATTTTTATATAACTTGATCATTTTGAACAAAAGTTTTTGGAATGGATTAAATTTATAAATGTTTACAAATATTAATTAATGTTTTAAGCCTACTTTTCTTCTCTAAAATATTATTCGTATTTCTTATTTATTCATAAAGTTTTAATTATGATATTAATAAAATTTAATAATGTTGCTTACTAGTTGCTTCAACTAACAAAATTTTTTGAAATAATGCGAAAAGTATATCATACAAAATTCAAATTTGCACATAAAAAAATTTACTTTATAATTATGTACTTGTTACATTTAAAGAAAAACACAAAAATTAGAAAAAAAGGAGGAAAAAAACACAACAAATAGAAAAAAAGGAGATTAATTGAATGTCAAGCAAAAGGGCAAGTGACAAAACATTGACATCTGTTTGTGTATCATTTCATCAAATTCTTACAAATTAACATCAAATTGACAAAAAAAAATATTAAAAAATTACACACATCAATTGAACTATACATTGCACAATTTTCCTGTTGATTTCAAGTCAATAAAAATGAAATTTAAGCTTTTCTTTCTTTTTTTTTTTTTTAAAAAAAAATTAAAGACCTCAAATTCGCAGAAAATTAACAGAAAACTAACATGAAAAAAAAAACAATTATAAACATGTACCAATTTCTTCTTCCTTTTCTTTTCCCTCCTTCAATTCCTGTAAAAAAACAAAAAAATTGAAACAATTTTTCCTTCCTCGGGATTAAATTAATTATTTGATCTCGTAATATAGCTCCTCCCCCTTTCCACGACAAAGAAAAACTAATTTCCAGTTGCATAACTTGGAGCTGTATACGATCCCTTAGAGATACGTGATTTTTCTCGACAGAATTAATTACTCATCGAGAATTCAAGTTCCGCCTCTTTGTTTTTTGAGCTGTGCTTGGACGTCGAGTAAAGCCTGGTTCACTTCCTCGTCGTCGGGTGATTCTCTTTTCAATATTTCATAGTCCTGTATTGAAGCTTCAAATTTCTCCATCTACAAAAAAATTCAAATATTGTTAGATTTTGTTGCCAAATAATCGAAGGTTGTTAATTACTTTCTCTTAAAAATAAAAAATTAGAATTATATACTAATAAAATTTAGATAAGATTATCTCTTAATTCGAACTTTTATTTCAACAAATATATATATATATATATATATTAATGTTTACCTCTAATATAATATAAGATAATAATAACATATATATCGACCATATGTCGAAAAACAATGCATAATTACAAATTTAAAAATTAAAATATCAAGAAAATATAGTTAAAGACACCAAACTCTAAAATAACTTATAAATTAATTAAGTAGTAAAAATATTAACCTTAATTTTTAAAGTAATAATTAACTAAGGATTCATAATTCTAAAAAAATTATATAGTTTCAAATTACAAATAACTTATATGATTTTAGAAATTTAGCACGACTTGAGTAGTAATATATTTATGTTGGAAACATATTTTGTGAAATAAAAATAAAATTCTTCAAATTCAAAGAATGTAACACATTTAAAGCATAAACATTAGGGAACCATGCATATGTTGTTATTAATTATATTTATATATCCCATTATTATTAGATTTAATTATTTCCTAATTTATGAATAGAAATTAAGAAAAAGACTAGAGTGATGCTCACCTTAGCGAAGCAGTCAGCTCTTCGTAGCCTGGCCTTGCTGTAAGCAGGACGAACGTTGAGAGCGGCGTTGCAATCCTCGATTGCTTTCTCGTACTGACCGAGCTTGGACCGGCAAGCAGCTCGATTGCAAAGCAAGACTGAGTTGTAAGGGTCGACTTGGAGCCCATCTCCGTAGGCAACGGAAGCTTCTGAGAACTTTCCCTGCTTGAAAAGGTTGTTTCCGTTTGATCTTGCTGCTGATATAGCCCTAGCTTTTCTCATCACCATGTTTACTTCTTTGCTGTTTGAATCTAGTTTCGATGCTTTCTGTATTGCTGCCAATGCATCTTCAAATCTGTAAACAATAAATTATATATATGAATTAGGAATCTGAATATTATTACCCCAATCTCTATTTAGGTAATTTTTTTTTTATCGATCTAATAAATTAGAAACAATCAGATTTTTATTGATTAGGTCAATTTACCAATCAATCCAATCCAATCCAACCCAACCCAATCCAATCCAATTCAATCTGATAGGATTATCAAACCCAATCATTATATATTGGTCAATTCGGACAAACTTGAAATTACTTTAGACAATTTCTATGCTTCCGAAAGGAAACAATAACATGAGATGACATTTTTAATTAATTTATAATAAGTTTGGTAGAAAACTAAAGATTGGGTTGGATGCCACTAACCCATTAAAATAAAAAGTTATTGAACCAGAAAATTAAACATTTGACCCAAAACAATCATTTAGGGAATATTTTTTTAACCAATAACTTTAACATCCTTTTCTTATCCTTTTTCTTTCCTTTCCTCTTTCTCTGTCTAAGTTTTCCCTTTTGAGTTGTTCTCCAATACATAATTAAGATCATATCACTTTATTAAGCTCAATTTTCTTTCCTTCTTTAACGCTAATTATGTTTTCCAATTACAAATCTAATTAATCATTAAAGTTTCATTCAATTATTAATTCAAACAACACCAACCTGCCTAGAGCCACATTCACTTGAGCTCTCACCACCAACAAATTTGCGTTCCCAATTGGCCCAAAAAATTTTGTGCAATCATCCATTTCAAAATTCGGTCCATTCCTCAGTACTTCATCTGCTTCTTGATGTCTATTTAGTTTCAGCAATGCCTCAGCTTGCAATGCATATATCTTTACAAAATCAAAAAATACAAACGAATTAATATATAAACACAAAATACGATTATGTTACAAATTTAACGTTTCAAATTAATAATATACCTGTGGTGCGGAATCTGCACCTGCAGATATAGCAGACTTGGTTTCTTTAATCAATGTGTTCCAGTCTCGTGTCCTTTTAACTTCTGTGCATTTGTTGAGATGAGCTTGAAGAGTCTTTGCTTTTGCAATATCGACATGATCAGCTTCCGGTCCTGCATGTTTATAATGATAAATCGCTTTCTCGGCTTCTCCTAACCTGGAATCAACCACCATATAATATATCAATGAGAACTTAACGAAATCAAAACCGAAACAAATTAAATGTCTCGATTATGAGCTTAGATTCTAAATTTCGTAAATTAAATTACCTGAGATACAAGTTTGCCAAACGATGATGTGCTCTATGATACTGTGGTTCAATCCGAATAGCTTCTCTGCATTCAAAAACTGCCTCCAGAAGCCGACCCAAAGCTGTTAACGCTGCCGTTTTGTTGCTCCTGTAAGCAGCTTTATTCGGATCAATGGAAATCGCTGCATCATATAAAGCTAAAGCTTCTGCAAAATTCCCAGCTTTATAATCTTCATTTCCCATGATTTTTAGGGTTTCCGGATCCATTCTCGTCGACAGAGCCCTACATAACGAAGCTGGTGGTTCTGAAGCTGCAGGAGCAGCGGCAATGGCGGGTCTCTGATAATCTTCATTCTGCTTCTTCACAACGTTTCCCATAACACTATTCGGATACTTATTGTTATTACTATTATGATTATTCGTCCTCGGCCCTGCAGGTTCTTCCCTTGAAGGCTTGGGTCCCGGGAGAAAGTCGTTCATCATTTGATCGTATGGATTTGCATTTCCACCTTGTCTGATGTTTCCCAAGTTTCCGAACAGCATCACGTTGCTTGACGACGCTCGCACCAGCTTGTCCGCTCCCTTCGCTTTCTGATGATCGGCGATCATACTTTCAAGCTCTCCGGAAATCCCAACAGCTTCCCTGGGAACTCTCTTTCCGTGGTTTACATAACCTTGAGGATTCGGAGGCGGCATTTTGTTTGGTTCATCGGGTTTCTTGTTTTGTGGCTGCTGGTACACCGGCGGCGGTTTGGGATGGTTCGGAGGTGGTTTCGTTACCGGTTTCTGCGCCGCTGGCGCTCCTCCTCCTTCTCTCGCTGCTTCTTCTTGTTGTTTTGTTTCCTTTACAGCTACTGCATCGTCTGTAAATTGTGATTCGTCTGCACTGTTTCTTCTTCTTTTCGAATTCGGAGTGCTGGGTACTTTCACCAAATCTTTGCCGCTTCCTCCATTGACCATCGGAAGTGAACCCGTTGAAGTTGTTCTCCGCGGCCAACGCCTCCCGAAAACGGCATTTAACAAACCACATCCTGATTTTTTCTCTGGAGAATTGTCCGCCATACTTAAAAATTCCCAATAAACTTTATCGACGAAAATTCAATCTTTCTTATATCAAAAATTGAAATGTATCAAGAAAAAGAACATCTCTTCATACAAAAAGAAGAAGTGGAAATTGATTTTAATTGATTGAAAAACATAAAAAGGCCTTAGCCCCAGGAGATTATGAGCAAATTTATTTTTTCTCCTGGAGTGAGGCTGTTAAAGAAGAAGATTAATTATGTGTTTAATTATTCTCTCTCTTTTGGTTAAAAAGAGAATAAGAAATGTCATATCTCTAAAAATTTCTATTTTTTTGCAAGAAAAAAAAAAAGAGAAGAATAAATTAACAAGTAGTTGTTTGTTTTTATTAATTAAAAAATGTTTAAGTTTGGGTAATGGATACTCGAATTCAGAATAATTTCTTTTTCTGAAAATTTTTTTTTTTTAAAAATTTTTGTTGCTCTTACTTTTGCTTTGTGTGGTGCAAATAGGGAACCAAGAGAACCGGTCTCTGGTTAAATGAGGATCTCTAGATTTTTAGAAAGATAAATTTAAAGGAAAAGAGAGGTAATTGTGATTTTCTAATTTCTCATTTGGTCTTGGAGAGTTCGATTTCTGTTTTCTTAAATTACAAAATGGATTATAACATCTTACTCCCTGGTTTCTATGTTTTTTATTTTAATATTTATTTGTAATAATTAAATAAGTTTCTAACTCCTTTCAAAATAACTGAAATACCCTTTAGTTTTAATTTATAATAGGGAGCCAAACCCAATGGCCATGGAAAAAGCAGCAATCATCTCTCTCAACAAGAAAATAGTCGAAGTTTCATTGGCTAGTTTGAATTTTTTTAGGATAAAATAAAATTGAAAACATAAAGTGCTTATTATAGTGAAAAAATTGAATTACACTATAACTAAAACAGTTTATTACTAGTTATTTTTTGATAAATTCTATCCATTCTATATAAAGAAATATAGGAATCCTAATCTTTATTTTAGGTAAAGAAATTTAGGTTGCACCATAAATGAAATATTTAAAACCTAATTTTAATAGACTCTGACAAAATACTATAATTTTTTAAAAGAAAATAACAAGGTAAAGGATATATTTGCCATAAAATGGACAAAAATGTTCTTCCGTGTATAAATATAATAAAAATTAGATATTCCGATGATATTGCCCCAAATTACAAAAAATATTAATTTATACAACAAACAAACAAACATAGAATAGAGAGAAACTAGAGAGAGAATGGATAGCACGTTGTTTTTGGGTGCATTCCCATGATTGAGACCAACCAGCAAATAGGTTTTAATTTCACTTTTTAAAATTTGATTAGTCACAAAATATCAAAGCATAAATTTTAGTTTACTATTAAAAAAAAAAAAGAAATTAACAGTAGATTATTAACTTGGTTGATTCCATTAAATAAATCGTCAGATGTTAATTCTATAATTATGTTAATTAACTGTTGAATGAAAAGAAAGATTTAGTTAAATTAAATATTTTGAAAAAGGAAAAATGCCCAACACTCTTTTGACAAACAGCTTTCAATTCAAATATATGTCACAAAATTAAAGTTCTTTTTCTTTTTTTTTTTTAACCCTTTTTCTGTTTATTTGATAAATCAGGAAAGATTTACTCTTGTAAATAACTAATTATACAAATAATAAAATAATATTTATTTTTCAAGTAAATATGGATAAAAAAAGAATTTCTCTAGTTCTTTCATTAATTTTTTTTGAACTTGAAAATTAAAGGAACATCTAAAGGCCTAAATTCTTTTTTTGTTTTTTTAAAAAAAGTCAATTATTTCCCTTAATCTAAACGCATTTTAAAAAATTGAAATGAGAAAAAATTAATACCAAAATTCCAATAATTTGAACACAGCATTTAATAATTATTAGTTGCTATCACGACAACCCAAGCATCACTTCCAAATCTTGGAGATTGATTTGATCCTTTGAAATCTGTAACCCGATTGCATCAATTTACAATGCACGTGAAGAGATTTAGGTGTGTTTGGCAGTTAAGAAAATGGTGGAAAATGAGGGGGAAAAAATTTAAATGTTGCTAACTTTCTTAAATACCTTTTAATTTCTAGAACGTATCCCTAAAGCATTTATTTCAATGCCAAAAGGCCAAAAATAAAGAGAAAATAGAAAATGGAAATTTTCAATGATACCCTTAAGATATCACGGATCAGCACAAATACTTGTAAATATAAAAGATTAGACAATAATACCATGTCCTTAAGGTTAGTTTTCAACATGTTCGTTGAAATGACAATTTTGCCCATGACGAATGTTGAACGTATAAAAAACTCTTGCATCTTAGAAAGTTTTGACAGTCAACATTGAATTTCATAAGTTATATATTTTAGAAAGTTTTTAAGAATTGAATTGAAGGAGTCAATTCCATAATCTCTCTACCATCAATTGCATTTATAATAGCAATAATAATATTTTAAGGGATTTATTTATTATAAATGAATAAATTATATTTTATTTATAATATTATATAAAATTAGGGACCCGGATGTTGTTATCCCATCATCGATATCATACAAAATTAGCCAGCTAATTAATTAGTAGGTAGGCGCATGACATTGACCTATCAACACCTTTCGTGTGGGAAAACATTTTGAAATTAGCATTACAACTTGCTATTTGACTTTTAATTCTTTTTTCCACAATTTAAAATTAATTTTTTTAAAAAAATCTAACTAAAAATTTATGTTTATAGATTAAAAAAATAGAAAAAAAAATGAACAGGTGTACTAGTACACGTATAATCAATCTCTATAAATCAACTGATTTAGGTATACCGAGGGATGAAAAATACATGGAATGTTCGTCCATTTCATAAGAGACATTGTTTAATTTATTGATCTTTCGATATTTTTTATAATTAGAAAAATAAATAAACAAATTAAAAAAAATAAGCATATTTTATTAATAATATCAAAGTCTTTGTAAAATCTTTCAAAGTTAAATCCCAAAGAGAGGATTTTAAATTGCCTTTTTTGACTTCCTCGTTCTAAATCTAGTGTTGTTAACAATGAATTTTCTCCTTAATTGTTGATTGTTTTGTAACGAGTCTACTTCAAAAATCTACTGTAAAGCACGTGCAAGAGAATTGAACCCTAGTTTCAAGGTAAGATGGAAATCAAAAATGCGTCTCAACAAGATACTTTAAAGGGGTAACATAATAATGAAGTTTCTAAACTAAACTAGGTACGTTCAAAACTGTTATATTTATAATTAATTTTAAGATAATAATAACTTAATACAACTGCTTTTACTTGACAATTAATGTTTTTAAGTTTATCCCATGTCCGACCAATTATATTTAAAAAGTAATTTTACTCTACAACTGTGGATTAAATGTTACAACATTTCAATACCAAACACAGAATGTCTCTGCTAAGGATTCAGAACTCTTCTTAAACATGCAGAAATAGAAAGGTTAGCTGATAGAAGACTTCCATAACAACAGCTTAAATTGTTGCTCAGCAATATATCTGCAACTCACCCACACCATATGGAACTCATCAACTCCAAGAAAATGCTAACTTTCCACAGGCATGAACCTGTATTTTTCATTATATGATAATGTGATTTAACATCAACCTTAACTATAATTGTATTATATGTAGTCTTAAATGCAAGCAATTATCAAATAAAGAAAAAAAGACCAAAGTTTTTCAATTGAGAATTTTCATTTTTCCCATTAACTTGTTGTAAATGTTCCTATAGAAAGATTTTGATGATTTCACATGAAATTACATCAAACTTGCATATCAGTAAAAATTAAAATGGATGCGTAAATCACCTGCTCCAAGCTGGCTAACACAAAAAAGGTAAGAACCTCATCAGGACTTGCTTGGTGAATTTCACAAAGTTCCTGCAAACTGAAATTAATGTTTCAGGACAGCGATCATAAAGTTGAGATTCTATGCAGTTCCTTCAGCATTCTTCTGCTAGTTTGTCCGCAATGTTGTGAGAGATTAAGCTGATATTTTCTTCAGTTCCTTCGATATTTCTTCTGCAAGTTCCTCTGCTGTGTACTCAACACCAAAACTTCTTACAACTTCCATGTTCGGGTTCATCAAATACCTGTTTGTTTTGAACATGATATCAAATCAACCACGAGCTCAAATTGAACAAACATTTTAAATGGAAAATAAGACGAAAAATTCAGGCTCACATGTTGTGGGAAGACTCAACAAGATAATCATCGCCTTCCTCTTCAATCTTCTTGAAATAAACACGGTATTCCTGTGCCATCTGCCTTATAGCACCAACTGGTCCCGTTAATCCCACTATTCTCGAGTTGAACTCTACAACACTTAATAGGAAAACACAAAATGAACAAGCCAAACTAATGAAATTTCACATGTCATTATGGCAACAACTGTAAGTTAGGGCAACCGGACCTTTGAGATAAGCACGCAGTTGTGCTGGTGTATCACGCTGAGGATCAATTGTAACAAATACTGGTAAAATCTTAACATTCTGTTTCAACTCTTGCTCCAAGTAAAAATGCACAATATCAGAGATACAACCCAAATTTAAAATCTCAAAAATTTTCTTTTTAATTAAATTGACAAACCTAATGTATCTACAGCTGTGGCCATTATCTGCACTTGCTCAGGCCCGACATCAGGTGATGATGTATAGCCGAAGTACAGAAGAACCCAGTTCCCTAGAAAGCTCCGTTCAGTAACTAGACGCTTCTCTGTATCAATCAGGGTGAATGGACCACCGATAATTGGACCCTGGACTGTATCACGACCACTTTTCTGGCCCTGTCCTGGTTGAATACAAAAGAAAAATAATTACCAATCAGAAAGTCAGCCTCAGACTACTGAATGAAATTTGTCAATTGTAATACTGCAAACTGGAAAATTTCACACTGATGCACAGAAAGAAGTATTTAAAGTGTGTGAAGGGAACCATTTTAGCATAGAATAGATGGTAATTAATATTTTCCAACAAATATATGTACACTTACAAAGGCTTTGTTTAGCATTGATATATTGTGACTTTAAAGTTATAACTGCTGCGAGATAAAAGCACCATATACCAAATATTAATAAAAAACTGTGTGGTTCCCAACACTTTATTAGTTTTGCTTTCAAAGCACAACAGAAGCACCACAATACAGAGCAAAGCAGAAATACTTTGATTCTAAATTCCAAATTATTCAACTAAAAGTTAAAATGTATTGCATGAAGTTCTCTTCTATAACTATAATTTTTTTTCTCAATGAATGACTTTAGATATTCTTCTGCAGTTGCATAAGTTGTTCCTGAAAACACAATTTCCAGGCTTCACTGTCCTAAATAACAAGCCGCAAAGAGCATCTAATAAATTCTTGCATTCAAAATGCTCAGAAGTACAGATATAAGATATAGTTAAGTGTGTTCAGCATCTTCAAACTTAAGGAACCTAAAGAACTTTATGTAGAACAATGACAATAACATAATAACACTGACACCTCTCACAAATCAAAGAAACCTAAAGCTTAAAAGTAAATACTGACTTGAGAACCCAAACCCCACAATTCTAAAATAAGATTTTGTTTTCTCAACAGAACATGATGATTTATAGTTCAATAATGTATTAAAGAACTTCATAATGTTAAAGAGGTTGGAACAATATAGATTTTAGAAAAGGGTCCTTTCAGACTTCTTTTGTATATGAAATTTTTAGAGAATACGAACATTTCTCAGCAGTCATCATATGATATTACTATGTCCATTCTAATTAAAAGAAGTATTACTGTGTGTCTAGTGTAAGTCAAAGCAGCATTGTGAGATATTTAAATAAAATTCTTCCCACTTCTCTGCTTCTTTCTTCCATGCCTTCTAATTTTCATAAAAATTCCTTTCTAATCAGAAAGACTAACATGGAATAAAAGAGAAAGGAATGCAAGCTCAATAATTTTGTAGTTCATAATTAGCTCAAGTGAAGATATCACATAATTTTCCAATCTGATACATGGCAAAATAAAATGCTTGAATCTCAATCACAAGAGCAGTAAGAAATTCATTGAAAGGATTACAACCCAACAATTTACAAGCATCCAATCACTAACTTTTCAAATGCTAACTTCTGACTAACTTAGACTGATTGGGTAAGAAAACTTGGAAAGTTCAAACCATACCTTTCAGCACAGCTCTTCGCTCATCATTATAATGTACAAGTGTTGCTACTCCAGCAAATCCCAGTAAAGCACCCGGCTAGGGAAAAAGGTAAAATTTTTTAATTTCCAGTACTTGTCGAAATGCATGTCAAGATCAAGAAATAGGACATATCAACAAGAAATAAAAACAGCGAGGCTTAAGCAGCATACAATGACATAAGTACTCCATGAACGAGAACCCTTCGTTTCCGTATGCATTACAGAATCTCCAAATGGCTTTTCATAACTCTGTCTTGATGATTTCGTGTAGTTACAAGACTGAATTCTCTTAGACTGATCAAACCTACTACAAATACACATTAATAAGCATAACTTCATAGATGAAATCACAGTTTCATAATTTGATATACGCCAAAAAACAAGAACACAATCATTTCCTAAAACTTGAACATGTTCATCTAACAATGCTAAAGATTTTAGCATCAAACAGAAATTATCTTCCACATGAAAAAACATAAAACCAAAAACATAAAAGACAGTTTCTTATATGAAAACAGAAAGTATACAAATCCGCATTTCTGCACAGTATAAGCAGCTAAAAAAATCAATAAATTAGTCAGATTTGCAATTTCCAAGGTAAAAATACCAATAAAGGAACTATTTGATAAAACAATTCAATCACCAATAGATATAACAATAAGGTAAAAGAGCAACGTTAAATAATTCCATTATCAAGAAATGGTGGAAAAACTAAAAGGGGTTTGAGGGTTTAAGAGACTGACCTTCGCAAAAGATTGAGCGGCAGTCTGGAGCGTTGTTTGGAGGAAAAGACAAGAAAGCGAGAAAGGGGCATTTTTTTTTTCCTACGAAAATCTGTTCATGGGTTTCTCTTAAAATTGTTCAATAAATTGGAAACTAGTGTCGACTTAGCATCGCGAAGAAGGCTTACTGGGAAAATTTGCCTTATTTCCCAAGGTTTTTTCCCTTTTTTTTTTTTTAAATTTTCTTATTGCCCAAGGTTTTTTTTTTTAATTATTTATTCAGCTTGACGAATCTTAGTTTTATTATCTTTTTCCTTTCTTTTTATTTTGTTAAATATTCTTTATCTAATGTAAATGAATGAAATTAAAAGCTAATTTATTTAGTAAGATTTTCGTCGTATGTGAAACAAAAAATAGAAATTAAGGAGTTGAATGCATTTTCAAATGATTGTTTGATTTTAAGTTAATAAATTTCATTAATTATTAATATAAATATAACAAAATTATAATATTATGTGATGTTATTTCTTGCATGCATTAGCAGTCTTTTGATTTACCCACATATTATTATCATTATTATTATTATTATTATTAAATGCAGCACTTTATGTTACTAGCAATAACACCACCCAAGTTACTCAAGTTATTTATTAAAAGCAGAATATTGACTACTGAAGTGAAGAAGAAGAATGGGAGAGGCACCCGGTTTGCTTGCTTTAAGGTATGATTGAAATCTGAAGCAGATATGTATATATATGTTTAATTATATATATATATATATATATATATATATAAAGCTAAAAGATTGAATCTTTTTATCAGGGGATGTGACAAGAAAAGAATCAATGATCAAGCAAAGAGCATCCACAAAATGGTGAAGATGTATGTAATAACAGCCTTCTCAGCCTCGCTTTTAACTTGTGCAACTACACATGCATTCTTATTCTAAGAAGAAACTTCACAACAAAATTCTAGAAAACAACAGCAATGCTAGATTAGATTTCGTCATTCTGATCTTTCCATGACTTTACGACTGTTACTGGCCTTACTTCCTCCTGTTTTCTTGCCACCATTTCCTTTACTTATTATTCCTATTCGTCTTTTGTTTCTGTTCACTCCGTCAGAGCTCCTCCGTCTTCTCATTAGGACATCACCTCCAGTTGATTAAGAGATCCAACAGCTGTAGCTCGGTTGAATTCAGGTCCAACAGGAACGCGAATGCTATGCTCAAAAACTTCCTTGGATGTAAAAGGGTAAGGCAGAGTCTTTTTAACTCTAGCAGCTGCCGAAAACAAATACAAAGATAACCTTAAACAGACGACTCTACAATATATGAAGCAGGAAATTGGGCATGCGGTGACTGCTGCTTCAATGTATGGCAGAGTTGCAAAGGGTTAGTTAAACTGAAGCTACTGAACACATAACACTTTCTCTGAATATATATATCCATCTGCAATTGGATTAACGGCCCTAACCTCAATGCTTCAGCAACATAATTAAAATTCTAAGGGTTCTTTTCAACTATGCTTCTGTCACCAAACTACTTCACATCTATAATTGCAACAAGAAATCTAAATACAATATATGGGGATAACGTAGTAGTTCGAGCTGCATAATAAATTATGTCAAAAAGACGAACCTTTTTATTCAATTTCTCAGAGATAATGACATGTTTGAGATGTGCATCCTTCCTCTTCTTAAGAACTTCTTCCGTCTTCCTCTTTAATTTTTCGTGCTCATTCATCATCCAAGAAGGTAAAACTTTCTTTTGCTGTACAAAAGTGTCCATTGTCCCCAACCAGAGACTAGATTAGGCTTTTCAGCTACAGCACCCTCCTCGTTCAGAATCTCTTCTTTATCCTTCTCAAAATCTTCCTCCACATCACCTCCCGCTAAAGCAAGGCCTAGAAGCTCTTCTTGAAAAGGAAGTTCATATGATGCTTTAGGGCCTGATGATAAAATTCCCATCTATCTTCTGCCCTTCAATATCAGTATCACTTTCCTCACCTGCTTCCTTTACCGTTCCCAAGACGTAAACAGGCAAGATAAAGTAAGACATAGATAATGGCATACAAGCAAAGAAAAATAAAAAATCAGAAAGGGAAAGCAACCTCTAAATCTTGATCAACAACCTTTGCACAATTGTCAACATTAGCATCTACTTTCCATCTGTTCATTATATACCCAGTCATGATCATTATAAGAACGCCCGATTCTCTAATATGAAATAAGCTAAAGAAAATATTGGAAGGAGACAAAACCTTTTCCATCTACCTGATGCAGAAATAGCAACATCATATGATGTCCTGGGGCCAGGTTCTCTTAACAATGTCATCAAAGCTCTGTAAACCACAAAACATTGTACTTCTTGTGTTGATGAAAGAAGTGAGATAAAACTCCACGGTAGGCTGGAAGCAAACAAGAAATCATTAATCCTGATAACCTCAGAATCTTCATGAACTGCGACTGAATCAGTTTTAACATTGTTCCGCATATCATCATTCATCCCATTTCCAACATCTACATCTTTAAGCTTCCAGGTCATCTTCACTGTCACTATTACCATAATAATGATTTGTTTTGATCTTCTCACTTGACATTGGAGTCCGGGGCCTCCCGTTTAACTGGACCAAAGACTCTTCTACCACTTGTAGTGCCTACTTTTGAATTTTCTTCCCCACCCGAACCCTCCAACTCCTTCAGTGATGATTCATACCCTTAAAGAGCAGCTTCGCTTCTTGAATTGCTTCTTCTTTTCCTTTCTCCAACCAACGTGCCTACAATAAAGCAAATTAAAAAATAAAGGAATGAATATATGTTGAAGGCGAATGAGTTTACAGTTAAAGAAAAATAGAAACAGCGATTTACCATAAAAGGCAAAGAAAAGCACCCCTGAGTTAGGCACTCCATCTTCTTCTTCTTCCAATACTTTTTAAGAGTGTCTTCTCTTTTGGCTTTGCATAAAAACTTGGATACCTCATCCTGGTTTGAACCTTCAGAGTTTTCATCAGCGTTATTCTTACCAATACTATCATCATTGCTGCTGTTGCTGCTATCCTTCAGGTTGTACATTTTTCTAGTCAAAACTGCATTTCGTTGGAGTTGTTCAGCCAGCTATTGCTGCTTGGGCAGCTTCATCTTGGACACTGAAACGACGCTTTAATATGCGCTTCGCCCACTTTAAACTGCTTTTGTGCTTTAGATAGAGTCATACGTTCCGGCATCACATGATAATAGAAGGACAAAAAAACATATTTATTTGAGCATCATCTAAAAGAAAACACTAATCAACAAACCAGACGTTTGAATTCTTGCTCTCTCGCCTCCACTTTTTCTGCAGATGCTCCTTCTAATCTATCTTTCTCCAACAAAGGATGATATGCTCTTGACTTGATCTTCTTGGTATGTTTCCAGTCCTCCAAATAATCTTCAACAGAAATCTGCCAAGCATCATTAGGGATATCAAGGACTCAACATATCTGTATAATTAACGAAATTAAGCTTTGATATTTTTCTCAAACTAGATTCTTCTTTTTCTTCTTGCCTGAAAAGGAAATAATGAGGTCAATCATATTATTAAAAGCAGTATATACACCCACCAATCAGCTCAACAATAATTTCTCTTTAAATTTCAACTTAGTCACTTAAACACCGTAATCGTCACTTCCGCTCAAAGAATTTGTAAAAGAGTTCACAAGGTCTGCAGTTTGTGTGACCTCCTGGCAATTAATTAATAGAATATTATAAGTAGACAAACTCAACGTATGTAGACTGTAAATGCTTTTTAATGATGCTGCCTGGTGTATATTTCTATCCTAAATTCTCGTGACGATATATTTTTGTAATTTTCAAAATATAAATTAGGTACAACAAGCAAATGGATGGCTTGTTAATAGCCATTATTGGGCCTAAGCGCATATTTTGTTTGGACGAAATTTGGGCTCAAAACGAATTCATGTGATCTTTTCTCAATCTAGTTATTGTTGGGCTTATACCCACGTTTGCATTTGGGCCTACATTATGCCCAAAAAAGTTCTCATCGAACTATGCTTTTTATTTATTAACAAAAAGTTATAAATTAAAAAAAATTATTTTGCCGTATGAACAAGGGGTATCGACGCTGCTGCTGCAATTACAATTTTACATGCTTTCAAGCATTTCCATGGGCTGAGAAAGTAAATGCTTAGTCTTCATCTTGTAAATTGCACCAGCTGGATCCAAACTCTTTGGGCAATTTGCTGTGCAATTCTTGATTGCTCTACATCTATACAATCGCCTTCGATCTTCTGTCAATGCTTGCAATCTTTCCTCCGTGTATTCATCCCGACTACCAAAATGAAATAACCTTAATTATCTTTTTTATTAATTATCACTCCCGCTCAACGTATTTGTAGCAGAGTTCTGCCGTCAAGTTTTTTCCGTCTCCTATTGCTCTTCATAGAGAGTTCGTGGAGGTAAGATTCTTTTCACGTCCTCTTCCTTGCTGTTTTGTTTATTGTTGTATTTTATCTTGTGTTTGGCAGTCTGTAACCATTGCAATGCAGTTTTTGTCTCCTTCCTCGCCTTAGTGTATTCACTATGGTGATGTTACTACTTGTTGACAGTAATGGTAAATAATGAACTAACTGTATTACAATTTTTTTTCTTTTTCAATAGTGATAATAATTGTAATATAATTAATAATTATGAATCAGTTAAACTTTTAACCAATTACCCTTAAAATCAAAATAAAGTTAAAATAGTTAGTTCTTGATACTCAAAAATTTAGTCAATTTTAATGTTTTTAATTCCCCTAATATTTCAAAATCATCTTAGTAGACAAATAAAATCCTTCATAAAATGAATAACTAGATTTTAAATTTAAATTACACAAAAGTTTTCTTGTCGATCTTGTTCATGCATTAATTTTATTAGTAACATTAATATGTAATATCTAAGAAAGCTTTAATAACATCTTCAACAATATATAACTTATGATTGATAATCAATTCATGTAAATGTAGTGTGTCGTGTTTGAAAATTGACCTTATTCACTCTACAAATCCATTTAATATAATCTCTTATTGTTATTATTATTATTATTATTATTATTATTATTATTATTATTATTATTATTTCCTCTCAAATCATGTAATAAAGATTGAATCAACCAATTAAGTCATAAGGTCTGCATTTTGTAACCTACTGGCAATTAATTAGTACAACATTATAAGTAGACACAATAAACGCATGGAGACTGTGAATAGCTTTTTTAATGATTGCTACTTGTTATATATCTCTATCCTAAATTCCCATGACGATATATTTGTGTGCTTTTCAAAATGTGAAGTAGGTCTGTTAATTCTCATTATTGGGTCTAAGCCCATCTTTTGTTTGGACCTGATTTGGGCCCAAAACAAATTCCTTGGATCTTTTGTAAATCTAGGTATTATGGCACTTAAACCCACATTAAGTTTGGGCCTCAATTATGCCCAAAAATCTTCATTCGAAACAAGCTTTTTCTTTATTAATAAAAAGTAATAAATTAAAATAAATTTATTTTGCCGTACAAACCAGGGAATTGATGCAGCTGCTCCAGTTACATGCTTTCAACCATTTCCATGGGCTGAGGAAGAAAATGCTTAGTCTTCGTCTTGTGAATTGCACCTGCGGGATCCAAACTCTTTGGGCAAGTTGCTGTGCAATTCTTGATTGCTCTACATCTATATAATTTCTTTTGATCTTCTGTCAATGCTTGCAACCTTTCCTCTGCATATTCATCCCGACTACCAAAATGAAATAACCCTAATTACCTTTTTCATTAATTATCATCAGGCAAAAGATGTGCATGTGCTCCATATACATGTGTTTGTGTACATATACATAAATGAATACAAGTTCATTACCTGTCGGATATCCATCTATAAGCATGGAGCAAAGCAGCGGGACCAATGAATTCCTCCGGGTTCCACCAGTATGATGGGCATGAAGTGCTGCAACAAGCACATAATATGCATTCATATAGACCATCAAGCTTCTTTCTATCTTCCGGCGATTGTCGATATTCTGGGCCATCTGTCGGGGGTTTGTTTGTCTTAAGCCATGGCTCAATTGACCTGTGACACAATACAACATTATCACTTAACCTAGAAATTTAAGTTTACAAGTAATTATCACTTGATCAAAAATTTTAAACTTGAAATTAGTTGAAAAAAAGAACTAAATAGTAACATTCAAGTTGTCAACCTTTCCTCACAGGGATCCGAAGTTTGCATCCCAAAATACAGATTTGGTGCAAATCAGTGTTATTATGGGGCAAAATAGCATTGTATAGCTCTAAACCGCACTGATTTATATCATATCCACATGTCCAACAATATATAATTAAACCTAAATACAAAACTAATGTCAAGCACTTGTCTAAAGGTGAATTCGCACGTCTCATTCTATCTCATTCTAGTTTATAGATAATCAAATTAACGAAAATGTGTGAGAAAGAGGAGTTATATTATTATTACTTGTATTGTTGGTAGAAAATGGTGAGATCGACGACAAGATCTTTGATGACAAACATGTGAGGCAGAGGAGTTATTATAGTTGGTATGCTTGTGTCTCCTTCAATCGGCCTAAGACATGCCACAGTGTTGGTGCCATCGATGTTCATAGCACACGACCCACAAATTCCTTCCCTGCATGACCTCCTGTAGCTCAAGCTTGAATCATTCTCTGCTTTTATTTTCTGTAATGCATCTAAAACCTACGCAACAAAACATTTTAGTTGCCAATCTTGCAAGGAGCCCTTTAGCTAGCACTACTTAAAATGCTTTCAAACTGCTACAAGCTAGCTAGCTTTTGATACTTAGGTTTGATGGACCCAGCTTTTACTAAAGGCACTTAATTTGAACCATGAAAAGAAATTAACTTACCATGGGGCCACAATTGGAGAGATCAACATGGTAGGATTGGAGTAAGGGTTTGCTATTTGGACGGTCAGGATTCCATCGGTAAATTCTGAACTCTTTGAACAGCTTCTTATCTTTGACAGTGCCGTGGGTTTTCAAAGCTACTTCTGCACTTTCCTGAGCCGCAGGATGGCCTTCTAACACCGGAAAACCTTGATTCTTTGCGTCTGCTCGGCCAAATATTCTGGCAATCTTGTTGTACCCACGGCGGAGGAAGTTTATCGACATCTCTGTGCTCTCTGCGTGTTGTCTGCGGAGTAGAATAAGCAATAAAGCAGCGATGAAAAGCTATGGTATTTCTTTATAATTTGCAGTTTTATGTTTTTATAAATAAAGATCTAACATTTTCACTTCTGACAAATAGGTCCTTAACTAATAACTTCGACTCAAATAAAAGAAAAATTTATAGTTATTCAGATAAGAAATTTGGCAGTTTTATTTGTTTATTTTTTGAACTGGAGACCTGAGACTGAAATGTCAAGCAATTTCAATTGTAAGGCACGGAGGGTTTACATGATGTGACCCATATTTCAATTCGTTAAGCATGCCCTTTTATTAGGCTAATTAAATTGAACCGAAGGTGTAGACAGACTTAATATAAAATTTTTATATTCGATGTTATAAAGAATTTAATTAGTATCTTTAAAAATATAATATATCAAAACATTAATATTCAGAATATTAAATTAAGACATTATGAGTAATAAACAAATATTAGTCAAATTCATATATTTTTATGTATTCAAAATGTGTAAATTAAAAAAAGAAAATCTTAAACACTATATTAGACATAATTTTATATATCTTTATTATTTAAGTAGAGCTAGAGACTTATTTGTTAAAAAATATCAACTATGTTATGTGTTTTAAAAATTATAAGTTATGGGGATTTGTACGTTATTCTTCTCATAATCTTACGGCCGTTGCATGAAGGAGACGCGTTGTTCCATGAGTGAAAGTGAAACTGAAACTGAAACGGAAACGTGTTGGGATAATATGAATTGTGGTGTAAGAAGGAAATGCGATAACTTGTCAAGCTAATAATTATTGGACTTAACAAGCCTATTTCAAAATTAGGCCTACTTTGGGCCTGAAAATAGATTCAAGCTATCTTTTGGTGTAATAGGCAAATTTGACGATTTGTCAAATGTGAAGTAGTGATTATTAGGTTTAGGCCCATTCTGGTTTGGGCTTGATTTGAGCCCAAAAACCAATCTCAAGCTGGCCCTTTTATTCGGCCTTTCTAAAATATTTTCTCTCCCCAAGTTTTGTCAAATAATTTCTTCAAAATAAAAATATCCAAGAGTGAAGAAAAAAAATTATTTCTTTGATATTAAAATTTGTTTTTCTAAATAAACAACTTAAGATAATTAAAATTCAAAATGTGAAGTAGTTAAATGAACATGTATTATATCAGCGTCAATAATAATATTATTTTATTTAATTAAGTTAAATTGTCTTCAATGGGATAATAGTTATTTTTGTAGTTATGGACCGGTATCAAAAGAAGTTTTAAAGGGACTTAATTGCAATTTGGTAAGCATTCCCGAATTATCCAGGAAGCAAGAAATATAGATGCTTACCTTTAATGGCCTTGATTGAATCAATTTATTTTTGAATTCTGATAGAAATTCTCTTGGCTTGATGATATGGGAAATCTCATTTCCGACGGACTAAACGAAACTTTGTATCACTAAATTATATTTGGGTTAGGCCATACGGCAATAGTTGAAGCTTTCCCGAAATGCCTTGTGATGGCCCACGTTGGGCTGTGTAAATAGAGTAAGTGATGACGGATGTGATTTGTTTGTAGCCCAACAAATACGCGACAACAAAACCCTAACTTTTAATATCTTCCTCTATATACGACATCGTTCCGTTCTTCTATATAAGCACAACGAAGTATACGTGCACGCATTGCCCCCATCTCTAGGCTTAGTGTGATTGCCCCCGTCGCCATGAAGTATAATCCCCGAGTTTCCTCCTCCCGCCGCAAGAACCGGAAGGCGCACTTCACCGCGCCTTCCAGCGTCCGCCGCGTCCTGATGAGCTCGCCTCTATCTGCCGACTTGCGCCAGAAATACAACGTCCGATCGATGCCCGTACGCAAGGACGACGAGGTTCAGGTTGTGCGTGGGACCTACAAGGGCCGAGAGGGTAAGGTCGTTCAGGTGTACCGTAAGAAGTGGGTGATTCACATTGAGCGCATCACTCGCGAGAAGGTGAACGGATCGACTGTTAATGTGGGAATCAATCCATCGAAGGTCGTTATTACGAAGCTCAGACTTGACAAGGATCGTAAGTCTTTGCTCGACCGCAAGGCCAAGGGACGCGCTGCGGCTGATAAGGAGAAGGGAACTAAGTTCACGCCAGAGGATGTTATGCAGAGTGTTGACTAAATTTGTTTAGAGGTTTTGTCTTAGGAGTTGTTTAATCAGCAGATTACTGGATTCAAGAACTTTAATCAAATTGAAGAGCTCTAGTTGTTGTTGTTCTTACTGCTGTTACTGTTACTGTTACTGTTACTGTTACTACTACTACGTTGTTATGAAAAGGATGTGTGTGGATGAAATCTGAAGCCATAGAGGCCTTAATTCATTTAAATTAGAAAGGTTATCAATGACAGTTTCCCAAAAGAATAATTAGCAATTCATTTCTCGCTCGCTTACTTGAATAACTTGTGTTCCATTAGATCTTTTTTTCTGGGGGAAATTGGAATTAGTTAAACTTAGGTCTAAATCAGGTCCAATAATGTCACTCTCGTTTATTGGGTAGTAATTTTTTTTTTAATTTAATTTGCTGCATAAATTCTTCACTTAAGAGAGCGAGTAAAAAGCTAATCGACAGTGATGAATTTGAAAAATATTCGGTTGAGTAATTAAAGCTAAACCATTGAATTGCGTTTAATTCGACTCTCCTCTGTTGTACGATTTCTCTATTGTGAAATCTTACGTCGCACCTGCGAATCCTCTCCAACACCTTTTTGATTTGTACGCAGAAATCTTCAATCATGGACAGCTGCTGCTTCCTAGCAACTGTACTGTCTTCAATTCGGGTTCGTTTTACTTGATCAATTTTTAATTATACGATTAATCACATGATTAGTATAGGATCCAGATTGCAATTACTCAGCTAGGTGGTGTGGAGCTTTAGGTGGATGCAGTTGCTGCATTGATCATGTTTGCTTCTTTCATCTCTGCTGCTTTATGGTCTATGTATTTTTTTGCATCCTTTAAATAATATGGAGTTTGCAGCTTAGAAAAAAGTTTGCAACTATAAACACCTTTACCTCTTGCTCGCTGAAATTTGATTTGAGATTCCAGGTCTTTAAGCTGTGTTTACGTTCAGCATGGATTGTATTTTTTATGTTTAATCGATTGTCAGTTTTTGAAGTGTATCAGCTTGAGACTTTGCTGGGGTTTTTGAATCGTCTGGTAATTTGGTCCTTCTACACACTGTTAAACTAACTTTATAGACCTTTAATATTTGTTGCGGGTAAGAATAGAATTACATGGAAAACAACGCATCTGTGCAGGGAGAAGAAAATTAGCCAAGTAGTTAAATCTCAATATGCATCACATCACGAATTTTTCCTTTTCCCTGCTACACTAAAGTTAGCAAAAAAAAAAATTCTTCCATTTCCTTGAACAAGAATAATTTCATCAATATTAAATAATTTTAAATCTTAGAAAAAGAAATGGAATTGACAGTGTAATGGCCGAGGAGACAAGTGGTGGTGGTGGAGGTGGTGGATCGAAAGTCACTACAGGCGTGGGATTCTCATCAGTGGACTCAACGGAGTCAAGGTGGGCGTTTCAAAATGATAATGAATCAGAGATTGATGAGGATGATGATGAGCGATGAGAAGAAGATTCCGGACGTCACACTGGAATGGGTTCTGATGATGATGACAATGATGAACAACGCTTGATTCACACTGGGCCCCGTATTTACTCTTTTGATGCGGAAGCTCTTGAAGTTTCAGGTGCTCAACGAAATGACTATGAGGTGCATTGCTTTTGCTGATTTCAGTTGAACTATGATGATTTCTGTGAGCCACTTATTGTAAAGCTCATCATGCTTCAATAAATTTTCTATATGAATGCTTTTGAATTGACTATATATTTCTGATGTACCATTGATTTATAGGGCAGTGCCTGCTGCATGACTTCTTGGCTTGTATCAGTCGTGATAATTTTTGTTCTAATACGAGGAATGATTTCATTGACATCCTCTGAAGTCTAGCTAAAGTACTGGCAGATCTTACTTTTATCACATTTTTCTGGAGATTCCAGAATCTCGAGAGTGGGTTCTGTCTATATTTTAGTCTAACCTCAGGGAAGGTCAATGAAAATTTACCATTAACTTAATGTAATTGCTTGTGTGTTTGTATGCATGTGGGGTTATGGTTTTATTGTTTTCCCCTAAATTGTGTTTGAATTTTGTATGTGTAATTACTGGACTTTAGTGTGGGAAGGAGAATAATACTTGCTTTTCAGACACCAGTCTTTGGTGACATTGGAACAAGTCCGTTGTATACCTTTGATGTTTTGCTCACCAAGGCACCTATTAATGGTAATGAAGCTGTTCTTGGGGCATTATCTTTGGTCCTATGTACCGTAATCTTGATTCCACAGGTGAACTATGTCTTTGTTGTTCTTTGGGCCAATGATGATGGTGAAAGAACTGCGGATGTTGTAAACTATACATTTTGAATTTTATTTTTACTTTTATTTTTACTCTTACAACTCACATGTATGTGTTTCTATCCATCTATTAGCCCCTCATATAAGCACAAATGTGATATATGGACCGTTAATGTCCTAGATATCTCTCGCAGGTGGTACTTTTTGCATTGTACTCGTTGATTTGTTGGCATGCTAATGTCAGTCTTCTTCCAAATCAGCTTCCTTCTGATGCCCGTATATCGAGCTTCAGACTAAAGGTGCCGTCTCTTGAAAGAGATCACTGAAAATCAAGGAATGACTTGAGACTTCACTGACTCTTACAAGGCTGCTTCTGATGTTAGTACTGGCTGCTACTTCTATGGTGATAGCTGAAGGGATTGTTACACCAGCAATGTGAGGTGTTTATATGCTGTTTTCTTTTATGCTTTGCTTCCAGCTCTGCCACAAGTTATATACAAGGAAATTGGTTGTCAACGTAATTCTTCCATTGGTCTTTATACGTTTACTTTTCTTAGTGCAGTAATGTCAGCTGTAGGTGGTCTGAAAGTTGGCGTAGATTTGTGTTTGGAACTATTTATTACCTAAAAGTCTTTTTCTAGTTTCATTGCATTAAACACCAGAGTCATTGTAATCTTAAAAAGTGAATTGTACATGATATAGCAGGAGCTACTCTCAGATCTTTGAGAATTTTTATGGGATAACTGAAATTTACAGATTTCATCCGTACTGCTTGGGTTAATGTCATTGGACCTGTCATTAATGATAACCTTATAGGAAACTTATTCAAGGATCATTCACATTTGCATTTATATTAGTGATAACATTTGCATTTTCCCCATGTCAGGTTCTGAGGCAATGTTTGCAGATCTTTGCTACTTTTCAATGCAGCCAGTTCAGGTAATGAAGCTAGAAAATAGCTGGGTTCAGCCTCTTTGGTAATTCTCTTCTTTATTTGATGTTTTCCTTTGATATGCTGTGTATCAGCACTTCTGGTGATTCTCTTCTTGATTTGGTGGCATTATGATTGCTATAACTCTGATGCATCTGATAGTGGCTGTTCGCAGCTCACATATATGTTTCTCGTTTTGCCTTGTCTTCTGTTGGGTTATCTGGGTCAAACCAAAAGAAAAGCTCCTGTTTCACCCTAATCTTAAGAATCCGAAGCTTAAGCCAAATCCAAAGCTAGAATAGAAGGGAAGCAGCTTACCTTATGGATAACCATGCTGGAGCTGAGCACGCTTTCTTTTCATCAATTCCAAGTAAGCTCCACTTATTATCTCCACAATCTGGAAAGTCCATCATGTGCTTTGAAAATAGACTTTTTGTAGTTTGTAGCATCTGTTCTGATGTATTTGGTAGAATCATAGATATTATTCATGATGTAGGGCTGAATTAATCGTCCTTGTGATTTTGGGGTATTCTATTCACCTGTATGTCACTGAAACAAGAAAATTTTCAAGTGTTAAGCAATTTTTCAGAGGCTGCAGCTGGTGCTTTCTGGCCTGTCCTTCTCATTGCTAACATAGCTGCATTGATTGCTAGTCGGGTAATGACAACAGCAACATTTTCATGTATAAAGAAATCAACTGCTCTTGGTTGTTCTCCTCGTCTTAAAGTTATCCACACCTCACCAAAATTCATGGGTAAGATTTATATCCCAGTCATTAACTGGTTTTTGTTGGTCGTGTCCTTGGTATTTGCCTGCTCTATCTCAAGCGTTACTGAGATGGGAAATGCATATGGTAATACTTCTTTATTTATTTGAATTTTTGCATGCATTTGAGTTAACCTGATTGTTGGTGTCTTTTGATTCAGTTTACTTGCAAATCCTAGCTTCTACTAATTAAGAACTGTTGTGTTAATGTGGGATGTTGAGGAATGCTTTGCTGAACATTTGATGAGAAGGGATAAAGTTGTGATGAATTTTTTTTTTTTTTTTAATATTGCATATTATATGTAAAATCTAATGAAACTATAGATCATAATTCTACTGAGAGTTGGAATTTAAATAGATTTTATTGTGGTGCACTCTAGAAATCTTCTCACTCAATTGGCAAAATTTTCTACCCCATGTGCCACGGAGGGAGCTCCACCCACATGGAATGGGAGAGTCCACTCTTTTGTAAAGTATAGGGTTTGAATCCCTGTCCTTTACCAGCCAGGCTGTGGCTTGGGTGGGATGAATTTGTATGTTAAGTGTAAAGGAGATGGGGAAATTGTGGACCATTTACTGGTCCTTTTGTCTTGTGTCTGATGTATAGAAAAAGTTGATTTTACTTATAAGTTTGCAACTTCGTCAAGACTCCTGCAAGCTGATTGCAAAAGACTCAAGTCAAATACTGCCATTGGGTTTGGAAGAAAATAATCATGAACATTAATACTATTGAAATGATTCTTGTTTTTTTGTTTTCTTTTAACTAATTAGTGTAAGTTGGAAGAACAGACGCTGTCCAATTTAACTCTATCAATGAAGGGAAAATGGTTTGTCATTAGTGAAATGAGCCTACAGAGATTACCCTTTTTTTTTCTTGGATCTTGATAACCAGCAGTGTATGACAAAAAGCGCTGAAGTTGATCAAAAAATGACTGATTGAATTAAAATAAGCATACTATTATTCTGATGGCCTTAGAAAAAATCCTGCTTGCTAATTGCCAAATGCTCAGTCTAGTATAGCTCTAGGATTTGCGGATAAAATGGTCATGAGACTCAATTCATTCAAACAATAATCTTTTCTATTAGTTTCTGCATACTGGTATATAGGAAGGAAGGAGAATGGCAAAGGTAGAGTGTTCTCAATTACAGCTACATAAAGGTTAATGACTGCTGTGAATGAATCTTGTTTCTTGAAATTCACAATTGTGCTTTTCATGGAAAAATGTGCCAATTTTATCAATTATGATGGATATGATTTGCCCAGGGGAAAAGAGGGTAAGGGAAGAGTAAGAGTTCAGTGCAGTGTAGTGTAGCATAGTACACGCTCTGCTAGTGATTGAGTTTTGCTAACTTTGATAAACGTGTTGGTGACTTGGATTGCCCACCTTGTTGATGTTGACTCCCTATTCTGGCTTCAATGTTTCCTGCATTTTGAACTTAAGAAAAAACGATTAGTTGGTCTTATCTTCTGTGATGGTAATGTTAATTAGCCAGTAGGATGAGTAGATGAAATTGTTTTTGGCTAAGCAGCAAACAGGTTGTTCCATTTGGCAAGTTTGTCCAACTCATTGCTCATATTTGCGGTATTAGACAGAAATGATGGAGATGCTTTGCTCCACCTTACAAGTAAACTGAACGCATTAGTGGATCTTATTTTGCTTGCTTTTGCCCCGCCCTTGTTACATGTACAAGAATATATCTTAATGATATTAATTCCTTTAATATGGATTGCTGAGCTGGGAGTCATGATGATGACCACAATTTTATTGACAATTGTTATGCTTCTTATATGGCAGATAAATATCATTATTGTGCTGAGTTTTGTGGTTGTTTTCCTGGGGATGGAACTGACTTTTTTCTCATCAGTTCTGTGGAATGTGGGAGATGGAACTTGGATAGCATTAGCTTTTGCCATGGTGTCATGTTTTTTGATAATGTACATCTGGAGCACGAAACTGAAGTTAAGCAAAAGCTATCAAAGAGCTGGTGAAGGGAATACTAGCAATTTTTGGCCATTTTCTCGCTGCTCTTCTGCCAATCCACTCCATGATCATATTTGTGTGTATAAAGTATGTTGCAGTTCCTGTAGTGCCTCAGAGTGAAAGGTTCCTGTTCCGTCGAGTCTGCCCCAAAAGCTTCCACATATTTCAATGCATTGCGAGGTAAATGTTCAATTTCTGTAGGTTGAAAGCTGTTATTGTTTGAATGAGTGTGGTTTATCATATAAGCCTAGAGATAGCTTTTAATTCTGACTTCAAAATTGTAAATTAAGCATAACAGAGTAATGACTAATGATTTAAAAATTCACACCAGAGATATCAAAATAATATTAAGACTAACTTAAATCACAGTTTGAGTGATAAAAGAACTATTATCCTCCAATTGTAAAGGACCATTTCCTCTGATTGAAAAGTAAAAGTTCAAGTCCCACATTTTATATAAAGTGTGAGATTTTCTCATTTCTTGTGAGTAAATTTTTCTCACATATCCGGTTTACCTCAAAAGTAAAAGTTGTGAGAGCAGATTTTCATAAAGTCAATTTTAGTTGGCTGAAATTATGTATTTTAAGTGATTAAATATGTTTATTTTTTAATTTAATGATCATTTTAAGAAACTTTGAAGTCAACATTTTTATTAATTGAATTTGAAAATTTTAAATAAATTTATTAATATATTGTTTTATAAATAATAAATTTAAATTTGCAAACGCCACTCAAATGTTTATAAATTTATAAATACTTTAAATTTATTTAAAGTCACCAGACATTTAAATTTATTCAAATTAATTCACAATTCAATAAAAACAATTAAATTAATAAACTCTACTCAAGTGTTTTTTAAGGAGAATATCAAACAAAATTAGGCCATTTTTGTTATAGATTTCATCACAGTAATTGAAAATATTATGAAACTAAAATTTGATTACTATTAACATGAAAGGAAGAACTTAATTTCTTGATTAATTTGTCCAAAATCAAACTACGGATATGATTCGTTCGTTGAATGTGTTCTGCCCTTCAAATGCTTAATACAATTTAAGTCCAACAAACAATCATTATGCTTGCGAAGCAAGTTTGATTATTGGGCTGAGGCCTGTTTTGAGTTTGGGCTTTAAAGTAATTTTGTATGTTCTAGAATATCAATCAAAAGTAATCCTCGATTGTGGATATAAATATGTTTATTTAATTACCCCATCTCCATTACGTTATCCATGTTAAAAAAATAAAAATAAAATTTTACATATCAAATCTTTATCTAGATTTTGTAGTATAATTAAAAAAAATTGCAATATTTTATTATGTTAAATTGTATTATTATATTTGATGAGATTCATTTTTCACCTCTAAAATTAAATATAGTAATTTAATAATATAATTTTATTAAAATCTTCAATTAAAAAGTATAATAAAAACAAATTATCCCAATTTGTCAAACATTTTGTTAGAATTTGGATGGTAATTTGGTCAAACCTTGGATCCTGTGAAGAAGAAAAGTCAACTGTCAAATTCTGCCACATATTATTGTTATTATTAGGACCACTTATTAGACTTTCTTGTTAGACTGTTAAAACATTTGACTGCAAAAATATTTTACAAAAGAAAAAAAAAAAACATTTGAAACTTCAACCACAGCAGCCTGTGTTCTTTAATTCCAACATGTTGCATAAAATCCACAACATGTTTTGAAAAACATGTTTTTGTTTTATGCTTTCACTGATTCCTTTTCCCGAACATGCTTAATTTGAATCCTTACTCACATTAAACGTGTTAATTGATAAGTTGATAGTATTAAGTAAACTCTAGACTCTTGGACTTGTATGTTAACGAAAATTTTGAAGTAAACATATTTATTTGAGTAAATGATGAAAATAGCGTGATTTTTAGTAGGCATAAATTTGAAAATTATATTACAAATAACAATATTGATATAGATTTTTGTAGATCTATAATTTTAAAAAAAAAAAAAAAAAAAGAAGCATAATGAGAGAAAAATTAAATTAGAAGTGGAAATGGTCATAAAAAACTTGGGGGATGTTAGGTAAAATTGGGCATAGACTTGTCTAACTAAAATTAATTTCAACATCAAAGAAGAGTTCAATTTCTTCTAGAGGTGTGTCAATTTTTATCCTCTTAAGCATGAAATAGACTGCTATTTATCTTCATAAAGCATGCTAGCTTAACCTTCATTTTCATATCAAATCCATTAAAATCTTTAAATTCAAATGCAATAATTTTATAGATTGCTTATACAACTTGTAATTTGGTGTTTTCTATTGTCATTTAAGACTAAACCGTGGAAAAATATTTTTTTTATTAATTTTAAGAAAACAACAATTAAATAAGAATCTTGTTATTCATATACTTTTTTGAAAAAATTTAATTAATCAATCGTAACAATGACACGACATAATTTTATTAAACGATTTTATAGAATTTTTTCTTTTGATTTAGAGTTTGAAAGAATTCTTGAGATTTGAGATGACTAATACTTGATTATAATATAATTAAAGTATTTATAGATATTAATTATATGACAAATTAGTGGTTGGATATATCTAAAATATTTATTAAGAATAAATCGTAATTATTTGGGTGGAATTTTACAATTAAGTCAAAAAGAAAGAAAAAAAGAATAGGAGAAAGTTACGAAAGTGGTGTCTAATCACACGTGTAAGCGGTCCAAAACTTCAATTAACTAATAAATGAGGTTAGGTAAACTCTGATTAATTAACATAATTAATCTTTGATTTGTAACAACTATATATATATTGACCAATCCTACAGGTCCATGGAACTTTAATCAATCTTTTATTTATTAAAACTATTCCTATTTTTCTTTTTTTTTTTTTGGTGGGAATGAATAATTAATAAATAAAATAGTTAAGAATTTAGGAGCTTTAAAAGTTTATTTTATTAGATTAATTAGTTCTAACCATTTCAAAAATACTTATTAAGATCTAATTTATTAGAAAATGATGATCATACTTCTATTTAAACAAAAAAAGTTATTAAATTTTTGAAATTTGACAAAAAATTTATAAAATATTTATCTAAAATATATTAATAAAATAAATAATAATATTATTTTTATAGGATATTAATGTATATAATATGTTATAATATTTATTTTAAAAATAATATATTTTTTTTTTTATTATATATATATATTAGTTATGCATATATATTATATTAAAATTATTATATAAAAATAAATATTTTATTATAATATATTTTATATTTTATCACTAAATTAATATTTATTTATACTTTATTTTATTTAATTTCTAATACTTAATTAATTTTGAATTGTTATTATATTGTAAAACAAATAAATTTATTTATTTTACAATATATTAATAAATATTTAATTATCAATATATTGTAAAATAATATTCATTATTATCATATTTGTTTTTAGTTAAGAATTTAAAAATAATTTCTAAATCTAACTACCTTTAAAATCATTATTTTTTAATAAATTAGAACTTTGATGAATTTTTTTTAAATCATTAGGACTAATCAATCCAATAGATCAAATCTTAAGTAATTGTAAATTCTTTTCCGAAAATAAAATTTATTATGCAGAATATTAAAATTCTCATATGATTTAAATGGAACTAGGTTTTAAAAAATTTTGGCACATATACTTCTGATCAATTAATTATCAATCATAAACGTATACACTTACTCAAACAAAAGTGATTGGGAGAAAATTTTAATTCAAAAATAAAAGACATAATTTTTCTTTAGAAAAAATATTCTTACTTGATACGCACGAAACTTGATCTTAAATAATTTAACGCACGTATACTTCTATATTGTATTCTCATTAACTAATTGTCAATTATAGTGCATACGTGTATTTACTCTATTAAAAGAGATAGCAAAAAAATTCTGGTTCGAAAATAAAACATATAAAATAGGCGCGTGTTTTCAGTTAACTAAAAAAGAGATTGTGAGAGAATTCTATTTCAAAAATAAAAGATATAAAATTAAATAAAATAAGCTAGCTAATTTGTTATTTATTGGCTCCAGCTAATATACATCATACATACATGTATATCTATAACAAAAAAAAAAAATTATTCGTACTTTAGCAATTATAAAAGTTTGGAATATTTTTTTAATGTGCCAACTAGGGTATTCTAGTAGCATAATTATATAAAATGAATAAAAATAAAAGATTTTACACATTTAATTTTATAAAATCAAGTATGTATTCCAATTTTTTTCTTTTTTTTTTTTAAGAATTTCTTTTTTGAGGTAACTTTTAATTCGTATCAATCTTTATAGTTGTTTGGATTCTACATAGGTGGTGAAGAATAATACCAGAGAGGAAACCACCAAAATAAAAAAGGAAAAAGAAAAAGAATTGTTTAAAAAAAAGAGAGAAAAAATAATTATTCTGATTTGGGGAATATATTTGGAGAGAATGAGAATTTTAATTTGTTCTCACTGTACTACATGTGAATTTATTTAGTTATAATTAATTTCTCGGTTTATTATTTTTTATTTATTAGGAATCATGAACTAAAATAAGTTAATTGGTGTACAAGAAATCAGTTGACATACCTTTTTTTTAAAAAAAAAAAACAGATGACTTCTTGGAAACTAAAATTCAATTAATTTAACAACAATAATTTATTTGGATGAAACATATTTTTTTATATATTTTATTATTTGAAATAAATAAAAATATTTTTGAAACTATAAAACATTTAAAATTTATGAAATTATGGTGTCGAACATTTGATTGTTGTGATTTTGAGTTAGTAACTATTAAATAATTAAGTTTTGGGACTAAAAATATTTTTGTAATACTACTGAGTTTTTATTTGTTAAAATAAATAGTTAAGCATTTCTCAATTTTTTTCTTTTTAGAAAACATGATCCTTCAAATAAAAATTTTCTTTTAAAAATATATTAAAAAAACATGTGCTTATATTTATATTTTTCTAATACAAGTTATATAAAATTATACCATTTGAACCAATATGTTAAATTTGAATTATCGTACTTATTAAATATTTGATTTAAAAATTTTGAATTAACAAGAAACATTCAATCTTAATATTTGAAGTCATTTTTTTAGATAATTAAGCGAAATTATTTACAATAAGAGTGACTTATCATTGAACTCTTTTTGAGTGAATGGAAAAAAATATATATATTTACAAAATAATAAGTATAAATATCAATCTCATTTGAATGTAGATAATTTGTGCGGCACTATAATATTATTGATTTATGTAAAAGGGTAAAATTTATGACTATAATGTCATAATATATATATATTTAAAAAATAAAAATAAATTAGATAATTAAATGTTATGTGGCTGAATGCATCAAGAGGCAGACAATGAGCTTTCAATGCAAGATGAAAAATATTACAAGAATTAAATGTTGTAGATATAAATATTCTATAGTTTTCATATTTTAAACTCATTTTTTAATTTATATAATTTAGTTTTCATATTTTATAAAATTATTTATTGATTTCCTAATTTATTAATTATTTATAAAATATTAACCAACTAATATTATCTTTTAAACATTTTAATTCTGGATTATTCATTTTTAATTCTACTCCTTATTATATGTCTCTCAATTTTTTTATTTATATTCTTTAAATTTTTATACTAAAATTTAAAATTTCTTTAATAAAACAAATAAAGTAAAACAATGTAAACAAAAAATTTGAGACCAACATAGAAATGTATAACATTATATGATAAAATAAGGCAACATTTAATGATGAATGAATCATGCAATATATAATAAGATGAATGTGTTATCCCGTTCCTAATTTTTATTTTTTATTATATTTTAAATTTTTTTAAATGTAAAAAAAAAAATTTTGAGATAAATGAAAGAGTAATATAATATTATACGAGGCAATTCTATTAAATAGAGTTATATTGTAGTACAACGATTATGTTATATTATTCTTAACTTTTTCGCTATAATTTTAAATTATTTAAATGTAACATATAAATTAAAAAAAGTAAAAAAATTGAAACGAGAAAAGAATTGTACGATACGAGTGATTGTAGCGTAGTCCTGCCAATAGAGAAATTATTAAAGCAAAATTAGAAAAATAATGTCATTGTCTAATTTAAGTGATGCCAAATTAGAAAAATTACGTCAAAAGCAAGATTATATATATATATATATATATAGGGAAGGAATTAATAATATTATAGGCAAAATTCAAATATAATTATACTAATTTGTAATTAAAATTAAAGTTTTTAAAAAATGGTAAGAAATATAATAACTAGAAAAAGAAAGCAGTCAAATACGACTTGGTTAGGTCAAGTTGGATGACAACCAAAGCAGAAAATCAGGATTTAATTATCTAATAATGGTTATGATTCTACCTAATTTGACCCTTAATTTGGCTTCTTTTCCTACATTTATTGCCTGCTTTAGTTGGATTATAATAATATTAAAATAAAGTGCAATACAAATTTTCTATAAGTTGATTTAATTCATCAAAAAAAATTTTAAACAATGTTCAAAATTTGCGACTCTTTTTTTTTTCTTTATCAAAATAAAAAAAAAATTGACTAAAACTTGAAATTTTAACTTCTTTTTTAATAGAAACAAATAAAATTTGTGAGAATTTTGTAATGAAATATTTTAAACTACAATAAATTCCTAAAAATAATTTTTGTTTTACTTAAAACCCTCTTTTAATTAATTGCTTAAAAAATAAAATCAAACAAATCCTCTCTCTCTCTACAACACATTTCATAGTTCATATGTAATGTAATGTGGTGTAGCGTTTCATTAAAACAGATTGTTCTAATTTTGGGGGGACATTACTAATCTAAAATTGTATTTTTTTAAAAATATATATATATATATATATATTATATTTTACTAAATGTACTCTTAATTTGAAACACGTCACCTTTAGCTCTTCTTCTTTGTCATCGGATTCTCGGAGCCCATAACTAGAAACTTGGGATTTGTTTGTAATCTCCCACCGGCCCAAATCTCCACCATTAAATTTGAATATCCCTTAAAAATATCAGGCAGGATTATTATTATTATTATTATAATACATTCGGATGTACCCTACAATAATTTTATGACTTCTAATTTCCGTACAACTCCCAAAATTTTCTAATTATTTTTACATAACAATACAATAAAGCGAGAGTTCGCTTACTCATTGAATCACTTCCATAAATTTCCTATTTTTACATTGAAGAAAAGCACTTTTATTGCAAGCTAGAAATTATGGCAAGGGGAAGTGGGGTAGGGGGGGGGGGGGGGGGGGGGGGTGGTGAGTAATTGGAGTAATCAAATCCATCATCAAAGAATATCCCCATCAACTTCGATCAACGGTGGAGATGACAAAAAAGGTGGCACTCTTATGTGAGCCATAGGTTATTTGAAAATGATTGGTGTCTAATCAATCCCAATTTGTGATAGCTCAAATCTATGTAGTAGTACCCTTTCATTGTGCCCACAACACAGTTTAAACTTAGTAGTTTTACAACTTCAAGTAACTTAAATGAGACATAATTAGGTAAGTGATTTGAAAGTCCCAAATTGCCACGTGGTTCTATCCTTACCCTCGGATTCTACGTTCACACGTACGCACACACTTCGCTATACACATATTTTTGTACTACCAACCATCGTCTTCGTAATAATATACGCACTTTACAAAATTTGGGGAAAATATACATTGACATTAGAATTTGCATTCAAAAATGTAAATTGTAAAGACTATATATTATGATCTTTAAATTCAAATTTTATAACATATATATGTCTGAAAATGACTATATATATATATATATAATTATCGTATTGAATTATGTCATCTCAAATTTGAATTTCATAACGTGTGAATGCAAGAATGAATGTGTGTGTGTGTGTGTGTATATATATATATATATATATATATATATGAAAACTACGTACTTGAGTACAAGGTACAGGGTCTCAATCATGTTAAAGGGGTAAGGGTAAATAATCAATAATGGCGGGCAAGGCATGCAAGAAAGGAGGCAGCTTTTGGAAACATTACGTGTAGAATTGGAACTTGGAAGACGTAAAATTTCAGGATTTTTAGGGTTCGGGTTTGGTCCCTGTAGGGAAAAATACAGGCCATAATTAGGTTTTAAAATAAATAAATAAAAAATACAAGTTGTACGTAATTAATTACGTATTAATTAATTAATTAATTTTGGTTTTGATGGTTGCAGCGAACTGGGTGTGTTGTTGAGCTGATCTATCCATCAAAAACAAAGAGATATTTTTCTTCTGTTTTCTTCCAAACAGGACTTGATTCTCATTAAATATGAGAAAAAGTTTAAGAGGATAATGAAGGTGGGAAAAGTAGTGAGAAAATTATCAGGAAAAGTGAGAGAAAATATCAGTAAATCGATCAGGACAACTGTTTAAGATTCTCTGATGTTCTTCAATTATAACCCAAGATTTAGATCATATAATAATATGATTATTATCTATTATTTATTCATGTATATATATATATATAAATATTTTAACAGTGTTCCTGACTTGGTCAAAGGCTGTGGCTTTGAGAGAGAATATTAATCAACTCGTAATCTTTACTATTGATTAATTTACTATTAGCCTGTGGAGTAATAACATCCAGGTCCCAGATAATTTACATTTTGGCGAAAGAAATATAGTTTATTTATTTGTAATAAATAGCTACTCGATTAATACAATTATATTGAAATAGTCAAGATACTATGTAGTATTGATTACAAAATAAAATATTATAATGGTCAAATTTTCATATTATAAAAGTACTTTTGGTATTGCATAATAAGTGAGGTTTTATTAATTATAAATGAATAAATTATATTCTCATGTATAAAATAAAACAATCAAGTAGTTATATTATTTTATTTATAACAAAAAATTATTTGATCCCTATTAAAATGAATAAAATGTCTTTTACTCTCAAGTTTAAATACCGAAAATTTGTTATATCATTTAAAATTCAATATCACAAGGATAATTTTATTGTTTTAAATAGCATTTAGTGGACCAATTTGTTATAAATAAATAAATTATATATTTGTTATAAATACATAAAATTTAAAGGATGGGAATATTATCATCTCTTGAGTCTGCTAATCACATTAATTAATTAATTTACACTGAAACCATGAGACAATAATTGTGCACAAAACATGAGACAAATATTAGATAATGTTTTGATGAATCATGAAATTTTTTTAATTTAATTTTTTTTATTTATCATTATTTTTTTTTTTTGAAAGTTTATGGCGGTGATGGTTGTTATCTTTTCTTTATACCATTCAACAACCATCTTCCCTAATTTGTTTGCTTGCCCACCTCATTATTCTCACAAATTATATAATATTAGAAATTTGTTACCGAAAATTTATTTTTTTATGTCCCAAATTTTATTTTATTTATTTATTTTAAAAAATAATCATCTGGCTTTCTAGCTAGTTTCTTCTTTCCACACTTGTGAATCAAAAACCGCAACTCTCTAATACTTTGACCATTTTTCTCCTTGCCTCTTTGCTTTGCTCTATTCTACTACCAATTGGCCAAAAAAAAAAAAAAATAAAGTGAAAGCTTTTTCCTTCTCTCTCACATGGCTGCCCCACCTTGATCTCTTATGGCTTGAACCCAAAACCAGAAACCTCTCTTTTAGAGAAGAAACTTTTCCTTTCTCTTCTTCTTCAAGAAAAAAACCCTAATTTTCCCACTAACCAAACAGAGTTTCTAAGTTTCAAAGTCTCTTTATCCTTGTGTTGTTTATCCCAGAGACAGAACCCAATAAGCTTTCTGTCTTCTTTGCAGATCAGGGCTTTAAAGACAACAACATCAGCAACATGGGTACCTTCTGATATCTCCCCTTCCAGAAGATTTTCCTTTCTCTCTGTCCTTTTCTTTACTCTCACTTTCCTTTTATTACATCATGCTGCTTTAAATGAGTTTTTGTAAGTAAGCAAGCAAGAAAGAAAGAAAATCTCTCTGCTTCTTCTTCTGCTCATAATATCTCAGTTATTTTTCTCCACGTCTTTCCTTCTTCTCTCATGGATTCCGGTAATAGTGGTAGTATGCAATCTTCAAGTGGTGGAGATGAAGAGTATGATTCACGCGCTGAATCTATATCAGCTTTCTTGACCGGCACCGGCAACGTCGGCAACACCGGACATGTTAGTCTCATGCCTAACCCACCACCGCCTCCACCACCACATCCACCGCCGACACAACACCACAATTTGTTTGATCCTCTATCAAACTTCTTTGATCCTTCTTCATCTTCAAGATCGTCGTTGCAGCTCTCAAATACTACAAACCCGAACTCTCTTCTCAATCTGGACATGGTTTGGTCAAATAAAAGCTTAAGATCTGAGCCGAATTGCACCGATCTCGGCGGTTTATTCACCTCCTCTTCCTCCTCCACTCAGCAACTTTTCAGCCCACTACAAACCAGAACAACGACGCCAACAAATTTTCCCTCAGGTTTGCATAATATTCCACAGGGAATCACAGAAAGTGCAGTAAAAAGTTCACCATTTTCTGCTTCTGCGTCAGCTTCAGGTTCTCTTACGGGTTTAAATATGGACCAAACCCACAACAGCAACAGCAATAGTATGAGCATGGTGCGGAATCCGAAGAAAAGATCAAGAGCTTCCAGGCGTGCACCTACTACCGTTTTGACAACAGACACCACAAATTTCCGAGCAATGGTTCAGGAATTTACAGGGATTCCCGCACCACCGTTCACATCTTCGCCTTTTCCGAGAACCAGACTTGATCTATTTAGCTCACCATCTTCTAATTTCAGATCAAATACGACAACCCATTTGGATTCTTCACCACAACCTTCTTATCTTTTGCGTCCATTTGCTCAAAAACTCAACCCAACAACAATCCCATTTGTTTCTCCTTCCACAAATTCTTCTTCTTCCTCCATATTTGAAGCCATGGCTTCTTCTTCTTCAACTTCCTCTTCTACTACTACTACTACTACTACTAACATCATTTCTAGTATTAATAATATAAATAATCATAGTAATAACTCTAATTCAACTTCCGTTACCTACCAACTACCCCAAAATCTTCTCATGCAAAACCCAATTCTCAACTTACAATCTCTCCTCCAAGTTCCTCCAAAATTCCCCATTTCAAATTCTTCCATTCTTGAGACAAAACCTCAAAGCTCTTTAGTCATTTCCACAAATGATTCCCATCTCAAAATTGGTGTTCTTGATGAGCTTGGTTTGAGTCATCCTGGTCATCTTCAAAGCTTTGTATCCTCCGACGGTGCCTCTCCGGCAACATTGCCAATACGGCCAAGCGACAACAGCAATCCCACAAATGCTACAAGCTGGCCGGTGGGAGGCGAGTGTGGGAAAGTGAACAACTTTTCGGCTACTTCTGCATCGGATTTTCATCGAGATAAGGGTCAAGAGAATGTGGCTACAACGACAAGAACGGAAGGTATGGTGGAATCTTGGATTTGTTCCTCGGATTAGGAAAGAAGAAACAAGAAGTACAATCTAATGTTATTATAGTTTCAGAATCAAGACCAAATTTTATTATCACCAAAGAATATCATAGTAGTTATGCATGTAAAAGAGATGGAATCTTTCTGTTCTCCATCATCTTAACCATGACTTTCAACATAATTTAGAACACCTTTTTTTTTTTTTTTCCTTTTTTTACCCTTAATTATATGTAAATAATACTAGTCCTTTTTATTTATTTATTTATTTTTCACTTCATTATACGCCCAGTTAAATTATAATTATCTGAATACCACAATGTTTTCTACATGGTTTTGGGAGAAGAATGTGGAAGAAGAGAAGAAAACCAAACCATGAAAATGTGTAAGAATTTTCTTTCTTCTTCTTCTTCCACCTCGTATCTTCTCTTGTGTTGATTTGTTTGTATTCATGTATTTAATTATCCGAAACTGAAATGAAACAAAGACAATGGCTTAGACTTTTGTCTGGTTTCGTTCTATTATTATCTACCATTTTTTTCTCTTTTGAAAATATATTTCGTTAAAAAAAATTTTCAATAACATCAAGGAGTGATTGGTGGCGTGATTTGTGGAATCCTCAGCCGCCGTAATCTTATTCTGTAGGATTTCAAATATTTCCTCAGGGGTGTGCGTAAAATTTTCTTTTTCTTACAATTATTGTCTTTTGTTACCTTTGATATAAATTTTAAATACCCAAAATTTATTTTGTAGAATTTAAGACAATAGATGATAAAACACGCAATTTGTACAAATAAAATACTTTTATGTGAATGGTATCATTTACGATGCTAACAACTGCTTTAATTAATAAATAAGACAATTTTATAGAGCTTGGCACATTTCACACGTACATTATTATATCTTCATAGTTGTACTTCCGGACTTTTTTTTTTTTTGGTTTAATGTGAATTTGTGTTTAAAGTATAACCATGGGAATTCTAATTCCTTGCTTTCCCTACAAAATTTGATCGTTTTTGACCGTTAAATCATTTTACTTTGAGTTGTTATGAGAATATGATACCGATCGATATGGATGTCAAATTCTTTTGTTTGTATGGAAGCTTTAATTTGTTTGCTTAACGTGACACACAAAAACAAAATCTTCTCTGTTCAATGACCTTGACAAACTAAGTGTTGGATTTTAAGTGCAAGTTTCTGGTGCATATCTTTGATGTTGCTTATTAGGTAAAGATACAATCCCATAGCTAGGAGTGGCAAAATTATAAGTACTACTTTGATAAAACATTTGGTTTATGTTTTGCTCTACTTTCGAATTCATTTTTTTTTATAGGGGCATGCTTTGTCTCTAGTTAAATGCTTTCTTTCTCTAGTATTTTGTCTTCTTTCCCATTTATTTATTTTAATTTTATATTTTTGTTAAAGATTAAGACTCATCATGTCTATAATTTGGTGATGCTTTTTCTTAAAAAAAAAAATGAAGGAAAAAAGCTATAAAATGCCTATATGCATATATAGTACACAACGCAGTAAGGATGATGTTAGTACAAGTTAATAAGAATGATGTACTAATTCTTGAATGGTTTGGGGCTTTTGAGCTCCGAAAAGTGGTTAAAAAATTATGAAGAGATTGGTATATTTTTGAGTACGGGTTAAGTAATGTTTGATGATTATATGATTAATAAGACATATACGTGGACTTTTTTTTAAGTTTATTGGTTTTGAATGACCCAACAAGGTGAAACTCAACTATCAATAATAGTACTTTCTACTTGATTATAAGCACTAATTCCCTCTTCATCATTATACTTATTGACCCATTTTTTATCCCCACAAAATAACCATGCCCTCTTAGTATGAGTCTAGTTAATTAATGGCCAAAAATGAAAAGGGAATTTCAAAAAATGACCAAAGGAATTGTGAACTGACCACTCCTTGCTAGCTAATTAATAAAAGCTTCTTTTCTTTCCCGCCAAGGGAGAGAGAGAGATGCAAAGGCAAGGGCAAGAGAGAATTTATATAATTGACAAGTTGACAAGCACATAATGTTGAATGTGTTTCAAATAATTTTGTGAAAATTTTTAGAAAGAAAATAAAGAAAGTTGCACAAACCCAAAAACACTTTCCGAAAATGTTGTCATTATCGAAGGAGGGGAAGAGCTAGCTTGTGATGATCCTTTGCATGTATATCTAAAAAGTTGATAGTCTTTTTGATTTCATTGATTGATAGATCATGATCTCTTTTTCACATCAATTTTTATATATATATAGATACAAAACCCCTTTTACCTTTGGGTTTAAATTTTGAATGATGGGGGTGTAGAGTTTCAAAAATTTTTGAATCTTTTGATGGTGTGTATGAGCTAGAGAGACATAAATGAAATATAGAGAAAAAGGGATACAACTTTTTGTTCATTCACTCTATCAATCTATCTATGTATCTTTTTTTTTTTTTTAAGTTTATAAAATCTAAGAAAATAAAATTCAAATGATTAGCCATGGGATTTTGGGAGATTTAAAGGGGCCATATGGGGTGGTGTTGTGACCTGTGATGTGCACTTTCTTTTAGCATCATATGGTGGCCCATGCCAGTGAATGAAATAGCCTTTGCTCTTTAGCAATCATGACTCTTCTTCTCTCTTACTCAGCACTTGCAATCAGCTTATCTAGCCCACAGCTACACCATTCATTTATTTATATGGGCTATATTTCAAAATTCCAGTCCCTAAGTTCTTACATTTTTTCACAATTTGTCTGTTTTAAGTAAATAACTTCCTAATTCCTCTTCGAATGATTCAAATACTTTCTCATGTTAACTTAAATATTTAAATATTGCAATAGACGTAATTCAATATTATAATTGTAATTTCACCATTTCAATAAGGTGTATATATATATATATATTTGGTACTAAATAATAAACTGAAAAATCTTTTAATGTGATGGTCATGATTTAATATTTTAAAAGTAATTTTGTTATGTTAATAAAGAATTAGGGATCTATATTTTATTTTAAAATGATAGGGTCACTATTTATAAAATTTGTACAAAACCAGGGGTTTGAATGTTATTTTCACTTTTGTAGGCTAAAACAATGTAAGGCTAACAGTATTTACTTGCATCTCCTAGTCTTTGATCTTTAAAAAAAATAAATAAATAAATAAATGCCCTACAATTTTGAGCCTGAACTCAAAAAGACACTTAACTTTTGGCATCCCCAACACCATTAAAAAGGATTTGGCACTATTCCTTTCTCACTTGGAGCCATTCCCCCGTTTGGAAAAAAAAAAAAAAGGCATATATTCAAGTACCCATTAGCATAACAAGACAATCTTTTGTGTAATAATTTACAAATACATAATCACATTATATTCCATAGTACAAATACTTTTGATTAATTTAACCTAATTACTAAGTTATTTGATTTAATCTTGTGTATGTTTGTGTGTGTGTGTGTATATATATATATATGTATGTATAAAGTTTATGACATAATTATAACTAGAAGCACTATTAAATTAATTGAAGCTTGTGTCACCTTTTGAAAATTGTTTGTTAGGAGTAGGTTTCTATGTTGATCTTGTGTACCCAATTAGACCAAGACGTTTCTATATGTTGATCTTGTGTACCCAATTAGACCATGATTAACGTCTTGGCAAAAAGTTTTCAAATATCCTCACTAGACATTTGGAACATGTCTCAAAGCCCTAATACACCTTTTGGGAAAGTAGTGGGGCGATGTGGAACTTTGTAAACTGCTACATCTTCATTTCATTCATCTTCTTTTTTTCAACTCTTTTAGAAGTCAATTATTTGACAACCATTTTGTTTTTAAACCCACCCACTATTTAGAAAAATGTTTCTTTTGTGTTTATTGTATATTTTTAATGATAGAATCTTCAATTAGATAGCATGAGACAATATCTTCTCATTTTCATTGTAACAGTTTATATGTCGCCATTTATATGTTTTAAATTTTCCTAACTAAATAGATGTGTGTTACATACATTATAATGATCAAGAAAAAAAAAAGTTATAAAAGTATATACTTGAAATAAATGATATTTATTTAGTTGTTAAACTCAAAGGGTTGTATTTATGATTTGTTGCTTAACTATCTTAATAACTAATTCTCTTTTGATTCTATTACTATTACTAATGGTTACAATTTCTTACAAACAAAATATTTGAAAAAAAGAAAGAAAAAAAAGGGAATTATGATGTCATTCATACGGTATTTGATGATATATTATTAATTAGCTAATATGTGTCACAATTGAAAATGGTCTGGTCGATCCAGTAGCTTTCCTAAAGCAAACATAGAAAGCTCAATAGCAACTAAATCCACAATGGGAGTGGTAGTGCTTCAATAATTATAGTATTTTTTCAGTTGATTGCAGAAAACATATGATTAAAGTTAGATTGATAGTGAGATGACAAGAAAGTTAGTGGGTCTTTAATTTTAAGTCTTCGAAGATAGACTTTTACAACACATTTTGGGTTTTCAATTTTGAAAGAATGTATGTATGTATATATGTTAGTAATTGAATAGAAATTCGTGATCCAATCACATGTATGCCAATTAATGAAACAAAAATTAATAAAACCGCTTCAAAAACATCAACTGAAACTAGGTAATTTAAAATTGAGGTATGCTAATCAAATTATAATTAAATTAATGAAGTTAAAAAACCAAGTCATGAAAAAGTTTCCATCATCCTAATGAAAGTATATATTGTGGAACCAATTTCTCTTCATGCTTCCAAATAAATAGATCAAATTAACCTAGCATTTAATAATAATAAAGGCTAGCCCACTTGATCCTATGTATGACGATGCCATTGGAAATGGAAATACTGTACTATAACTTGAATCATCCTATAATTAACAGCTATTTAGGTAGAAGCCTAAACAAGCTAGGACCACTCCACACAAAAGGAAAAAAGCTCTCATTTCCTCACCTTTCTACTATTCAATTACTTGAATTTAGGGACAAGATGATCAAGATCAATATCATCCACATTTAATATAATTTAAGGTCATAGATTTAAATTTGCAAATGCTCGATTTGTTTTTTAATTAGATTGTGAAAAATAGTTAAAATTTAAAAATTGTTTTAGTCTTTTTTTATATCTAGAATTATATAACTCATCCATTAGATTTTCTTTCAATCTTTTAACAATTATTTATACAAAGATATATATTGATCAAATAATAATTATGAAATTTATATTATATAAATTTGTAATTGACGAATTGGTAATAGATAACCAATTTATTACAATAACTGCAAAAAGGTCCTATCACCCTCTAGGATGTGTAAATACGTCTAAAAGAAGGTTTGTAGGTAATAATGGCTATTCATTTTGGGTTTGTACATCTTAACTACCATGTAAATAGGGTAGGGTACCTCTCAAATTACAGAACACGTACCTTTCCATACGTTATGGGTTACTTGTTCCTTATCATTATTATTTAAGAATGGATAAGAACGATTAGGTTATCATAAATTGAGGTACCTTTGATTCTAACAACAATAAATTACAATTATTTTATCAATAACTTACTAAAACCATTTAAAAATTTAGATTACGAGAAAAGTTATATAATATTATAAATTAATTTAAATACAAGTATTATAATAACACTATTCGAATATCTACATTTAAAAAAATTACGATTCAAATGTTGATAAAAACTCTAATTAAAAAATGACTTTATAATCTCTTAAATAAGATGATTATCTTATTCAATTATAAATAGAAAATTATTTTGGTCACAACAAAGATATGCAATTGGTTAATCAATTTAATGTGGGGATGGCCTAGCATATTATGGGCAGCATATGGACCTCAACTCTCTCAAGAATAGAGGGACACTATATCTTAATAGAAATAGCCATGGATGTGCTGTATTTTAGGTTACTATTTGTGTTTCTTTCACAAGGGCCACTACGGATTTTAGTACCAAACGTAATTTTAAATGTTAAATTAAATGCATGCTATTGTCCATATGTGTACATTGAAATAACAACACAACAACTATACTTAAATGTGAAATTAAACCCATTAATAAGATTATGACTACTTAACTATTTTGTACCTTATGTTCAATTTTTGATATTTTCTCAATTGTACCAATCTATATAAAGTATTTTTGCTAAAAAAAAATTTAATATAACTTTAAATTTTTTTTTTTATTTTTTTACTTTTACAAAATTCAGTTGGAAGAGAAATAAATGGATTTCAACATTAAAAACAAGCATATATAAATGCTTCCAAACATCTATAACAAAATAAGTGCCAATTAATAAATCACAAAGTCAAAATTAAATTATTCACATTTACCCTAAACTTAGATCTTTTCTGCTTACTTAGATCTTGACATCATTTCTTGTCCTCCCAAGTGGGCCAGAGATGATTTTCAGAAGGCCCATATTGTCTGCCACTAACTGTTATCAACTATAACTCCAACAGTTTTATAAATTAATATACATAAAGCAAAATTGAAACCTTTGGAAATCTCTGCTAATTATATATTCTTCAACAATTTGATTTTGGATTTACGCTTAGTAACTATAATTATGAGTTATTTGTAAATTTAGATCCCATTTACTTTTTAGTACTAATTACTTGATTGTGTAAAAAATATTGCATGATTTTCAAATTATTAGAATTTCAATGGCCTTTTGCTTGCGCCCCATATAATTAACAAATAATGACAAAAATTTTGCTTGTTTGTGCCTCATTTACATAATAATTTTATGGTGGTTCAAAAGTTTAATCAATTCTCTTTTCTCATTAATTAGTATTCTCTAATCAAAAGATGATATTTATTAACAAGAGAATTATCGGTACTCTAAATATCACCTTCTTATGTAATATTTTGTATAACATGTTTATTACTTATTAAATATATATATTTTTTAATTTCTTAATTTTTTAATTTTTCCTCTCTTTATTTTTCTAATTTTATGTATTAAATTCTGCACAACATCAACATGGTTCATGTGGCGCACTCAAAAGCATTGAAGACTTTTCTCGTCAACATCAATTTTCCTTTTCTTTTACCATTTTTTTTATCTTTTTAACTCTTTGCTTACTTTCCCTCATGCGAGAGAAATAGAAAATTGGAAGAAACAAAGAAAGTGCTAATATCAGTTAAGTCCCTAATTTACATAAAAATATTTGTTTATAATATGTAGGTCCTTAATTCTTATTAAAACAACAAAATTATCTTTATAATAGTAAAATTTTAATCGTCTCAAAATTAGAATACATAACTTCATTCATTTTAATAGTGATCAAAAACATGTTTATTATATGATCGAGAAATTAGTAATTACGTCCTTATTTGTAAAAATGTAAAAACTCAAATACCCAAATTTAATTATCAACTTTACAAAACTTCTGTGTGAAATGGATTAAAAAGGTTTGACGTTGAAAATGTGACATGAAGGATTAGGAACAAGAGAAGAGACAAAGAAAGGAGGGGGGGGGGGGTGAGAGTGGACCCAAATGAAAGGGAAACCGTCCTTTGATATCATGATGTATTGCTTCCAACTCTTAATGATTTCATTTTTTCTGAGCCCATATTAATGAAATCATAGCTTGTGACTCAGCTCAGAAACCCTCATAATTTCCCCTTTGTCCCACTCAATTGAAAACAAACCTAAGTGGGTAAGTTTTTGTTTTCATTTTTTTGTTTTATGCAATGTTTAAGCTATCCCCCGCTCCACCCATTTTTCACCCCCAAAATCTATAGTGCACAACATCAATAAAAAAAAAATATATAATACAAAAAGTGTTTTTGATACTACAAAAAAGAAAAGTGGTTTCGGTTGTCTAAAAACACCTATAATCTTTAATACAATTGGCAAATAAATAAATCTTCAACTTGAATAGTTGGGATCTTTTTTTTTTTTTCTTTTTTTTTTTTTATTATAAAGAGATACGAAGATGGGAAAGCATCCATATATGTATAGACAGAGAAGGAGTTGAGAATTTGGATTAAGCTGAAAAAGGGAAGGCTACGTAAAGAAAGAAAGAAAGTAAGAAAGTAAGAAAGAAAGAAAGGTGAAAAGTAAAAAAAATGAAATGTAGAGGGAAAGCAAAGAATTGGAGCAATTGAGAAAGGAGATGAGTGATGTGCATGTGATGAGAGGATAGAATAGGATTAGTATGCACGTAGATATAGATATAGACATAGACATAGAGTTAAAGGCCAATTGAGTAGGATGTGATTAGATTGGTGAGTAAGTGTAGCTACACTTTCGGCGAGTCACTTCCCATTACCAATTAATATTAATCAACCATTATATCATATATATACACACACACATATATATATATATATATGATCAATGTCTTGTCATCCACTGTAACTTTAACTTGATAGTGGGACATGTATATATAAAGCTCTTCATATATTACTTACCCTGCTGGGCTCTGTAATTTATGAATTTACTGTATAAACAATCAAATAATTTTTAAGCATTAATAATTTGTATGTTTTAATTTGTATGTCTTAATTTATCTTTTACTATTATTTTGATGTAAGTTCATATTATTCACACGAGACTATATATTTGTGATTAAAGTTTTATCGGCTAAAATTAAAACATAAATTTTCAACCACTAAATTTATACAAGTTAAAGATAAATTAAATTAATAAGTTAACAACATGAAATATTATTTTTAAAATTTGATTTATTCCTTAAATATTATTTAAAATAGTTAATATTTATGGTCTCTAACTTAAATGGAAACATTTGTGCAATTCAAGATATACATATTCTTTTAAATCTAAATCATTGAAAAAAAAAATCATATTATTATAATAGTTCAATATGCTATGACTTCTTTTCTATAAATATGTGGGTACTAATTGATTAGCTGGTAATATTTTTTAGATGATGTAATAGAGTGGGATTTTAAGATTGTTCACATCAAGATTGAAGAGAGTTTTGATTTGTATTTAAGTAACATTTAAAAATAACGTATGATGAGGAGAAAAAAGTCTAAAATAAATTGTTCAAAATGGACAAAATTGATTCATTTATTTGTCACTCTGGCCTTCAATCATGTACAATTTCGGTGGGGTTATATATCCAACTTGATAGACATTGGGTTAAATTCCACAAACCAAATTGTTTTGGGCTGAGAACTCCTTCACAGAAGCCCAATTCTGAATACACCCAAAAAAATACAGGGATAATTTAGTAATTCAAAATTTCAGCCCATCAGCCACTCTGATCAAAATTACAACTTGAATGAACAACATGGGTTAATAATATTCTAGACCCTAAAACTTTGAATAAATAACAATAAGATATAAGTTTTATAATTATAACAATTTAGTCCTTACTGTGTTAAAAAAAACAATAATAAATTATTAAAAAATAAGAATTAACATGACCTAAAAAGGATTGGACAGATTTTTAATATTTAAATTCAAATTGCTTATGCATATGTATAAAATACACAACACAAGATTTCTAATATTTAAATTCAAATTGCACATACATATATATAAAATATACAACTTGTGTTATATGATGAAGGAAGGAAAGCATTTTAATAATGACCATGGGAAGAATCTCTAACTTGAAAATATAAATCTTATTAAAATAAGTTGTTTTTAATGAACAATTCTTGATTCCCACAACGTATAAAATAGTTCTTGAAGGCATATCGACAAATTGTGAACAAAGCATTGTTATAATCTCTTTTTCTAAACAAACTTACAAGTGTTTTTATTATTTCAAAAAATAATTTTACTTAATAGTTTAATTATTGTAACTCTTTTGAAGAAAAATGAAAAATCACAAACAAAAACAAAATATGTCAATACATTTTCGATAACCAAAAAAAAAAAAATTTTATAAAACATAATTATTTTTATGTTCGATTACATTAAACTTAAAAATTATATATGTTTGATTTACAATTACATGCATGCACTATCAAAACATGTTGCAAGAAAATAAATGAGAAATAGTAAATAAAGACAGATCCAAAATTCTTGCGGCTGCAAGCAAATCATTTTTCTTTCCAAAATAAGAAAATTAGCTTTTGACAATTTTTAAGATCTCCGATCAGCCCATCCTCAAACAGAGCACTCTGCAATTTTCTACTCAGCTCTTTCCCCTTCCACTGAAGACAGAAAAATTGCTAAATTTTTAAAAACGGAAGAAACACAATGAAATCAGGAACTTTGACGTTAGTGTTAGTGAATCTTGCTGCAATAATGCAGAGAGCAGATGAATCATTGTTGCCAGGAGCGTACAAAGAAGTTGGTGCTGCTCTGCACACAGACCCAACTGGTTTGGGTTCACTCACTCTGTTTCGGTCAATTGTGCAGTCTTCCTGTTATCCTTTGGCTGCTTATTTATCCATACGCCACAATCGTGCTCATGTTATTGCTCTCGGTGCTTTTCTATGGGCTGCTGCTACATTTCTTGTTGCTGTTTCCACCACTTTTTTTCAGGTTTGAAGATTTGCTTCTGTTTTTTTTGTGTACTTTTGATGTAGTGGGTTTGTTTCTTTTTCATTGGAGGATAGGAAATTTTTTGTTCAGAGAATAAAATCAGGATTGTGGATTTTTGGGTTGATATTGCTTAAAAGCTAACTTCATGGTTCATAATTTCATGTTGAACTGTAAGATTTTTCAATTTTTGAATGGAAAGTAGATATCAAAATTTGTAGTGATTTTGTTTTCCGCAGCACTTCAGTGCAAGAAGTTGATGCAAAACTCGGAATCATGCAATGGTATGCAATTGCAACCACAAATGCATTGATCTCTATTCACAAAATCAAAGCTCTTTGTTTCCAGAACAGAAAGATGTTGTCAAAATTTTGTTTTCATTTAGCTTGATTCCGCATGTATTGAAATTTCATAGGTAGCACTCTCAAGAGGTTTGAATGGTATTGGACTTGCCATTGTCATTCCTGCCATTCAATCTCTTGTGGCTGATTCAACCAATGAAAGCAATCGCGGTATGGCCTTCGGGTGGCTGCAACTTACAGGAAACATAGGCTCAATCCTAGGCGGATTCTGTTCAGTACTAATAGCTTCAACTTCATTCATGGGTATACCCGGTTGGAGAATTGCTTTTCATCTGGTAGGACTAATTAGTGTTGCAGTTGGTGCTCTAGTCCACCTCTTTGCCAATGATCCACGCTGCTCAAATGTTGGTACCAGAGCTACAACTCTTACTTCGCCCAAGTCTATTTCATCTGAAGTGAAGGAATTGATCCAAGATGCGAAGATGGTAATCAAGATCCCAACATTCCAGATCATTGTAGCTCAAGGTGTATTTGGTTCATTTTCTGGTTCAGCTTTCTCCTTTGCCCCAATGTGGTTAGAACTCATCGGTTTCTCCCACAAATTGACAGCATTGCTCATGACTCTCTTTGTTGTTGCATTTTCCCTCGGGGGCCTGTTTGGAGGAAAGATGGGAGATGTCCTCGCCAAACGTTTGCCCAATTCCGGGAGAATAATTCTATCACAAATTAGTGCTGCCTCCGCAATTCCTATAGCAGCATTTCTGCTTCTGGTCTTGCCTGATGATCCTTCTACTGCGTTCATGCATGGTATAGTCTTATTCATCATGGGATTGTGCATATCCTGGAATGCTCCTGCGACAAACAAGTATGTTAACCTCGCTACTGTTTACACAACTTGTTTGACTGAACTATTCTATAGCACATAAACCTTGCATACCGTCCAATATTCGCAGAGATAGTACCGGAGAGATCGCGAACAAACATCTATGCTTTGGATCAATCTTTTGAGTCAATACCATCATCTTTTGCTCCTGCTATAGTTGGGATTTTAGCAAAGCACGTCTACGGCTACAAGCCAATTCCTCAGGATGCTTCAGATTCTGTAGAGATTGCAACAGATAGGGAAAATGCTGCATCACTTGCAAGGGCAGTCTACGCAGCAATTGGCATTCCAATGGCAATTTGTTGCTTGGTCTACTCATTCTTGTATTGCTCGTATCCAAATGATCGCGAAAAAGAAAGGATGGAATCAATTAGAGAATCAGAAATGCTGAAGTTGGTAGCAGATGATTCTGCTTCAAGTGAGAAGTGTTTTCAACTTCTTCATGATTCAGAATTGAGAGAAGTGAAAGCAGAGGAAGGAATGGACGACAGAGTTGACATAGAAATTGCAGCGGAGGAAAAGTCTCTGCTTTACCATTAGCTAACATTATTATTATTTTTTTTAATCAAAAAGCTTCAATTTTTACCTTTTCATGAAATTTTACTCAATATTATCCCATTTTTTGGAGTGCTAATGTCCGTATTTTACAAAGTATTAACTTTTATATGATTGTAGTCAATTATGCAATCGCTAAATTACTAAAAGAATATTGTAAAAATTTGTTTGAAAAAATGTAAGGATAAATTTAAATGATAATTGTAGCACATAATTGAAGAATATAATCTTGTGTCCACAACATTATATGGGAAATCAAGTTTTTTTATCAGCAGCATAACCAAACAAATATGCTAGTAGGTTAAGAAATACAGACCTTGTGATTCGGTTTGATGACTGATTCAATCTTCATTACATGATTTGAGAAAGAAAAATAATAATAATAAAAGAGTGAATTGAATGAGGTCAATTTTCAAACATGCAGAACATACTATCATGGTTTAATTTGCTAAATTATATATATATATATATCATAACTATTGTATTATTAAGGTTATAGTTATTAAAGTTTTCTCAATATCATATTTTAATATTTTTAACATATTTAATCCATAAAAACGACCTAAGAAAAACTTCATTTTTTCCTATTTATCTGATGACGAAGCTTTGTATTGAATATGGTTTAAAATATTGGAGGTAATTAAAAAAATAAAAAACAACGGTTATATAAAAGAAAATTTCAACAAATAACCCTTATTTGGAGGAAAATAAAAAAAAAGAAGAGGTAGTAGAAGTTTGATTTTATTTATACTAAATTATATTATTTTTGTTTTAATAATTTAAATTGATTTTGCCAATAGTTAAGGATTTTTTTTGGCCATATCAAATATTTTTTTAATAAGAATTTTAATAATATTCTCGATGATTTAAACAAAAAAGGTTTGACAGTGATAAATGGTGGTTAATGACAGTCAATGGTAGTCAACAGTAATTAATGAATCAGTTGTAAGTTAATAGAAATATGATACTTGTATAAACTTTTGATATAAGTGAAAAGATAAATTGATAATTAATTTTAAAAAAATATTGATTTTTGTTAATGAAAGTAATACGAAATATTGAGATATTTGATAAATAATAAAAATAATAAAATATTATGACAAACAATAGAAAGTGCTGAACATTTTTCATACGAAATATCCCAACTTTAAATTTTAAACTCCGTCCAGTGACTATTATAACCAGTTTCGTGGTAAAATTTTTATTTCTAAAAATATAAGTAATTAATATAATAAAAGATAACGTGACGACGGGAGTTAAAAGATTAGAATGATTTTTCTTCGATATCTAAAATCAATTTGTATTATTTTATAATAAAATGATCTGAATCAAATCATTTTTAATAAATTAATAATTGTTTAAGATATTGAACACAATTGATTGATATTTAATGGTTAATTAATTGACAAAGTAATTGGACCGGCCTTGTCTTGGAAAAAACAAAAAAGGAAAAGAGCTTCCTGTGATAATATTATGATTTCATAATACCCTGTCAAATAACACATTAAACAAAGACTTTACTGAGTATTTTTGTTAAATTATTTTTCATAATTTCTTGTTTTCAGAAATACTTTTTGAAAACATTTCTTTTGTAAAAGTGTTTTAAATATTTAGTTACTAAATAGAGAAAAAAGTTAAATAAAATTTTTAAGACTATATCATCGTAATAGTGATAAAAATTATTGATAACTTAAAGATGCTAATATTAAAAATGAAAATTTAAGAAACAAATCCCAAAATTCTTGCAGCAAGCAGTCCATCACTTTCCTAGTTTCCTTCGATAAAAAGCAAAATCCAGACTAAACATAAGTAACACCTTTTTCAGTCTCCATGTCTACCAATCACCACTTTACACGTGTCAAACTACCGAGATTCTTATTGGCCCCCACTCTAAAAATAAATCCATTCTGTCTTCATCACCCCAAAGTCAAAAAGAGGATCAAGAATACAGAGCAAACTCCAAGCAAATCCTCTGTTTTCGTTTCACCAAAAAAACAGTGGATTTTGCTCAAAAGCCACAATGAAGTCAGAAACTTTGACATTGATTTTAGTGAATCTCGCTGCAATAATGGAGAGAGCAGATGAATCACTGTTACCAGGAGTGTACAAAGAAGTCGGTGCTGCTCTGCATACGGACCCAACCGGTTTGGGTTCACTTACTCTGTTTCGATCAATTGTGCAGTCTTCTTGTTACCCTTTGGCTGCTTATTTATCCATACGCCACAATCGTGCTCATGTCATTGCTCTCGGAGCTTTTCTCTGGGCAGCTGCCACATTTCTCGTTGCTGTTTCCACCACATTCTTGCAGGTCTATTTCTCTCTAACTCTCTGTTTTTCAGTTTTTTTGTGTGTTTTGTGAGTTGACAATGGTTGGTTTCATGAATATTTGTGTTTTATGCAAATGGGATTTCTTATTTTGTGGTTATGTTTGAAATAGATCTAGGATTTTTGTTCTTTTTTAATTGAAAAATTTTATTTCTAAATTGGGGCATTGAATGTTGGTGTATTGAATTTTATGTAATTGGGATGTTTTACCTATGAACTTTAAACACTAAGGACTACCGTACGAAGCTTAAGAAAAATGGTAGTTTAGCTTGGAATAGTCAAAAATGGAACTGATTACAATGTTGAATCCATGGAATTAATGAAACCAAAAAATTGTCTTTTCTATAACTATTGGAATCGCTCAGATGACAGCGAATACAATTAATCTTCATATGCATTAAGTCTGGGTAAATCTGTTTTGGGAGAAGAAATTCACAATTCCGATGCTTTATTGACTTGATTTTAGTTGCTTCCTTAACTGTTGATTTAAAGAGAGAGAGCTCATAGTTACGTTTGCTAGAAGTCTTCTTAATATGAGTCTATGTTTTCCTTGTCCTGACAAAAATGCATATTTGGTTGCTGTTTCATTAGGTTGCAATTTCAAGAGGTTTGAATGGCATAGGGCTTGCAATTGTCATACCTGCCATTCAATCTCTTGTTGCAGATTCAACTGATGATAGCAACCGTGGCATGGCCTTCGGATGGCTACAACTGACAGGAAATCTCGGCTCCATTCTTGGAGGGTTATGTTCAGTATTAATAGCTTCAACTTCATTCATGGGTATACCCGGATGGCGAATTGCTTTCCATCTTGTTGGGATAATAAGTGTTATAGTTGGCATTTTAGTCCGTCTCTTTGCTAATGATCCACGATGTTCAGATGTTGATACAAAAGCTAAAAATCACAAACCAGATAAATCTTTTTGGTTGGAAATGAAGGACTTAGCCAAAGAATCAAAGATGGTAATGAAAATTCCATCTTTCCAAATCATCGTTGCTCAAGGTGTATCTGGATCATTTCCTTGGTCAGCTTTATCATTTGCTCCTATGTGGTTAGAACTCATTGGTTTCTCCCATGAAACAACTGCATTTCTCATGACACTCTTCACAATTGCCGGCTCTCTTGGTGCTTTGTTTGGAGGAAAAATGGGGGATACTCTTTCCAAACGCTTGCCAAATTCTGGGAGAATTATTCTGTCCCAGATCAGTTCTGGTTCTGCCATTCCTATAGCAGCCGTTCTGCTTCTAGCTTTGCCTTATGATCCATCCACTGCTTTCAACCATGGTCTAGTCCTCTTCATCATGGGATTGTGCATATCTTGGAACGCACCCGCAACAAATAAGTATGTCATTACGTGTTAATAATCAACTTCTTTTTGACATTTGATTATTATTCTATTGTATATAAACGTTGTCTATAGTCCAATATTTGCAGAGATAGTACCCGAGAGATCACGAACAAGCATCTATGCATTGGACCGATCATTTGAGTCCATTCTATCATCGTTTGCTCCACCTGTGGTAGGAATCCTAGCTCAGCATGTGTATGGCTACAAACCGATTCCCAAGGGAGCATCAGATTCTGAAGAGATAGAAACAGATAGGGAAAATGCTGCATCACTTGCCAAGGCACTCTACACAGCAATTGGCATTCCCATGGCAATTTGTTGCTTGATCTACTCCTTCCTTTACTGCACATACCCGAGAGACAGGGAGAGGGCAAGAATGGATGCGCTGATAGAGTCAGAAATGGATCAGTTAGATGCAAGTAACTCTCCCTCAACAGAGAAACACACACAGCTTGATTTTCCGGAAGCAGGAGAGCTTAAAGCAAAGGCAGTAAAGGATGTTGACATTGAGTACGGAGGAGATGAGATTATTGATTTGGATGATAACGATGAAAAATCTCTGCTTTCAGATAAGCTAAAATCCTGAACTTACAAGACTACTGATTATTTCCTCTGGCAAAGCTGGATCATGTGAATACAATAACAACAGCAAGATTTTATATTCTTTTGACAGAACATTCCATGAGTTTGTGACTGAACATTTGTAAGCAATGTTTTGAAACTTCAATTATGGAAACTGTCATACAATTCAATTGTTCTTGTTCTTTACAAGATGCAGGCACAAATTTATTTATCGTAGGCAGATCAACAAAAGATGTTATGGGAAAATAAACAATAGAGGGGTGGTGGCGCAGTTGGCTAGCGCGTAGGTCTCATAGCTTCTGAGTTATCCTGAGGTCGAGAGTTCGAGCCTCTCTCACCCCAAAATATTTTTATCCTCCTTTGGTCACAGAGTTAAGGACTTGTTTGTTACAAATTTTCAAAGTTATGACCTTGTTTATAAAAAAATGTCGAACTTTAGGGATCCAGTATCAGTTTTTTACTGTTTGTTGTAACTGAAAAAATTATCTATAGTTATAAAAATATAAAACAATTAAGGATCTGAAGATTGAGAACAACAAATAAAAGCATTTCTGATGCACGCTTTCTATGTAAGTTTCCTTGAGAACTTCAAAAGAGAACATAAAAATTTCGTTTTTTGCGTAATTTGCATACTAGGATTTTTATGGAAGCAGTTGAATTATAAGCACTTTAACTCAATATTACATTAATTTTCAATGAAAATAAAAAAAGTTGGTTATTATTACAAGAAAAAGTTTTCATGAATCACTTATCCAAAAGTACAAGCAACAATTGCATAATTGCATGCAAATTGGGAAAGAATTATGATTCGTATATAAGAAAGTGGAACGAGGGACCACATTGACCATCACAATTATTATTATTATTATTATTATTTATTTTTTATTATTATTATTATTTATTATTATTATTATTATTATTATTATTTATTATTATTATAATGTTCATAGAAAATTAATTAATTTTGCTAAGATATTTTCTTTCATCTTCATGCATGGCCTTACATTTTATTTTATACATGTAGACACATTTTCACTACCTTTTCTTCATGTGCATTTCAAATGGTGGGTTCCCTTTAAACCCAAACATCTTATACTTTTGCTTTACTAGCCTTTTAACAAACAAAATGGTTTTTTTTTTTTTTATGATATTTTCAAATATTACATACATAAAAACATAAAAGCTATCCGACCCTAATAAGCAAATATTAGAATTCTAAATTAAGTCTATTTTTAATTTACAATTCTTAGTAAATATAAAATCGCTACTAGTTGCTAAGTAGAAGTTGATAAATATTAAATATAAAATAAATATCGATATTAACTAATAATTTTATTTTTATAATTATTAACATATATACTATATCTATAGAACAGAGAATCACAATGGAAATTAAAGGGATTGAAAAAAGGGGAACTTTCTTTTCAAATTCTAGTGGCTACCAACTTGAATGCTGCTTTCTTAGACTCGTCTCCACTCAAATGAATATGAATAAAATCTAATAATTAAACAAACTTCAAAAGATTCATTATCTTGTCGTTGATATTTTGATTAGCATTTAGATTCCTTCTTTTAAAAGATTCAAGTCTTATTCTTTTCAAATTTGTCAAAATTATTAGGTATAACTTTTTCTCAACACCTTTTTTTTTTAATAAATTCAACTAGTACTTATATACTAATATTTTATTGTTCTTATTTAATACAAAAGAATTTATAGAGTTTTTCTTTAGTAAAACAACCAATCATAAAATACTTTATAAATATAATATAAAAATCGTTTAACTTGTAAGTTTTTATTTTAAGCAACATATATTACATGTAATGTATGATAGCAAAATCAATGAGACTCCCTAAAATACATTTAAGATTTTAATTTTTTTTTTCAGACATTTAGAATTTTATATTAAAAATTTTAAATTTGGTGTCAAAATGTTTAAATTTTGTCTAGTTATAACATTAAATACTAGATGGGAAATTCCTTAAACCATAAGACAAAAAGAAAATTACAATCAATTGTATGAGATAGAGTTAAAAAGGGCCCCGCAACAATGGATCAAAGGGTGGAAATTGCTTTATCACCATCACTACTAAACATACAAAGGATAAGGAGGCTTAGGGCAAGAAGAAATTGGGACCCATTACCTAGGATTCGAAGTAATTCATGCGGGACATGTGTCTTGGGCCTACCAAATTGGTAATTTTATTTAATTTTTTCGTTTATTTCTGAATTCGTGGATGGGAAAGCAGATTAAATTAATGCCAAATTCATACACATAAGTCAACTATTTCAACTTTGGTCTCTCACACCGTCACACACTATGATTAATTAGTGATTCTATTTGTATAATAACATTCAAGTCCCTAATATTCTGTAATTTCACAAATAAGAGCATAGTTTATTCATCTATAAAAAATAAGTTGCTACCTAGTACCTGTCTCTCATTGAATTGAAAAAATTACATTACAATATTGAATTTTAACCTTAAAAAAGTATCTTAATACTAACTGATATTTCACTTATTCTAATAAGAGTTGCAAATCATTTGTTATAAATAGATAGATTATATAATTGTATTTGTAAAAATTATGAAAAAGTACGGAACCAAATGTTATTATCCCACATAAAGATATTCGATTATTATTGAGATCCTGATCTATGTGCTGTAGTCTTTTTGATCATGCCAACACTTGAGTCAAAGTAATAGTCAAATACAAACAAATCTTGTTCCCTTCTTTAATTAGGGTTTGGAATTTTTTGAGCTTGTGATGTCACAATTCCCATACGTTTTAAAATAAAATCACCATATTGTTCAGAAAATGCATTGAAGTGGGAGTGTTTTCCTGCTTGAAATCAATAAATTTTGTCCAAGTTTGATTCAATTCAAAGTTAATTAGATTGTAGAATTGAAAATTTGATTAAGACCAAGTATCATTGAAACTTAATGCTATCAAATATGTTTTAGGCAATTAAACTATTACAAAGTACAAATTGATTGATTAAATACAAATATAAGATTTTAACTCTAACAATATGTTAATAAAATTATTTGAACCAAAAAATTTTACTATAAAGCCAGTATTCAACATTATCTTAAAGTCAATTACAATCATTAATACTTTTATTTAAATAATGTATTAAAATAAAAAATAAATGATATTTAATACAATTTAAATTTTAGTTACAAGCATAGAATTGATGGAATAGATCCATAAAAAAAAATTAAAAACCATTTTTTTTTTAACTTGATGCAAAAGAAATTCCAAATCTAAATTAATCTTTAATAGTCTGTAAGGAGATAATGTGCCCACTGAAACTTAACAAACTTGCAGAAAATAATAAGAACTTAATTAGTTGGCAATCAAATTTTATAACAAAAGATTGTTTTATAACCTAAACCCAAGATAGTTAAATATGTTACACTCGCACAAACAGAGCATTGACCAATGAAGTCATAGTATAAACATGTCTAATTATTTATATTAAAACACAAGTTGGAAAAATTAATCAAAATCAAAACCCAAATGGACACAAGTCCAAACAAAGATATAAAGTTTAATTGGTATAGTAACATACAGATCCCTATATTTTAGATTATTACTAAAAAGGACATAAATTGTCATTTATCATAAATAGATCCCTATCATAAAGTTAAAATTACCGAAACAACCTTTAGCGATAATTAAAACTCAAAAGTTGGAAAGGTGATATGGTCATTTCATTAGGCATCAAAAACCTAGTATGCTTTACAAATGAACAAATTATGTCTTTTAGATGTAGAAACATACAAAGTTTGGGGCCCAAATGTTATTATCCCGTAGTTGAATTTACTAGATGATTGGGGGAGAGATTTTGGTACTGATTCCCATGAAGCTACAAAAGAAAAAGGAAACCGCGTTGATGAGACAGCATTTCGTGTCTACTTGCACCATGTGACCGAACTCACCTTGTTCTTACAAATCTTTCTTTTGCATTAAATTCTCCCACTATATAAACTCTTTCGATCTTTTTTCTCACCTTCACTTTTTTTCTTGCATAGATTTTAGATCCAAATTCAATACTCCCTAGAACTAGTTTCGAAGTATCCAATCTATTGGATCTTCAGAAACAATGGCTCCACTTGGGTACTTCTGTTTCAGAAAAGTACTTCTGATCCTTCTGTTTCTTTCTGCTTCTTCTGTCTTTGTATTTGTCTCATCAGAATCAAATGATAATCATGGGATAGTTGGAAGCAAACAGTTTGTTGTTGGTGGAAGGAGAATGTTGGAGATTGAAAATGAAGCAAATTTGCAGCAGCTAAACAAGAAGAGCAGCAGCATCAGCAGTAGCAAGAAGAATCAGACCAAGCTGATCAAATCCAATCTTTCAAGCAAAAACCAAACCAAATCCATCAAAAGCAGCAATCTTTCAAGCAAGAACCAAACCAAGATTGTGAAAACTACTACTGCTGCCACAAATTCAACAAAAGGAAAAGCAGCAGTATCTTCGAGTAATAGTAGTAGCGGAAGTACCAATCTTTCAAAATCTGAGCTCAAAAAGCTGAATTCCACATCAAAAGCATCAAAATCCAGCAACTCTACAAAGCTTACTTCATCTTCTTCCCCCAAAAAATCCTCAGATCTACTCAAAACATCCAAACTCACTTCCACTTCCACTTCTACCAAACAAACCCCAACCAAAGAGACAGCAAAACCAAAACCAGAGAAGAATCAAAAACCCCAGAAACCCACAAAACAAATCAGTTTCCTTGATGATTCTGAAGATGATGATTTGGTTTCAGAGTTCAGAAATCTACCCATCAAATTTCAGCAGACTTTGATTCCAGACCTGGAGAGAATCTCTACAACTTCAAAAGCTTACATTCACAAATACAACAAAGAAATCACAAAAGGGTTCAAACCGTATGTTGGCAACAAGAATGCTGCTACCATTGCTTCCATCGTTTCCTTTGCTTTCATTGTCATCCCTCTCATTCTAGTCTCCCTCATTTTCAACCGCATCAAAGCTTACTTTTCCCTTCAAAAAATCTTGATTTTCATCCAAGTTTACCTCTCGATTTACTTCTCTATTCTCTGCTTATCGTCACTTGTCACTGGGCTCGAGCCACTCAAGTTTTTTTACTCCACGTCGCAGTCCACTTACGTATGCGTACAAGTCCTGCAAACGGTAGGGTATATTTTCTACTTGTTGATGCTTTTAATGTATTTGATTCTCGTGTTTTCGACCGATTGTGGAATGAGCCCGAAGATGATGAGCCTGGCCCAAACATTTGTGGGCTATGCGGTTGGTTTGCACTACTATGTGGCGGTATTTCATAGGGTAGTGTTGCGTCAACCACCTAAGACGAATTGGAAAATTCACGGGATTTATGCCACGTGTTTTCTGGTGATTTGTCTGTTTGCTACAGCTGAGAGGAGGAAGAAGGCTTATTTGCAAGAAGGCGGGGACGAAGGCAAGAAAAGTTAATTTGCTTTTTTTTTTTTTCCGCTTTTCAACCTTTTAATTAGTTAATAAAATATAATGTATAATTTCAGCCAATCAAAAGGGAAAGTAGAATTGTAATAATTAATTTTGATTGGCTGAGAAAAATGCATGATTTTCTTAATTATCTTCCTTTTTATTTTTTTAATTTGCATTTTACTAGGTTTCCTTTAGTTTAATTTCCTTTTGAATTTCCATTAGATGTAGAAATGTAGAAAGAGAAATTGGCAATTGTATTCTATGTGATTTCTCTTTGTTATTATTGGATTATAAATAAATGAAAAAATTTATATTCAATTTTAAATATTGTAACACGGGGACTGTTAAAGAGTTCTGTGCTGTCTTTTCTTTTTAGATAAAAATAAATAATCAATACTTTAAACAAGATCTCCCAAATTAATGAGAGCTAGGTTCAAAATAAACATTATTTTTATTATATTTCTTACTTTATAGAAAGTATATAAGTTAATTCTCTCACAAATTCTTGCGAACGGGATTCAAAACTTTACAATTTTATATAATCGAAAAGATAAATAATTTAGTTTCTTAAAATAAATCTCTTAAATTCCTGCTTAATGTAATTTTTTTTATTAAAAATATTTTTTCTCGTTTCTTGATAAAAAAAAATACTTTAAAATTGTATTTATTAAGCTTTGCTTTATTCAAAAAATAAATTAAAAAAAATAAGACAATATTAGATATTTATGGAAACTGGCACAGATAGCATGTTTCTATACAGTACTTCCGACAGCGACTTTCTATAGCTCTTTCTTTCGCCAAATCTAATAGAAGATCACGCGACACGTGGAGTGTGCGCGTCACTTGCCGTAAATTGTAAGGATCTGTCAATTTCGGTGTTCAACGTTGTGTCCCGCTATCATTGGAGCGTGTTTATGCTCTGTCCTCTCTGTGCGTGGACGGTTGTAACAAGGATCGAGGTTATTTTCGTCATTTACTGAGCTACCGACGGTTTTGATGTCATGTGTCGGTGGCTGTATTGGCTTATGATACAACTGACATGTATTTTTGCTTACGTGTAATGACAAAATCTAAAGCGCTTTCGTCCTTCGGTAGAAATAAGGAGTTTTCAGATGAGAAATTGGACCCCACTTGTTGATTGTCAAAGAAATCAGGATGGTTTCATGCGATCATGATCGAAGATAAGCCCCGAGGTCGCACTTAATATCATTTTCAATCGGGTTAAGTTGATTTGATCAGATCTTGACTAATCAGTTCGAATGGTACTTCGAACCACCGTTTGGGAAAGCTTAATTAGAGGGGTGTTCTTAGCAACTCTATGTTGATTAAGTGATTAATTACATCTACTTCCTAACAATGTTCAAATTATTTTTTATTTTAAATTAATATATAACATAAAAAAATTAGATGTCAATGTAAGATTGAATGTAAATGTGAGGAAGACAAAATAAAATAAGCTGCTTACGTGGGCTTGAATACAAAGAAAGTCGGTAAATGAACGAAAGTTGCACTGAAGGCCCAGCCCAAGCCAACCCAATTCTGCATTTTTGACGCACAACTGAAATAAGCCAATCTCTGATTGAATTTATTTGCTTTGGTGAACTTTGTTTTGCTTTCGCGTTTAAAATGAACAAAAATGGCTGAATGGATTCTCCAGCTCAAACGTAAGGACTTCAAACTATGACCTTAAGGGCTTTGATAACTTAGGCCTACAAGTAGCCCAAATTCGATGCTATGTTGGTTTGTTTCATCTTCTTTTTTCTAAACTTCAGTTTGTAAATTGTATGCACTTTATTTATTTATTTGGGATGAATCATCTAAAAGCTTAAACTATTGTACAAGGTTTAATAATAGCCTTTAAAGTTTCTAAAAGATAGGGTTGCAAATAGTTTGAATTGTAAAGAAATCTAGCGAAATAAACGTTAATTCGATAAGATTGAGATCGAGATTAAAAAATTAATTAATTGAAATAAAAACATGAGAGTTTGAATATGAGATTTGATTTTATTTATATATAACGTTCGATATAATTTGCTTTTCACCAATACCAAATCGTATTGAAAGAATTTATGCTTCAAATTTTGTTACTATGAATCAAACTAAAAAATCAAACTGTTTTAATCTAATTTGATTAATTAATTGAAATAAATGTTAATTCGATAAGATTGAAATCGAGATTAAAAAATTAATTGATTGAAATAAAAACATGAGAGTTTGAATATGAGACTTGATTTTGATTATATATAACATTTGATATAATTCACTTTTCATCAATACCTTCAAATTTTGTTACTATGAATCAAACTAAAAAACTAAAATGTTTTAATCTAATTTTATAAATATAACTCATTAAAAAAAATTCTAAGGATGTGTTTAAAAATTTTAATATAATATGGTAGAGTATATGTAATTGATAAATTCATTCAATTTAAAAGCACTAAGCATATTTTTATTAAAAATATTAAATTAATATATTTATCATGGATTCTCAATTTGGTTTGATTTTTAGTAGCAATGCCAAAAACGAAATTGATTAATCGGTTTTTTTCAATTTTGAATATTGGGCCGAACCTTTCGGTCCAGTCCAATATTTTCAATTCTTTATTTTTAGTACCTCTTCAAATTATTTCACAGGATTTGCCGAAGGCTTTATCATGATTGAGTAAGAAGCTGATAAATTTTGGAAAGAATTCTTGTTTCCGCAAAGTGCTTTTCATGCTGCCAAAATTATATCACCATATGTCTGAATAATGTTCATAGGCTTTTCTGCCAGCTGCATTTGTCTCCCAAATTCTAATTGCTCCCAACTACAATGATTAGTTTCATTTTCTAAAACTGTTTTCTGAGAAAAACTATCAGACAACATTCTCAAATACTCTAGATTTATGCTTTTTTTTTTTTCAACTGAAATTAACTGAAAATATTTATGCATGATACTGTTTCAGCTAAGATTATAAATTGATTTGACATTTATCCACAAGATCTTCAAATTAGTTGGTAAACTTTTAAAACAATTTATGAATGCATCATTTAAAATATTTTAATTTAATTAATTCAGCTTCATTAATTATAGCGTGTATACCATCCAAATTCTTTTTTTTAAATATTACATATACAATCTAACTAATATTTTATTAAATATTTATTCGAAGTATTGTCAAATTCCTACTAGTCACCCATGCTTGGGTGATGTCTATCCTACAGAGGAGAATATGTCTAACAAGTATTTTACTAGATATTTACTGAGAGTATTGATAATATTCTAATTTGTCGTTGTCCGGATTTTTTCACTCATGCTTGAGTAATGTCTACCCTGTAGAGGAGGGGATGTCTACTCACTTGTATTTTATTAAATATATACAGGGAGTCTTGATAATATTCTAATTTAGCGTTGTTTGAATTTTTTCACTCATATTTGGGTGATGTCTGCCCTGCGAAGGAGGGGATGCTTACCCACAATATGTGGGAAATTATTCCTCTTGTTGGCAATCGAAGACCGACCTCCTCACTGAGAAGGTATTGTCTTCTAATTACTCGAGCAGTATATCATCCAAATTCTTAAAAATAAATTTGTGATGTTGATTTATTGATGAAGAAGTCGAGAAAACAACATCTGAAACAGATGAAATAGTAATGGTAAGAATAGTAAAATAAAAGTTAAAATATTTTAATTTTAAATAAATTTTTATAAGTTAAAATTGGAATGTCATTAACACAAAATATAATATTGATTTTTTTTTTTTTTTGTATTTTTTAAGTTTCATTTTATTGGTTTGCATAATAATGAGGGTTGGACAGCCAATATTTATATTTATATTTATATTAAAATTTTTATTTACCCCTTTAATTAATCAATTATTTTTAAAATTTTAGTCAAATAACTTTACTTTTTAAACATTTTGGTCCTCCAATTATCCGTTTTAACTCTACCCCTTATGTTAATATTTGATTATTTATGCGTGGTTCATAAACTTCAATTTTTTTACTTGCTAGATAGAATTTTAAAAGATTAATATTTATCATGAAATAAACAATTTAGATTATGGCATAATTAGACTAATTTAGAGACTCATTTAGTTATTTAACTGAAAAAATATCAACGTTAAAAAAAATTATTCGCAAAAAAAATATCGATCTATCCTTATATAAATATGTGAATATATCTTATTTATAAGATTGAATACCAAGTTTCATCATAATATATCTGAATTTATAAATGTTAAGGGTAGAGAATACATAATAATTTATCACCCAGGTAACGCTTCCAAAAGCCTAGCTGGTTCCTACAGCCTTTTTATCCAACCTAGAATTCATAAATATCTTCCTCTGTAATTGAAACTTATGATCATATAATCAAATAATTGAAAATGGCTTTCAGGAAGCACTTTCAAATACTTCCAAATCATCATGTTCTCTAATAACTTACCATTTGGATTACAAATTTTTCAAAAAGTGCTTCTAAGTAAAAGCACTTTATCATGATTGAATAAGAAGCTGATAAATTTGCTGCCGATATTATTTCAGCATATGCTTGAATAATTTTCATGGGCATCTGCCAGCTGCATTTGTCTCCCACTACCTTATAACTACAATCATTAATTATTTTCATTTTCATAAAACTGTTTTCAGAAAACATTCTCAAATATATACTCTTTGAATTGTGCTCTAATTTTTTTTTTCTTTTTCCCTTTTTCATCCTTTTAATATAATTAAATGCAACCTACTACTATTTAATTCAAGTGAAATTGAATTAATTGAAAACTTATATGTATGATACTGTCTCAACTAAGAATTTTATTATGTCAACTAAGATTATCAATTGACTTGACGTATAATTATATGATATTGAAATTAGTTGGTAAAATTTTAAAACAATTTATGAATTGATGATTTAAATCATTTATTTTAATTAAACTTCGTTAATTATTACATGCAATATCATACAAACAGTGGCGGAACCAAATTAAAGCCTGCAGGCCTTAAAAAAAAAAAATTGAAAATTTTCAAATAAAATTATCAATTTTACCTTTTAAATTTTATTATTATTTTTTTTATCTTGACCCCAGTAAAATTTGAATACTTATATTTTAGTCCCTCAAAATACTAATCCTAACTTTGGCACTACACACAAATGTCCACAAATTTTATAGTCATTGTGTTGATAATAATGATAATAAAGAACACTACACGAAATTGGTGAAATAATAATAACAACAATCGCATGTTAAAAATTACAGCATCTCAATTTTAAATGAAATTTTAGATTATTAAAAATTAAAATATTGTTAAAATATCTTGATGATAGTATATAATACCGAATAATATTTTATGTTTTTTTAAGGTTTATTTCGTGATTTTGTATGAAAGCATTAACTGCCAATTTTTATTTTTTAGTTTTTATGTGAACTTAAACATCCAGTATGAGAATTGTTTTCAATGTTGCAAGAAATTTCTCAAATGAAAGAGACTTGTCACCCTGAACAATTAACTATATGAAACATAATTTTCAAAAGCACTTCCACCCACCACAATGGGGACAGCTTTTGTTGTCGTTTTGGCAAAAATCAAACTGAAAAATTCTGCATTTGTTATTTTCTTATAATAAATTAACATCACATTAACAATTTATCCAATTTAGATACAACAATCATACAAAATAGTATTTAAGGATTTAAATTATTTGGATTTCATTTTCATGTGAGTAAAATTTAATTCTTAAATAGATTACTTTTGATTGATGGGTCCCAATTGATTCAATTAGTGAATATTTTTACTGTTAATTTAGTGTAACTTTTTTTTTAATTATGATTAAAAAGAATAATGCCTGAAGGAAAAGCTGGCCTAGAAATAAAAAAAAAACTATTCTATAAAAAATTATATTTATATAATATTTAGGATTAAAAAATAATTTTATATGCGCAACTTGCAAGCACATGAAATGTATGCATACAAAGAGATGATGTTTATATACATTGGAATTTGAGGTTTTGTAAGCTTTTAAATTTTTAATTAATAGATATAGACATGAAATTGGTGGATCCAAAAAATAAAAAATGGGGTGATTTTGCATGAGTTGTCATCGAAGTCGTAGGGTCCAATTGAATTGCCCACCTTCTTTTACCCATTATCCTTTGTTTCTTTCATTATATATATATATATGGGTAGATTCGAAGGGCTTTTTTTATGCAATTTTTTATATCAAATATAAACTATTAATTTAGACATATTTAATAGTTAAAATTACATTTGAGATGTATATTAATTATAAATGCATTAATTATATATTAATTACATTATCAGATACTGTTAGATGTGCCTAATAGCTTACTTTTAATGTAAAAAATTGTATAAAAAAAAAAAAGACTGTTGATCCTACCCCTATATATATATACGAGACAGGATCAGCAGCCTTCTTTTTTTTTTTTTTTACACAAAATCTTATATCAATTATATACCGTTGGATATAAACACATTTAATGGTTGAGATTACATCTGACATATGCATTAATTTTGTATTAATTATATGGTCAGATATAATATCAACTGTTGAATATGTTTATATTCAACAGTGTACAATTAATATGAGAGTTTATGTTAAAAAAAAAAAAATTTGATGATCCTGTCCACACACACACACATATATATGTATATATATTCAAGCCCGACATTTTTCTCAATTTATACCATTTCTTTTTCCACTTACTACTATTCTTACTTTTATTCAAACTTACCAAATTATCAAGAACTTTTCTTATTTCGTCCTTGACATTAAAGCCAATTTCTTTTTTTGTTTTTTCTAGTTTTGTTTCTATAAAATTTTAGTAAAACAAAACATTATAAATATATGGGTAATTTTTATATTGAATTTTTAGTATATGATAATAAGTAAAAAAAAATAATAATAGAATTTTAATTTATAACAAATTGTTAAGCAATATTTTTCATCAAACTAGTTGATAAGTATATATGATAAATCATATTACATCAAACAAATAGGATGAAAACTCAATTTCATAATAAAGTAGTATTTTTATCAAAAGAATTAAAAGAGGCAAAGAGTTGATTTGATTGTAATTTGTTTATTTATTTTGATACAATCTTTTTAAGACGTATTTTCTAATATGGTCAAGACAAATTAGAACTAGAAAGAATGAATAAGTTATGCCCTAATCTTACTTTTTCATGTGGCAAAAGCAATTTAAGGATATCTTATAGCCCCACTTAATTTTGTATGGAAATATTCAAATAAATAAAAAACAAAAAAGGAAGTTTCATAAAGAAATTATGTTGATGCTACTAATTTTGGATAATGAAAATTTATAAAAATATATCTAACAATTGTGAAGTTACTTAATATAATTTGATATGAGAGATAATTACCAATTAAATCTTAATTTTTACTCAACCATTTTTAGTAATGACAAATGATATTATTTAGTACCACTATTAACAAATTATTTCTGTTAATATAGATGATTCATAATTGCCTTTTCCTTTTCTTTTTATAAGAATCTATGAGATATGTTTCATAGTGATTCTTAATTTTTTTTATGTACCAAATCAATAGTTTTAGTCAATTGAACTAATTAAATACTTTTAGTTTGTATAACTAACTTGTATTTATAATTTTATTATTTTTAAATAATTTTCATAATTTAACTAAAATAAATTTTTTTAAAAGAGGAAGTGACATTTTTGTAATTTCAATCTTCGTTCAAAAACGGTAAGAAAATAGAAAGAAGGCTGGAGAGACAGGCGTGTAAGAAGATGGGGCCAAGCCCACAAAATTAAAGCAGAAAATCATAATAATACAACAAATTGTCTGGCCCCACGCACTATTTGGTCAATTTCTCACGCGTCTTCGTGCCCACACTTTGTCACAGCCAATCACCGCCAACCTTAGTGCTATGAGGCCGAAATTTAAGAATAATTACTATTCAGTCCCTGAATGTTTCGAAAATTTTAGATTACTCGATTAGTTTACCATTAAATGTCACAAACATCCGTAAAATTTTATCTTTGCTTCATTTTAATTCTTCGAACTAGATTGTATTAATTTCATCTAATGGGAAAAGAATAATGAAGCAATTTTAGAAGATCCACTGAAAGATACTATTTTCTCAGTCGAATTGTATCGTTTTGTACATCTTCAAAAGATCAAAATGAATGTAACTAAATTTTTAATTTGAATTTTTTATTTGACATTATATATTAAAGTCAGGGATGAAGATATCATTTTCGCCTCTATTTTTTTATTGAGAAATTTTCTAAATCCTCCAATATTTAAACTATTAAAGAATTTGTTGGACTCCTTGAGTGAGGCCTTTCTTTGTATAAAATCTAAAAAAATATATATATTATAAGAAAAAAAGGTACTTTCTTATATGATATAACAGATTTAATAAAAGAAGACTAATACATTTAATTAATGGATTAAAATGAATTTGATAGAATAAATTACGAGAATTAACGTGAAATAGGAGATAAAATGCTGGTTGAAGTAAATTTTTAAACAATTTAGGGACTAATATGAAATTTCTCAAATCCGCAGGAGCGCGTGGGTCAAATGCGCGCGCGGACAAAACAAATGTGTTTTTCGGAAACAAAAATAATTTCGCTATTGCATTAAAACAGTGTACAAAAGAGTACTGCGTTTTAAATTTTCATTGCACACTCACAACAACAAGATCTTCTCCTCGCTGTCGGAACCTAAATAACACTTCGCGAAAGCACTGCCATTTGACCACTTGTCTTTCTTTCTCTCGTGCTCTATGCGTTCTTCTTCCAGTTCCAAGTTCTTGTGCAAACAATTAACAGAAGCTGAAGCACAAAAACAGTGAAAGCCGCAATCTTTATCTCTGTTTCGTACAAAAGGGAAAGTTTTTTCTCTTTTTGTTTTCGCTTAAAAGATTTTTGGGGTTCTTTTGGATTCTCTCCTGCTTCGCTCCTCTTTTCAAAACTAGTTCCTCCGAGGTATCTCATTTTCGTTTCTTTTGTTTTTGTTGTTTTTCCTGCTTAGAAAAACAATGTTTTATAGTCTCAGCATGCTTCAGTGTTCTCTCATAATTCATCCTCCGTTTCTTTTTAATTTTTTAATTTCTAGGTTTTGTTCTGTTTGGTTTAATATTTTGTGGGTCAGTGTTTTTTCCATGATTAATTGCTTTAAAAAATATAGTTTGGATCTAATTCAAGAACTTGAGGTTTTCTTTAGTTAAAGTTTTGTTTTTTAGATCTGATTGACTCGAAAATGTGATAGCTTTATGGTCTAGAATCTGGTTTATGCTAAGATAATTACAATATAATCTTTAGATTTATGTCAATTTCTAATTTATTATTTATTAGATAATTCAGTGGCACTAATATTGTTGATTTAAGCTGTTGATGAAATGATTTACTTGTTTTAGTAGTTTTACTTTGTCTTTGCTTTTTCTTTAAACTAGTAAATTGCTTGAAATTGAAACTTGTACTGTTATTTAAAAAAGAAAGTTCTTTCTTTTGAGCATGATGAATTGGTAAATTTTTCTTCAGTTTTATTCTCCATCTCTGCATGCTATATTGATGATAATATTGTTCGAATTTTGTTGTTTATGTTGATTTAGATTTAATAGTTTTTCAGTTCCTTTAATCTTTTGGTAAAATATGTGAAATTAGACATCTTTTTAAGTGTAGTCGCAATTTACAGAAATGATCATTCATGTTCGGAAGTATAGGAAATGGGCATAATTGGCAAGACAAAACTGAAAGTCATGAAGCTGTTGGCATTTTGAGTACGTGACAACTGACTAATAATGAAAATGAAAGGAAAAATAGCATGCTAGAAAACAAACTAGTTTGGTTCTGTTCTGAAATAATGTAGAACAATTACGGGGTTATAATTTTTTAGAATTGTTCTCAACTTTTGCAACGTGTCCGGATGCTTCAAAATTTTATTATTTAATCGTTCTGAAATTATGTTCATAATCTTTAATTCAGTGGCTGTGGCCATGTTGACATTTATTTATGAACAGAACAAATCTATTGCCATTTCACTTTATAGTTTTACTGATTTTGTTTGGTTTCAAATATTATGCAGTGTTGAAGTACTTAATCTTCTTTCTATCTGGCCTGTGAGGAACTGTGCGACCCACTGCTCCATGACTTTGAGTGGTTAACAATCTAAGCATGGATAAAGTATCTCCAGATTGTCCATACCCAGGATGCTTTTTCTGTGTCATGAAGGAAGGAAATCCAAGTAAGCGCCGGGCAAGTATATTGAAATTCTTCAGAGAACTTCCCTCACAAGATGATGATGGTCAAGTTCTTCCAATCAGTGGCCTTTGGAACACTGCCATGGCACATCCAAATGATCCGGAATTCATAGAGTTGGGAATATTTGAATGCATGGCTGCACTAATATGGAAGGGTCTAAAGAATCGTCGCTGGCTCTCTCATGACCAGAATATATACATTCCTTATTATGCAGCGCACATCATCGGATCCTACACCATGAACATGGAAGAATTTGCTGAAAGTGCGGATCAAGCAGGGGTAATCCCTCCCTTAGTTGAACTTTTGAGAGGGAGGCTGACTTGGGTTGAGCAAAGAGTGGCGGTCCGAGCTCTTGGGCATTTGGCTACTTATCCTAATACCTTTGCTGCTGTTGCAAGCCATGCTGAAATCCTTGAGCTCTCAATTCAACTAGCAATGAGTTCGCTGGAGATTGTTTACTCACATTTTTACCAGTATGTTGATAGAAGGCTGAGTTATCATTGCGATCTTCTTACTCGTGGTATGGGAGGTGTTGAAATGGAGTCCAGGAAGGCAGAGGAATGGGCTAGTCAGCTGCAATGCTGGTCCCTTCAGCTCATTAATTGCTTTGCTTTTAAGCCTGAGTTTCTTCCTGCTATATGCAAACCTGAATTTCTCGCTAAACTACCCGGCATGTGGGGAGGACTTGTAAATGAAAACTCTCCAGCTGGTATTGGTTTATTGAGAACTATTTGTCATCATAAGCTCGGAAGAGGGCCTGTTGCTAGCTGTCCTGGCCTTATTGAAGCATTGTGCAATATAGCTCGCTCTTCTGATGATTGGCAATATATGGCAATTGACTGTCTTCTCTGGTTGCTTCAAGACCCAAGCACGTGTCCTAAGGTATGTTTCTTCCCATCTAACTTGTTTAACTTCAATCATGCAAAGAATTTCTTTCTTCCAGTTTTGTTATGAAGAGGAATTTGGCTTGAGAAGTTGCTAAATTTGACTAAGTTTATTTTATTCTCTGAAAGGATTGAGGGCATATCGGCTACTGTTCATTATCTTGTGTTCTATACTTGTATCATTTTCCAATACAACTGGATGCTGAAACTGATTTAAATGCTAAATGCCCTGTGTTCCATATAAAGCATCTGTTTCTACCAAATGCCACAAATTGTAGCTTGGCATTTAGGGCCTCTTAATTTATGTTGGTTTAGAAAATTAACAAAATTAACCAACTTGGGCATGAAGGAATTCATTACTAAATATGTCAAGTATATTTTTGGTTTTTACTTCTTCATTATTGTAACTTGTCAACTGAGTAGTTGTCTCGGGTTTCTTGAAGGTGATTGATAAAGCAGTTCCAGCACTTGTAGACCTTGCTGAAATCACAAATCTTGGTGATCACAAAAAACTTGGGGATTCAATCGTTGGTGTTCTCGAAGACTGTATCCAATCACAAGGGACGGGACGTAACTCGCCAAGTAACCGCACTAAAGAACAGATTGAGGAATTACTAAATTCCAGACAGAGATTGAAATGGGAAAAGAATATGCCAAAAGATGATCTTCATATTAAACAGGCAGCAGCTTTAGTGGTCAAGCTTGAAGGAAACTCCCTGTTCTCATCAGGAAATATATCAGGAGCTGCATCAAAATACTCGGAAGCTTTGGCATTATGTCCAATGAGATCCAAAAAGGAGAGGGTTGTTTTGTATAGTAATCGAGCACAGTGTCATCTTCTGTTGCAACAACCAGTGGCAGCTATAAGTGACGCTACACGTGCACTTTGTCTTCACAACCCACTTAACCGTCATGCCAAAAGCCTTTGGAGAAGAGCTCAGGCTTATGACATGCTTGGCTTAGCTAAAGAGAGTTTGTTAGATGCCATTCTGTTCATTAATGAATGCTCTCAGTCAAACGACCCTGATCTTTCACTGCGGCAAAATAAGGTTCCCGACTATGCTGAGAGATTAGTGAAGAAGCAAATGCGTGCAGCATGGTTATTTAGAGAGGCAGCTATTAAACATGGAGGCGTCCATTGTGAAGGTGATGCTGGCAACATCTATGGCCAGGATACTGATGATTCTGAATGGGAGACAGCGAGTGAAAGTGATATAGGAAATGATGGACGGGATGAAATGGGTGATGAAGATGACGATAGTGAATGGAAGAATGAGGATGAGCGGAAAGATAAATATGATAAGCCACCAATAAAAGGTATAATTCAACATTTCATTACTCAGTAACCTTTTATTGCAATGGATTTGCTAACTTTTGAGCATACTTTCTATGGAAACCATACTACATGCTTGTAACTTTTGTCATTTCCAATTTTTGTTTCTTCTTGTGTTGTTTACTATGCATGTTTCATGTTTGTCTCATACATTTAATTTGCGATAACCATTTCTCTTTTCTTGTTCAGCTTGATGTTAACTACTACCGCCACCTTTTTATCCGGTAGATGTTCTGTAATGTGTACATTTTTGTTCGTTGGACTCCTAAAAACATTATATTCGACCCTTGATTTGGTACAGACATAAACCATGCATACAATGTGCAGCTTGCTGAAGAGGAATCTTGAATAAAGTGTTGTTCGAAAGTGATAGAGGCAGTATGTGGATGATCGGGCTTGAGATACCAATTTTCTGAACCTCTAGGCTTATTAGTTTGGATGCCGCAACTACATTATCTTGCTCAGTTTCTTCAAGGGGTTGGAATATAAACATGGTTATTTGGTCATTGTGTTTAGTAAGTCAAAAACTTTTTCTTATTATTTTTCTTATTTATTTTACTTCTTGTTCAATTTTTCATTTTGTTGATGTTAAATTTCAACTGTAGAAAATGAGCCAAGTGTGAGTATAGAGGAATAACTTTAGTCTAGAGATTGTGAAGCCTTTTAAATGGTTTAAAGAGTCTCTTGTATATAAACCTTGAGAGTATTTTTGACATTGAACAGTCAATCATCTACATTTGAGTGATGATTTGTGATTTTCTTTTCTTATTGTTATCTTCTTGAGATATTTGGACTCCATCCTCTTCTTTTCTTAAAATTAAGACAAGAAAATGGATACAGAATCAGAAATATTATGAAAAATGTAACAACATTTTTGTTTCTGAACTTTGTGTAAACAATAAATCATGATATACTTTGGTAATTTTAACAAATTAACTATTCTTTTATTTTGCATGTCTTTGTTAAAATTAAGCAAATTACGTTCTAATATGTTGTTTCGACAAAGTTGAGAGACGAAAATGTAATTAGCCAATTGTTGAAATTCCAAACTTTATTTTTAGTGCTAAAATGTACCTTTTGATGATAATTGTCAAAAGTGCTTTCGAATAGTTAAATTCCTTTTTAAATAATATTATAAAGGGATTTGGTCGATCGATATAAGTATAAAGATTGCAATTGATTATTAGAACTTTTTCCTTGGAGGCTTCTAGCTATGTATGAGTAATTAATGGGTGACAAAAATGGATTCTTGTAACGAAATAATATTACAATAATCAAACATAATTAATATGACAATTGACTTTGTAACATATCTTGCAGCTATATCTCACCTAATACCAGAATCCTCCTTCAATTGAATTGAATGTCGTCCAAAAAGAGTAATCTTGGATTGTAAATATTCTAAAAAGTATTTGAATTCGTAAAGAAATCTCGTTAACGTTGCAAATGCTGATTTTTTTTAATAAAAAAATAAATAATCATTTGGGTTCCAAAAAATTTATGGAATAATTTATGAAAAGTGTGTTAGTGGTTACGTAAATAAATTTATATATATAAACTAATATAACCGTGTTATATTTTTATCACATATTTTATATTTTTATAAAAATAAAAAAAATTATATAAAATATGTAATAATAATATAATATTATTATACTAATTTGTATAAATAGAGTTTGTATTTTAGTATTATTATTTTATGAAAAAAATATGATATTTATTTTATTAAAAGAAAAAAAAAAGTAAGAGAATGTATGTAAAATGCTTTTTTGAAAGTATTTGACATTTATTTTTAATCACTTCAAAACAAAATAATTTTATTTGAAAAATGACATTCATGAAAACACTTTTAAATACAAAACCAATTGATTGAGGAAAAAGTATTACCAATTATGAGGTGGGCACATGGGCTTAGGTATCTCATTTCTTGGAATTGTCCAAACAAGTGTTATGCTCATTAAGTTTGGTAAAATATTAAATGCATTTCTAATTATCAAAGAAATTATGGATGTGAAAAAAATTTTCCCCACAAAGAGAAAATAATGTGTATTTCCTTCATAAAAATAATTATAGGATATGTATAGTTTTATATCTAACACAAGTTTATTAAATGAGTGTGTCATAGTCTATATACTAAAATTCATCATTTATTGATGGAAGATTACAAGAAAATCGGTCACTTTCTAAAGTTCTTTTTTGTGTCTTCCTTGTTAAGAGTTTTTATTTGATCCAAAGTGTAAAAATTATTATTATTATTTTTTTTTTTTGAGAAACTATGTTTTAACCTTTGACACTTTTATCTTTAATATTTTTACTCTCCTATTATTTTTTCTCTTCATTTTTAAAAAATATTTTTCGTCACATTTGATGTTATGATTATAACATTTGTCACACATCTCATATCCTATATTACAAATTTGACTCTATAAAATTTTTCGATAATGAAACGTTAATTTGACACCCACAACTAAGTCATTATCATATGTCATGCATTTTTAGAAGAATAAAAAAAAAGTAAGTCATATGTTGCCGCAATATAAATATTGCATCAATTTTTATGATATTTAATTTCAAATATGGTAATATTACTAGGACACAGCCTACACACATGGTTGTATAGTACAATTAATGGGTTGGTTAATAGTTATTGTTACAACAAAGTAAATAAAGATTACTAGTTTCACAAGGTTATAAATTAAATCTAAGAATTACAGACGACAATTTCTTTTACCATACAATAATTATACGGTAGCATGACTCGTATTACCATATGAGTCCGTTTGGTATAACTTTTTAAATAAAACTTTTTAAAGTACAGTTTTTACTTATAAAATTTTTATGAGTAGAGTTTTTAACAAAAATTTATTAATCGTTTAGTTATCACAAATGACTTTTGAAAAGAATTTGAATAATTATTTTAATAGACAAATTTTTAATGTTTTATTTTAAAGAATAACGTAAAATTTTTAAAATAAAATAAGGATATTTTAAATAATTTTTTTTTTAAAAAAATTAAGAAAACTCTACTGTCAAAACTCCAAATTTTGAGCTTTTTAAAATAGAAAGAAAACAGATTTTTTAATTTTTAAAAATTTTTTTTCATTATCCACTAAATGATATTAAAAATTTTGAAAAAAATTTTTATTATTAAAAAATCTCTTTTGACCAATGAAAAGTTCAAACTAAATTGGTACAATGTAACTCAGCCTAATTATTGTAAATTTTTTTATTTTCACCTTTTTTATTTTTTATTTTTAGTGTAATCCCTTGTGGGGTTATAGAAAGATCTCTTGAATTCAAAGGATGATAATGTTGAAAGGTAGTTTTCCCTTTCGATAAAGAAATAAGAGTCCTTTTTTTTTGACGCAAATAACAGAGAGTTCAGAAACCAGAGCAGTGTGCAGTGTGTAGTGCACATTTCTAGGATGTCGTTTTCCTTTCAAACACTATCAAAACGTCATGCAATCGGTACCGTGCTTCGCAATTTGCGTTGGGTAATAACACCCGGATCCCTATCTTCTTTTCGTTTACAAAAAACAACATCATTTTCTATTCTAATAAATAAGTTCATTTAGGATTACCCACTAAAATGGTAATTCCGTTTAGTGTTAATTACATACTTGTGATTATCGAAATTTAATGTTACAAAGAGTAATAACTTTAGGAGGAATAATTTTCTTGATTTCTGATTGGAGTGTTTACTTGTGAAAGCAAATCCTTGAACTACACTAACATAATATAAGAGCAGTAATGTATATTTTAAATATTTAACCTAACATTTTTAGCTTGAACAATATAAAATTTATAATAAGTTGAGGGTGGTAGGTTAATTTAAAAGTAGTATAAATTTTTCATCTAAAAATAAGTATCAAATTATTTAAAATTGTCAAATTTAAGAAACCATTTAAAAATAATAGATTCTTACAAAATGTAAAGTGGGTGTTCAATTTTATAAAATATTCCTTCTTAAATAAATTATAGCAATAGATTTTCAAATTACACAATCATGATATAAATATGATATATATATATATATCAATAAATTTATATATATATATACATATCAATAAATTATAGGATAATGCCGAAATAATAAAAAAATTTGTACTAGAAGGATAATTTTTTCATTTTGATATATTTTTGATCTACTTGTCATAAATAGAAAACGCATATCCTTTTTCATAAAAATGTAAAATAATAATAATCGGGATGTTATTATCCTACTTATGCGTTTATCTTCCCACTTGTCCACGTGGCAGCCTTTTGGATATTTCTTTGCAGTTCCTTGTACGCACAGCTTCATTGACTACGATTTATATTTATAAATTAATAAAATATTATTACACAAAACTTTTAAATATCGTTGCATTTTCCCTAGAAATTGTCCAATTTGTTACAAGCTTCCTTAAAGTTCGTGCTCACGTGTTGTGACAATTTTGAGCTCACAATAGTTTTTTAATTTTCTTCATTTTTTATTTTTATTTTTATATAGTCAAAATTATTTATCTTTATTCTTAAATTATGTACATTTCATTGAACTTTGTTTACAAGACAGATATTAAAATGATTTGATCTTATTTTAATTTTAGTAGGATTAAAAAGATTTGGAATCAAATTCTTGCCGTACAAATTTTTGAGAGAGATTAATTTATTAAAAGATTAGTCTAATTTATCTTCATAGTACACTTGTGGTAATGTATATCTAATTGAATTTATTTTCAAATAAAACATAAAGCAAAAATATATGCAAGTTATTAATAAAGATATGTGGTATTTTCGCTCTTTTATCAACTATATATGGTTTCCATAATTTGAAAAACATTTACTTTCATAAATTTTATTAAGTGAATCCATTAATTTATTTTTTTTAATTAATGTATGGATAGAATCCATTATTTTTTTTCAATGTAATCACCCAAACAAATTGATTTAAATTAAATTAATGGATATGATCATTTCACTATAAGAATTTAATGTTCACATAAATTTATTACCTTATTATTAATCTAAATAAAGACGAAAGTTTTGATTTTACATGACATAAATAGATGATAAAAAAAACTCATAATAATTTACCCACTTTTAACCAAACAATTTATTTTATTTTTTTACAATACAAAATACAAGATGGTTTCACCAAACAATTCGAGGCATGTAGTACAAAGCTCTTCACCGACAATAAAAACACATGTAATCGCAACTATTTTGGGCCCCTAAGTACCAAAACCTCAATAAATGCTATTAAATAAATCAAAAACTTTTGGGGTTCATCTGATATATTCCCATTTCCTTTTTATTCTTCTTAATCTTTTCCGTCCGAGGCCCTCACCCTTGCTATTTGAGGTAATATCTTATTATTTTTATTTTTTAATATTTTATTAACACTATTTTTTTTTTTTTTAATTTTACTCTTCAATTTAATTAATTTATAAAATAATAAAATAAAAAATATTTAAAATATGAAAAGATAAAATTAAAATTTAAGGAGACGATGAAATATTGAAAAAATATAAGAAAAAATAGAATATTAATTAAAAAAATAGGATATCTAATCTCAATAAATTTTTATGAATGATTGACTGTTTGTTCGTTTTATTTCACATTTATTTGGTTTGATTTTATTATATTAGATCATTGAATCTTAGTTTTTATTGAATCTAAAAGCTCTAAATATTAATTTCTATTTAGCTTTATTAAGATTTCAAACTTTTCACATTTAAAAAAAAAAAAGGACAAATGTTACCAACTTACCCATTTTGCAAATAGGTAACCTTAAAACTTCTAGGGTCCATGTGATATTTTCCCCTATTTTTTATTTGAGCCGTTTTTTTTTCTTGCCTATAGATGTACATATTGAACTTTTGGAGTTCACATGAAAATTTTCTTTTTTACCTTTTTACTTTATTTTTGGTGTTCTTTTTTTTTTTACCTCTTTCTTAACAGCCAAAAGTCAAAATAATTTTTTTTAATAATATACAATATTTCCTTTTTTTTTTGTCCTTGGTTATGATTTAAGAAAAAGTATTGAAGTGTTTAAAAAAATTAAAATTATTTTATTTTTATTTTAAAAATGATAAGTACATATTTGATTTATTTTTTTATTAGTAAAAGATTTTTTTAATGATTAAAGGTTTTTTCAAATTTTTAGAGATACTTTCATTGACATTGAAAAAGAGTTTCTAAAAGTTAAAATTATTATTTTAAGAGAATGCTAGTTATCTCTCTGATTTTTGAACCAATATCTTATTACCTTCTTATATTTTTTTTAATATTCTATCACCCTTTAACTCTTTTTTTTTATTTTACCTTTTAATTCAATTAGTTCATGTTTCAATTATAAAATAGCAAAATAAAAAATATTTAAAATATTAAAGAGTAAAATCGAAACGATATTAAATAAAATATAATAGATAATAGAACATTATCTCAAAAATCATAGAGAATCGGGCATTTCCCTTATTGTTTTCCTTTCATTAAAAGAAGTTTAAAATTTAAGTTTTTGGTAATATAATTTATTTATCTTTTTTAAAAAATAAAATTATTTAAAATATTTTATTTTATTTTAAAAATTTTATACATATTTAAAATAAAATATTAAAAATTCATAAAAGTTTTGGTTAAATGTATTTTTTAATTAAATAAATTCGTAATTTTTTAATAAAGAATTTAGCTAGTGAACTCGACTGCTGTATTAATGCAAAATCCAAATCCATCTGTTTCAACCAATTTTGCTTCGTATCTCACCCCGTCTTCTTGTAATATTAATAAATAACTTTTAAAGACTTTTAGGGTCTATGTGGTATTGTCTCTTTATGCTGCCAGTAGATAACTCAAAAACTTTTGGGGCCTACATGATATTTCCCATAATCTAACCATTCTTCTTCTTCGCTATATTAGTCCTTGTATCTTTCCAGCATTTCTGTTGTTCTGTGCTTGCCTTGGCTGCCTAACAAAATTAACAAAATCATGAATAAAATAAAATAATATAATATTAATACTTTCGTAAATTGCTACTCATTCAATTCATCACATCATCTTCCTCATCCTCTTCCTCCTCCTCCTACTTCTTCTTCGTCATTTTCTTCACGTCTACAAACACTCACACGCTCACGCGCTTTTTCTCTCTGTCCTCTCCTCGGTTATTGGAATTCTGTGCGGTTCGCTCTCTACGGTTCTCGCGGTTCGGTTATTCGATCATAAATCTCCACGGTTTTGGATCTGGTTTTGTCTCCTCTTGATTGCTGATGCTACGTCGTTTCGGATGTTATGGTCACAGTGAGGTACGGGTAATAACGAACGAACAAACGAACTCGGTAGATATTGTTGTTCTCGAATCGAATTGAGTGTTACTGAAGAATTCTTATCTTATAAATGAAGTGCTGTGCTTTTTTTCTTTTTGTCTTTTTGTTTTAGTTTAGTTTTGGTTTTATTGTTGTTTGCCTGTTTGAGGGAGAAGTTTAGAGAACTCGTGAACAGTGTTAATAATTGAGCTGAATTGAGTTGAGTGCTCGACTTAGATTGACAGAAGATTGAAAGACGAGCTTGTTTTGAGTGAAAAGATTGATTACATGAATAGTTTAGCGGTGTTCGGTGGCACAGAATTTGAATTCTAGTTCTGCTGAATTTTTTTAGAATTAGAAATTGATATTATGAAAATCAATTTTGAGTTTTTTTTCTTAATATGGAAATAATATTTAGGATACAGTATTTTATTGTAGCTAATCTACCTAGTGTAAGGTATAATTTAATTTTCTTTTGTTTTACTAGCGTGACGATATTTTATAGAGTGTGATGGTGAAATTTATTTTTCATCATTGTTGTATTTTTTTTTTAAATAATTGTCTTAGTTGTTGAAGAGGGTGGGGGGGTATGTTTAGCTAAAAGAATAGCAGATAAAAGACATGAATAGTACAGTGTTAGCTTATTGCTGCTATAAGTTTTTTCTTTTCCAGGGAATTTTAAATTTGTTGTATAGGCTAAGCCATGGACATTTATTTTTCTGATCATTTTTCTGATCATTGTTATCTTTTATTCTCATATATTTTCTTGTTTTATATGGTCAACATGGTTAATTGATCTTGCAGGTATGTTCTGCATGATCCTGGAGAACAATAATTTTCATAACCATTAAAACTTTGAGGCATATTTGCCTATATGAATTTTCTTTAGCTAGAACTTCGGTTTTCTTGAATAATGTCTTCAAGCGTGGTTAACATTTTGGTTTCTTAAGGTGTGTGGTACATTTTGAGTTTTGAAGTGTAAATAGTATTTTCTTATCTTAAATGTGATAACTGTAACCCTCACAGCAGTGAGAAATTATTAACATTTTTCAGTAATGCAACTAAATTATCATTTACAATGCTTTTTCGTGATGTTGTTTTCACTATTGTGCTTTAACACCGGATGTGGTTATATTATTTTAAAGCCAATTTCTAATACGTGCCAGATATTCTCTCTTCTGAAATCAAGACAAAACGACACCAGGTGTTATAGTTGCTAGTTGGTGGAGTTTCGCTTTCAGTCATGCCTTCTCTTCAACTTTTGCCGCTAACTGAGCATGGCCGGAGTATTCTATCTTCAAGAAGGTATGAACTGTTTTGTCCTATGTGCTTTTCAGGATAATCTGTTGATCTATTGTAAACATATCTGTGTCATGATGGACTCAATTTTATTTTGTTGTATGGTTGTATGCTGTCTTGAGTAGTACTATTGACAACATTTTTTATGGTTGCTGAGGTCAATGCTTTTGCAATCTCACTTCCAGCACTAGGCAAATGAAATTTCTCTAAATTTTGGTTTGAGCTTGGCCTGAGCTTTCCTTTTGAAGCTGGATTTAGTTGGGGGCAGCATGAGCCCATTAGTTTTTGACTGAGCCAAGATCAATCATACTATTATTGGCTCCGCACAACTTGTTTGCATCTCTATAAGTGATATTCAAAAGCAAGCCATTCATGCTGGTCCCTTACTCACAACTTCCTATTCTTAATAGGTATTCTAAATTTCTTCCAAAAGATTTAAATTAAGGGACAAATGTCTTCTACATTTTCTTCTTTGTAGGACTTGCATACTTACGTCACATAGAGAATTGAGTCTCCCTCATGGAAGTCTGATATTCTACCAAAGTTGCGAGCTCCTTTTTTTTTTCTCCCCTTTCTGTGATATACGTTCTACTTTTATTTTACTGATTATTCGATTCACATTATCAAATTTTTGCGCCACTGGTTTATTGTTTTTTCCTTTTAAATTTCCAACTGTCATATAATTGTTATGAATTATGTTATAGATTTGTAATTACGTATAATTGTTTTACTGCTGTACTTCCATGCATTTAATTGGCTTATGATTTCACATGCTTTGCTTTCCTTTGGCTTATTTTCTTTTTAAATTATTTTCTCCTAACACTTTGGATCTTTTTCTATGTATCCTTCTGGAAGAAAAGTTCACAATGTCAAGTTCTATACTGTTCTTACACAATTTATTTTACAATAACTCTGTTTAACAAGTGAACCTGTTTAATTTGTATGGTCCCACAGGAAAACTCTACTGCTTGCCAGTGGTATCTTAGTTGCTGGTGGGACTGCTGCATATCTGAAATCTCGATTTAGCAGTAAAAAGCCCAACTCTTTTGCCCATTATAACGGGCTTGGAGATACTGGAGAAAATTTAGATACAGCAGTTATGAATGGTAATAATGTAAAGAAAACTAAGCAAAAGAAAGGAGGATTAAAGTCTCTTCAGGTTTTAGCAGCAATTCTACTATCTGAGATGGGCAAAATGGGTGCAAGGGACCTTTTGGCATTAGTGGGCATTGTGGTAAGCCTTTGGATAAATGCCGTATGTTCAGTGCATGTCTTTTTGTTCATTGAATTCTTGTATGTATATGCTAATCCATAAAGGGTGAAATTTTTGGGCTCTGGCAATTAATAAGGGAAAATTAAATTTCACCATGGAAGCACAAAAAAGCAAATGAAAAATTCTGCCCCCTGTTGTAGACAGGAACTGTTGTTTCAGTCTTATCCTAGTGTAATTGGGTTTCCTAAAAGCACTAGGTGGAGTATTATAATAAAAGTAAACCAAAATCAGATAAAGACTAAGAGTTCACATTTATTTGATTTATTACCGAAGTAATTTCTGTATTAATCCTAGATTAATTCTGACATGATTTCAATTCATGTGAAGCTTGTGTAGGTGGACTGTTGTTTGATTATTATTAAAATAGTAATATCAAATTACCAAATATAGAATTATTAGAGACAATATTTTTCTAATGGCTGCTAGTTTGTTTAAGAGTTAAAAAAAAAATGATGTAAGATGCTGAAAATGAAATAACTTGACAACGAAGATTGTAGATCCTGATGTTATCTCGTTGTCATGGTATCAAGGCCTTTGCTAAAGCTTGTCTCTTTTCGAACTTCCTAAATATTGCGATCATACAGACAGGGAGAAGAAAATTGTTTGTAGGCGGAGAAATAGTTAAAAGGGAAAGAGAGAGAAAATAATGATCTATCAATTTCATAGAAGTTATAGCTAACTATATTCTGATTTCGTAGTGTGAATTCTTTTCTTTGACCAAAATACTGATATGTTCTATTAAATTAATTCTAAGTCCACTGGTTTAACATAAAAGTTTTTTATTCTTTTTTCTGTAAACATTTTTATTAAGTTAAAAGCATAGAACACATAGAAAATCGTAGTTAAATACGTGTCATTGGGCATTTTAATTTGCTTTTTTTTCTTGGTATGAGTCTCACAAGTCTTTATGGTTGTCTAACATAGAAACAATAAGGTTTGGCCAGATAAGGAACTACAGTTTTGATTAACCAGTTTGGTTACACTTGTGCACTCAGTACTCATTTAGCTCACTTTCGCATAAAGAGATTTAGATATTGTAAAACTGCTGGGGTTAGGAAAAATGCAGTAATGTTTTAAAATATGCTACACGTTATGCAGACCATGAGACATTGGAGACACAAGTGACTTTATTATACTTTTCTGCAGGTGTTGAGAACTGCTTTGAGCAATAGATTAGCAAAAGTGCAAGGATTTCTGTTCCGAGCAGCTTTTCTTCGACGAGTACCATTATTTTTCCAGTTGATATCTGAAAATATTTTATTGTGTTTCCTTCTGTCAACAATGCATTCTACCTCGAAGTATATTACTGGAACCTTAAGTCTGCGGTTTAGAAAAATATTGACAAGACTCATCCATACACGTTATTTTGAGGTAAGGTTGCTGTTTCTGGTTGTCAGACTACTCTATCCAGTTCTGAATGGCTTTCTGTCTTTTGTTTATTAGCCTTTTATTTGTGTTTCAGAACATGGCATATTACAAAATATCACATGTAGATGGCCGGATTACACATCCCGAACAAAGAATTGCAAGCGATGTTCCTAGATTCTGCTCGGAGTTGAGTGAACTTGTACAGGATGATTTGACTGCAGTTACTGATGGTCTGCTTTACACGTGGCGGCTTTGCTCCTATGCCAGCCCAAAATATGTTTTCTGGATACTGGTAAATCTTTGTTTAAGTCTTTCATAATAGTAGGGTTTGTTGATATGATCTATTTTTCCCTGCAATTAATTCCTTAGTTGCTGATCCTTTGTGGCTTAATACGATAACTGTCCAGTTTGCACTTCAACCCTTAACTTCTTGCTTTCTGTCTAGGCATATGTACTGGGTGCAGGGGCGATGATCAGAAACTTTTCTCCCGCTTTTGGGAAATTAATGTCCAATGAACAACAGTTGGAAGGGGAGTATCGACAACTTCATTCTCGGTTGAGGACCCATGCGGAAAGTATAGCATTTTATGGTGGAGAAAGCAGAGAAGAATCTCACATTCAGCAGAAATTTAAGACTCTTATCAGGCATATGCGTGTTGTCCTTCATGATCATTGGTGGTTTGGCATGATTCAGGACTTCTTATTAAAGTATCTTGGTGCAACAGTTGCTGTTGTTTTGATAATTGAACCTTTCTTTGCTGGAAATCTAAGACCTGACACTTCAACATTAGGTCGAGCAAAGATGTTAAGCAATCTAAGATATCATACCAGTGTTATAATTTCATTGTTTCAGTCCCTAGGAACTCTTTCCATAAGTTCAAGACGGCTGAATCGTCTCAGGTATTGGTTTATTCATTACCTGTGACTTATAAAGGAGGTTTTTCTTTTCTTTTTTCTTATCCCTTTCCCTAGAAAAAGGTTACCTAGAAAAAGGAAAAAAGAGCAGGGATGATAAATATTATCAATCTTTGTAGGCTACTTCATAAATTTGTTATCTTCAGAAAACGTGAGTCCTATTTCTCTTTACTCACCTTTCACTTCCCCATGACAACCTTTATATGTGTATCACCATGTTGAAAAACATATAATTGAACTAAGTGAAAATTTCATGTGAGATTGAAAAGGTGAAAGAGAGAGAATGAGTGCTAATGGATTGTAAATTCAGATATGATAGCAAGACAGTCGTAGGCCTTGATCATGTTCTGCACCTTCCTCTTGTATAGTAACAGTTTCCTTTTCTTTTTCCTTTTCTTTTCCTCTTTCAGTGGTTATGCTGACCGCATTCATGAGTTAATGGTCATATCAAGGGAGCTAAGTCTTGATGATAAATCTTCGAAAAGAAATGGAAGTAGGACTTACTTTACTGAAGCCAATTACATTGAATTTTCCAGTGTGAAGGTATCTGAAATACTTTGAATTATCTACTGTGTTATAACCATTTTTATATCCCATATTCTTATAATAAATACTTTTCTAGGTTGTTACCCCAACTGGTAATGTTTTGGTGGAGAATCTGACTCTGAAGGTTGAACCAGGATCCAATCTTTTGATTACAGGTAGTTTTTCTGTCCAGAAAGTATTTTGAAGGTGCTGAAAACATGCTTCCTTGGACTTGCTGTTTTTGTGGTTTTGATATAATTTTATTGTCAATTTTTACTGAAGGCCCAAATGGTAGTGGAAAGAGCTCTCTTTTTCGAGTTTTAGGAGGCCTTTGGCCCCTGGTTTCTGGGCATATTGCAAAACCCGGAGTCGGTTCTGATCTCAATAAGGAGATTTTCTATGTTCCACAAAGACCATATACTGCTTTTGGAACACTGCGGGACCAATTAATTTATCCACTTACCCCAGAACAAGAGGTTGAACCACTAACACATAGCGAAATGGTGGAGCTACTGAAAAATGTAGAAGTCTCTTATCCTTTTCTTCTTAGCCTTTAAATACTAGATAGTCAGTAATTTTGTACTATATCAAATTTCGTGCACCGTTTTTGACTTAATTATTGGGGTGTATTTTGCTGTCAATTTTTTTAGGTTGACCTTGAGTATCTATTAGACCGTTACCCACCCGAAAAGGAGATTAACTGGGGTGATGAACTATCTCTGGGAGAACAGCAAAGGTTGGGAATGGCCAGACTGTTCTACCATAAACCTAAATTTGCAATTCTTGATGAGTGCACCAGTGCAGTGACAACTGATATGGAGGAGCGTTTTTGTGCTAAAGTTGGAGCAATGGGAACGTCATGCATAACCATATCACATCGTCCTGCATTAGTTGCATTTCACGATGTGGTGTTGTCATTAGATGGAGAAGGAGAATGGCGAGTACATTACAAAAGGTTGGATTTCTAAGTTTATTTAATCTGCTTCATTCATGTGTCAAGCATGTGGATAATGGATGTTTACTTACTAAACTTGAATGAACTACAGAGGTGGTTCTTCGGTTGTGACCAAAGCAGGGATCAATATGATTAAATCTTCTGAAACAGACCGCCAAAGTGATGCAATGGCAGTTGAACGAGCATTTGTTACAGCAAAGGTGGTCTTAAATTTTAAATTCTTTTGGTTTTGTTATAATTATTTTTCATTTTGGGACTGATTTTTAGTGTGAAAGCCGTGGATGATGTTTTATCTAGGACTCGGATTTGTCAAGTCCAAAGGCCCAATCATATGTATCAGAGGAGATAGCAGCATCTCCTTCTGTTGATCATAATGTTCCATTGCCTGTCTTCCCACAACTCAAAAGTGCTCCAAGGATACTGCCATTGAGAGTGGCCGCCATGTTCAAAGTATTGGTGAGTGTCATCAGTTTGATGAGAGATTCTGCAACCATGTACATCAATCTTTTTTACTTTCTGAATAGGATAATTGAATATAACAGAGCATATCCTCTCAGTTCTTCATCAGTCACTGGACTCAGAGCTCAGCCCCGAAAAATTTTAATTATTTTAGTTTTCCTTGATTGAGAGTGCAATATTTGAATGGGACATGCTTACTGGTGTTATCATTCATGACTACAAGTTTTGCTTAGATCTTCTATTGGCCTTTTTTCTGATTGTTTTTCAGGTACCCACTGTATTTGATAAACAAGGAGCACAACTGCTTGCTGTTGCTTTTCTCGTCGTCTCAAGGACATGGATCTCAGATCGGATTGCCTCATTGAATGGTATTCTTAATTTATAGTGTGCTTCATTATGCATTTAGTATCCGAGAGATCACATTCTTGTTAATCAAATGCATTTATTCTCACAGGAACTACTGTGAAGTATGTTTTGGAGCAGGATAAGACATCCTTTGTTCGATTAATTGGTGTTAGTGTTCTTCAAAGTGCTGCATCTTCTTTCATTGCGCCTTCATTAAGGTACTTTCAATCTCAATAGAATGCATCCTCAGCTACTTGACTTGAGTGTTTAGTCAGGCATTTAATTGCTAGTCAGTAGTTCTGTTTATTAAGCTTTACTTATGTTAACACGTTACAAGTCCTTAAATGGCTAATTCAATTTGTTACCTCCATCAAAGTCACAACCTGGAAATGTTGTTGTTAGTGCAATTATGTGGATTTTTGGACAGTGGGGAAAGTTGTTTGTGGGATGGAGAGGTACTGAAATTGTCTAGTTATACACCCTCAAAGGGGCTTACTCTTCCTTGAATGTGCAGGAATCTTTTTTTCTTTTGGTAGTTGAAAGAATTTTTTTTATTGTGAATACTTTGACACTGCTGTAAATAGTATCTATTTTTAGCTACTCGTGGAGAAGCTTTTTCATAATTTTATTGGTTATCCTGTTTTGTAGGCACTTGACAGCCAGGCTGGCCCTTGGATGGAGGATTCGTATGACGCAGCATTTACTAAAGAACTACTTGAGAAAGAATGCATTTTACAAGGTAAGCAGATTGAGCCCTAAGTAAGCTATTCTCTTGTACATAAAATGCATTGCACAGCTCCAATTAACTATTGACTTTGTTACCTTCAAATTGGTAAGTGTGTTGATGACTCTGCTGAAGTACTTGTACTGCATTTCTGATATTTATAAAACTTAATGTTGAAGAATAGATCAGAACAAATTAAAAGCTATTTTTTCTGTCTCTTAATAGTTGAGTCGGAATTCAAGCAATTGCTAAACTTATGCTGGTGATATTTTTTTAAGGTATTCAACATGTCGAGTGAAAGCATTGATGCAGATCAGCGAATAACTCACGATCTGGAGAAGTTAACCACTGATCTGTCGGGATTGGTTACTGGTATGGTGAAGCCATCTGTTGATATTATATGGTGAGTACTTATTGCAAGTTTAATTGATTTCTTATTATATCAGAACCACTCTATGGTGTCAATAGGACTTAATGTTATTTCTCATATTGATGCAATTTAAAGGTTCACCTGGAGAATGAAGCTCTTGACTGGTCGGAGGGGAGTTGCCATACTATATGTCTATATGTTACTTGGTCTGGGTTTTCTAAGGACTGTTACTCCTGAATTTGGTGATCTGACAAGCAGACAACAACTACTTGAAGGAACCTTTAGGTAATTTCTTTCTTGTTTCAGCTTTTTTTGTTGCTAATGCAGAGTGTTGCCTGTGTATTGATGTGTGCTCACAAATATCAATGGATATTCAGAAACGCATGTATATATACATTAATACTGTATGTTTCTGTAAACGTAACTTCTCATATTGTGCATAAATTAGGTTCATGCATGAAAGACTGCGTACTCATGCCGAATCTGTTGCTTTCTTTGGAGGTGGTGCTCGAGAAAAGGCTGTAAGATACTTCAACTTTCCCCATGTGCCTTTTCTATTGTAGTTGGATGCAGCTGGTTCTATTAATTGCTTAATACATTTGGACAGGCATGAATGTTATATTTTGAAATAAGCGTAGGTGTTGGGCTTAGGATTTCAGTGAAAAGTTGAGTTTCTTCTTAAATGAAGTAGGGGTGATACCCTGCAAATCTAATTGCTGTATTGCTATAGGAAATAATAATGCTACTAATAGTTAGCAAGAGTTTGTCTCTAAGACTTTCTTGTAGGATTCATGGCCAATTATGGCTGACCTTTCTTGCCTAACGTACTGCTGGTCATAATTCCTGAACTGTTGATAACTATGCACCTATTGTATATTGGCAGATGATTGAATTGAGATTCAAAGAGCTTCTTGACCACTCTTTGAGGCTTTTAAAGAAGAAATGGCTGTTTGGTGTGCTGGATGATTTTGTAACGAAGCAACTCCCTCACAATGTGACGTGGGGATTGAGCTTGTTATATGCCATGGAACACCAGGGTGATCGGGCCCTGACTTCTACTCAGGGTGAGATTAATATGACTAATCTGATTATCATTCTTATTCTCTGCCACTCTGTCTCTCATACACAGATTTCAATATTTCAGGTGAGCTGGCACATGCCTTGCGGTTCCTAGCTTCTGTTGTATCTCAAAGCTTCTTAGCCTTTGGTGACATTCTTGAATTGCATAGAAAGTTCCTTGAGCTGTCTGGCAGTATCAATCGAATTTTTGAGCTTGAAGAGTTTCTAGATGCTGCTCAATCTGGTACGTCTTTCTCCATTCTCAGAATTACTTAATTGACAGTTCCTGTTACATAAAGTGGCTTTACTTTCTCCAAATTAACAAATGTCCTAAAACTTCAGAGACCATAAAATTTTTCTTACAGAAAGTAATTACCTTTACACATACTTATATTTAACCTTAATAAAGGTCATATCTTCACTCGTCTACTGATCAGGATTTTGCTTTGGGGTACCTTGTTCTACTTTTGGGCAGTGCTGAATTTTTCTTTAAAGTATCAATCATTGAAGTTTTCTTCCCTCTCTTTTTTCTTTTTTGATTCTGAGAAGGAACAACCTACCTACGTATTAAAAGAAAAGGGTATATAGTTATATCTTACATGCATTCTCCTGCTTGAAATCTGTTCCATTCCTAAAGTTCCATCTATAAATATGCTGTTTGTTAATTAATTTCTCCTTGTCCTGTCTTCATGAATTCCCACACAAGTAATGATCCTCTTGTAATGAACAGATCAGTCAATTGTAGCAATTTTCTGCTTTGGTTGGTTTTTGTAGTGATTGAGATATTCAAAAGTTATACACTTGAGCTAACAGTGTTGTGTGTCATCCAGCAGATGATGGGATTAATAGTCAGTCACAACACAACAGGAGTAACCTTTGTTCTGAAGATGCCATTTCCTTTTCCAAGTTGGATATTATTACCCCAGCACAGAAAGTATTGGCTCAACAGTTGACATGTGACGTAGTTCCTGGGAAAAGCTTGCTTGTTACTGGTTAGTTTTAATAATTTTCTTTTTCAGGATATAAAGGTAATTTTTGTTCTGTTATCCTCTCATACAAGATTGCATCTGACATGCACTCAACTTTTTCAGGTCCTAACGGGAGTGGGAAAAGTTCTGTTTTCAGAGTCCTCAGAGGTCTTTGGCCTGTGGTAAGTGGAAACCTCACTAAACCATCCCAGCATATCGATGAAGAGGCTGGATCAGGTTGTGGGATCTTCTACGTCCCTCAGCGACCGTACACATGCTTAGGAACCTTGAGAGATCAAATTATTTATCCTCTTTCTCGTGAGGAAGCAGAGCTGTGGGCTTTAAAGCTGTATGGAAAAGGTAAATTTTGTTCATAAATTGCAATTCTCTTTATGCATGCTTTCATGACACTTTGTACAATGTACTCATTCAGATTTCTATTGGTCATGTATTACAATTGTGCCTAATTTCCAGGTGCAAAAACAGTTGACACCACAAACATTCTGGACTTGTATTTGAAAAACATTCTAGATAATGTTCGATTAAGCTATTTGTTGGAACGAGAAGAAGTTGGTTGGGATGCAAATCTAAATTGGGAAGACATTCTATCTCTCGGGGAACAGCAGAGATTGGGCATGGTCAGTGATCTATGGCACCTTTCAAACTTTTTTTGATCAATAAAATTTCAGAACTACACTGGTGGATTTATTGCTGTTTGACACTAATTTTTCTTTTCCTACAAGGCACGCTTATTCTTTCACAAGCCTAAGTTTGGAATCCTTGATGAATGTACCAAGTATGAGACCAAACCCCACACCATTGTTTTGTTCCTTTTTTCTTAAGAATTTGTTTGGCAATTACCTAATGCTACTTTGGTTTTCTGTTTATATCATTTAATTGCCAGTGCCACAAGTGTTGATGTGGAGGAACAACTTTACCGGCTTGCAAAGGATAAGGGCATCACATTTGTTACCTCCTCACAAGTAAGTAATGCTGTAACTGTGTCAGGGCTTGTTTGAAGTATCTTGGCTTTTGAAGCAGAGTTGTTGTGAATTATAATACTAGCTATCAAGTACTGTCTGTTTGCTTTTAGAGTAAAATTAGATAAATTTTTAGGAGCAAAGTTGAAAATTTTATTACACTTTAGCTGTTATGTTATCAAAATCAGATATGTTAGACTAACTATTTTTAACCTTTTTTTTTCTCTTTCCATCTCAGCGACCTGCACTAACACCTTTCCATTCACTGGAATTACGGCTTATTGATGGCGAGGGTCATTGGGAGCTCCGCACAATTAGTCAACAAGTGTACTCTAGCATCCACAGTTGATTATCCTCTTGGAAAGATATCAGGTTTTAAACACGCCAATGGAGCTGGAGGAGCAAGCCAGGGTTGGTTTTTTCCTATCGCACAGAACTGATTAACTCGATCATTATTTAGCATTTTGTGCTTCTATCTCACCCTCAATGCACAAGTAGCATTGAAAGGTACTAGTCTCACCAACGTTACTGGCTTGACCTTTTGATAGATAATTATATTATTTCCCATTTGATCATATAATACTGCAAGCTGTAGTATTTTTGTTAAAAATGCATTATGAGTAGGGGCAAACAAGGGGAAAAGCCATTACAAACTGTATTATTCTAGAAAATGTTAAAATTCAAAGGTTAGGGATATGGTAGTGTCATGATTTCTGCAGTATAAAGCAATCTGTTATGTACAGTTTCTCTTTTCTTTATAAATTTAGTTTTATTTCCCTCTCATTGGGCAATTTGAATTCATACGCCCATTTATGTTGTAAGCATTACATTACTAATAATTTATTATGGCCCCCTATGAAGAGAAAATGTTTCTCCTGCTTTACCTTTATCTTCTTTTTCTTCCCTTTTTTTTCTCATATATCTCTTGTTCATGTCTTCGGAGATAGGGAAAATGTAAGGAAGGGACAATTCGTTTTTTTGAATTTATGAAAGGGTATATGTTTGAAATATATGTAAAGTGATGTAATAATTTTTTAGGTATAATTGACTATTTTTTTTTCTATGTATTAAGCACTAGAGGTGTTATTTACATTAGTATATAATTACATAATATTTAAACTAAAATAACACTGTTAGTGGTTTATGGTAACACTAGGTGCTTCAAAGTCTTTAGCATTCTAAAATAGGCTCTTCAAAGTCTTTAGCATTCTAAAATAGGCTCTAACAAGTACCAACTTGTTGAAGCATTACGTTTTAATTTTGTTTATGAAAAAATTTCTAAACATGATTTTAGTTATTGTTAAGGTTGGGAAAATTATTCTGTATACAAAGCGATCAAACTTCATGTAAAAATTAAGTTACTCTATGCATATAAATTTGCTATACCAATTTTTTTGCTTGTTCATATGACAGAGAAATAAAATAAAAGATTGAAGAAATAAAACATTTACATTTCATATAAATGATAGTAGCTTATTTCGCGTTTATCGTTAAAAGTATATTGATTTAATAATTTAAAAATATTGTAGCATAACTTACGTAAAAATGACAAAATAATCTTATTGTTTACTCAAAAAATAAAAATGTATGTAGAAGAAAATATGGATCATGTATTGCTGATATAATATCTAGAACACTAAATAAAGAATGAGTGATTATATATATATATATATATGTATATATTAATAGTAACAAAAAAGATATTGTTAAGGCATATAATAAGTGATAATGAGGCTCTCATTATATAATATTAAACAAAAAAAATCCAACAATATTATGTGGGCATTAAGACATAGATTAAATAATAATGAGAATTGATTAATTCATACGCAACTAGCTAGGAAAGTTTAATTGAGCTTCATATTAAAGAAATATTTAATTGAAAACTTATTGACGAAGCTCATTAGTTCTTTTCATGTCTTCATGTTAATCACAATCTCAACTTTGTTGATCATAAGAAAAAAATTTATTTAAGAATTCAAAATAATACATGTACATAAGATAAAATTTTATTTAAGAATTTAATCATAATTAAAACTACACGTTTTAAAATTTTAGACTTAAAATCATTTCATACTTTATTTTTCAATTTTTTTATTATCTCACATTCAATAATTTTCATCTTCTAATTTGTTATCAAGATTAAGTTAAAATTTTATAAATCTGTAGAGAATTTCAAAAACAATATGCGTAAAAAGTTCCTAATGTTTTGATTACAATAACATTTTTAAAATAATTTATGTTCAAGGTAAGGAAATTTTGTATGGAAAATTTAAAATTTGTGATTTATGAAATAAAAAATTTACAATTATTTTTATGAGAATGAAAAGGTTATAAAATTTGAAAGTTAAATAGGTAAACACACGTATAAGTCAATATATTAAATTTAAGAACTTTGCAACAACATTTAGTTGTCAAAAACAATTTTTATTTTCAACATCGCTTCCAGAAGTCACCACTTTTCATAACAATAATACTCAATTTGAAAAGTCATTAAAACAAAAAAAAAATTCCCCTAAACAGTTTATTTTGTGTATTAATTTAACTTTATAAAAAGATTAGCACAAAAAAAAAAAGGAGTAAAACACGTGTTAAAAGTATTTCTATTTAGATGTTGGAAACCGGGCCAACCCGATGGGATGAAAATGACCGAAATCCAACAGCTAAACCGGGCACAAAGACGTTGTCGTTTTGTCGGTACTTTATTTACCCAGCGGCCAAACCCAATACAAGAAAGACCTAAAAGCCCAAAACTGAACCGGGTCGGATCCAAGTAAACCAACCCAAAAAACGAAAAAAAAGAAACCCTAGTATCATCCTATATAAACGCTGAAACAAACAGGTGGAAACCGTAGAGAGAGAGAGAGCGCGCACTAACACCACAAGAATTTGCAGAAGAACTCGGCACTGCTCTCCTGCTCTTCTTCCTCGGTGCGTTGACCATGGCTACTGCTAAGACTGTCAAGGACGTGTCTCCTCACGAGTTTGTCAAGGCTTATTCTGCCCATCTCAAGCGATCTGGCAAGGTACAGCTACAGCTATATATGTAAAACTACCATGTGTATACATATGCGTAGATGTATATCCATTTCATTTTTTGAAGAAAATATAGTCTGGGTCCTGTGTATTTTATATTGTAGGATTCGGCAGAATAGACTTTTGAATTGATTAGTAGAAAAAGGTTTAAGCTTTGTGTACAGTGTCTTGTATGTTTTATGGTTGATCTAGTTTTGCCAACTCTGCATATTATTTTATTCTTGAATTTATGTGTTTTCCTGGGTTCTTTGTAATTTATTTGCATGATTTTCTTTTGCTCTTTCGGGAAATTGAACTTTTCTTTGTAGTTATGTTTTCTTATAATGCAATGTTTAGGGTTTTTTTGATATTAAAATTTAGTTTTTGCTGGATTTATAATTCCATTTCTTTGAAGCCATAATTGTATAATGCTGCAGGATTGTGTTTACTTCTTGTCTGCTACATCAGTTTTTTGTTTTAACTGCTATTTTTTACCTTGTCCCTGAACAGATGGAGCTACCCCCGTGGACCGATATTGTCAAGACTGCCCAGTTTAAGGAGCTTGCTCCCTATGACCCTGATTGGTACTATGTCAGAGCTGGTAAGTTTGCTCTACTGGTCAAATTAACTAGTGATGACAAATTTTATTATGCTTATATATCTTACATTCGAGATCACTGCAGCTTCCATGGCTAGGAAAATCTACTTGAGGGGAGGTCTCGGTGTTGGTGCTTTCAGGAGGATTTATGGTGGAAGCAAGAGGAATGGAAGTCGTCCACCCCACTTCTGCAAAGCCAGTGGTGCTGTCACTCGCCACATTCTTCAACAGTTGGAGAGCATGAACATTGTTGAGCTCGATGCCAAGGGGTAAGCGTTAGATAATTTTAGGGCTGTTTACATCATTCTTTTTTAGGGAATTATTTTGGGAATACTACCAGATTCTGAGTGAAGCATACACCTGTTTCTAACTCATTCATCTTCGTCAATCCCTTTGCTGCCTGTTGTTTCACCCGTGTCCTGTCTTTTCCTTCCTGTTCCTGTTTAGTCTGCATCTGTTTGAGAGATGTTCCGATCTGATGCTAATGCTTAGTTTCATTTTATTTTCGTTTATATCAGTGGAAGGAGAATAACATCCAGCGGCCAACGAGATCTTGACCAAGTTGCTGGGAGGATTGTTGTTGCTCCTTGAAGAAGTGACGATTAAGCTGCTCCATAGTTGGATTGGATTTATTGCTGGTTTCTTGTAGTTGAGGGGAGAGATGATCATGAACATGGTTTCATTTTTGGTAATTCTAGATGTGTGACTTTTATCTACAGGATCACTTCAAATTTTTGTTATCCAGGATGCTGTTACCTTGTAGGCATAATTTTTCTTCCTTATACTTTCTTCTTGATTTGATGAACCAATTTTATGTCGTGGGTACGGACTTGATAATTATGTTTTCTGAATGAGAGTGCAAGTTAGATTGAATGGTGTAACCCAGAAACACAAATAATCACCCTTGATGCATCAAGTGCAAGAGCTTATCCCTTTCTCAACCTTGAAGGGTTTACTGGAAATTATGTCCACTGAACTAAGATACTCTCCCTTGATACAAGTATAGAGGAGGTCGAGGCCACATCTAGTTATGATAGCCATTGGGAGGTATATGTAGCTCATTAATGGGGCATCATGAAACGTTGCTTTTCAGTCGTTTAATTAGTGTGTTTTCAATACTTGCAGTTGCCACTTACTTTGACCCAGATAAATATCACCATATTCTTGTAGATAAATTTACTATAATTATTACCTAGTTTTTTGAAGTAAATTATATGATACTTCTTTTTTATTTAATTATCTGAACTCTTAATTTATATAAATTATGGTGAATTAAATATGAATTATCGTTAAAAATAATTGTTATAATTGATCTCTAAATTACAAGAAAGAAAAAAATATAATAAGGGAAAGCCTTGTCGTCCAAATTAACTTATTTTTAGCTAAGATAATAATACTAAACAAAAAATTCAACAAGGTTATATGGGCATTAAAAGTGGATTAATTAATTCCTCGCGAAAGTTAATTGAATTTCATATTAGAAATGAAGATTTTAATGGATAAGGTTCACTAAGTCTTTCTTTGACATGCCTGCCAACGTGTCATTCACAATCTCAACTTTCTTGATCAGAAGATAAAAATCTATTTAAGGATCCATAATTATACATATACATACATAACTATTCATAATCATTATTGTTATTATATATATATATATATATATATATATAATTAATATAACAAAATCAAGTGGCAATGGCAATCAATAGCATCCCTTGAGTATCTTCAAGGAATATTATGTTATCTGTTGCTTTTAATAAACACCTTTTGAGTTGTACCTTAATTTATATTAGGATAATCAATGAGATAATAACGTACACTTAAATCCTTATTATTTTATATTTTTATAAAAAAAAGATTAATTTTATATCAAAAAGATTCATAATAATCTTTGCTAAAATGATTAGAGGTATGTTTAATATTAATGTGTTATAGCTTTAAGATTAAAGTATATGATATGAAATACTAATTGAAAGAGTATTTTGATTACCACAATGTTAAAGCATGTAACTTAATATTACGAATTGAAGACGTTTATATTAAAAATTTTTATTTGTGAAAATATAAAAATCTAGGGGTTTAAATGCTATTATCCCAAAATCATAAAGATTTTGGCATTTTGCTGTAAGGGTGGGTGGTATAATAGATTCTTCCAACCTGCATATCTTCGTCTTGCTTGCCAGTCCAAAAGTTAAAGCTACAGCACTTGTTTGTTTATATATATATATATATATATATTATATAGATAATGTTCTCAACTTGACATAAAAATATGTATTATACCACAAATTAAACAATTTAAAAGCTACTTTCACTACTAGACTCATGATATATGAATAATACTAGTAGTTAAAATTAAAAAAAAAAAAGTTATACACCTTGCTCAAAATCAAAGGATAGAATTTTAGCTTGAAAGAGAGTACACTTCGAATGTACATGGCATGATATTGAGATTCTATTTAATAGTTTCTGTTTGTAATTTTAAAACTAAATCAAAATAGTTAAAATATTTAGTAAGTACCTCCTACCCTCACTAATTAATTAGATGTTTTAACAAGAAGAGTCAAACATTCTCCGTCAATAAAATGATTGAAATGATATTACAAAGAATATGAATTTATATGATCATCTTACTCAAAGCCAATAAATATTTGTGATATTCATAGAACTTTCAAAGTGGGCATATGCATATATAATATTTTTAGCATTGATTGACTGGGAAATAAGCCACCTTTACAGCAAAAAGTGCTTCTGATTCTATCTCTTCTAAAGATGAAACTACAAGTCAGCATCTATAAAGTGTTGTTCCTACCAATTTCCAAATCAAACCCAACTCTTCAAACCATTATAACCCAAAATCCTATTCAAATTGTGCCAGCTTCCAAAGGTCAGATTAAGACTAATTCCAGCCTTTCATGATTCGCGAGAGCTTATTTTTAATCAAATCTAATCTTCTACACAATCTCATGCCAACATTGAACTATATTATAAAATTCATAGTGCATCAAAACTAAGATTTTGGTGGATTGTATATATATTATATACATATATGCATATACTTCTCCAATTTGCATATTAGTATATACATACATATATATATATATATATCTTAATAAAAAGCAATCCCCGCTTTCCCGTATTTATATCCCCATAACCCTAAAACCATCTTCACAAATCCTAAAATTCATCTCTTTCATTACTTAAGCTCTCTCTTAATTAGTTAAAACACCATTGTACTTCAAAAATGGGGGTTGCTTCTCCTGATCAATTTTTCTCTTCACTTTCTTGTGAATTGAGAATCATCAAAGCTAAAAACATTGAATTCAAATCCTCTAATGGAGGAAACCTCTTTGTTAGATACTATCTATCAGCAGGAAACAGCAAGAGAATTCAACTCAACAGCAAGGAAATCTCTTCAAAGTCAGACCTAATTTGGAATGAATCCTTTGCATTGGAGTGTTTAGGGACTGAAGATTCAATCAGAGAGCTTAAACAACAAAGTGTTGTTCTTGAGCTGAGGTGGAGGAAGACAAAAGCAAATTTTCTCGGGAAAAAAAGCAATTCAGAACTTTTGGGTAGGGCTGAAATTCCATGGAAAACAGTCTTTGAATCACCAAATATGGAAGTAGAGAAATGGGTTTTGATGGTTTCAAAAAACAGAAGTAGGGTTCTTGAAGAAGATTTTAAACCTCCTTCTCTGCAAGTAGGAATGAAAGTTGAAGCTCCAAAAATGGTGGAAATCTTGGAGAAGAATAAAAAAAATGAAAGAATATTAAAGAAATGGGATGAATGTGGATGTGCAAATAGTGGTGCATGCAGTTGTTCAGCTTACGATATATTTGCTTTGGTAGCTGCTATGGAAGCACTTTAGGCAAAACTTTTGGCAGCTTAATTTTTTGTTTTTATTGGCTAGTGATCTTGTGTTAGAAATTTAATTTAATTTAGAGGCCCATCAAGAATTTTATGTTGCTCAGTAATTAATGAAAATTTTTGTTATTCAACTCTTTAGAAGAAATCAGATGTTCGAAGTTTTATTATATACGTTGATATTCATATAAATCAATTAAAAAACTACATATTTCATTTTGAAAGCATGTATAAGGTCAAGAAACTGGAGAAAATTAATTTTGACTAGTTAAGTAATTGTTTATATTTCTTTTATTAAGTATAATGTGAGCTTATGGTATGAATATCAAGAGAAAGTTTTAATGATTAGTTAACCAAATATTAACAAATATTAAATCTTTTACTCTGTAAATGTGATAATAAGATATTATTAGATGAATATACATATAGCAATATGATATGTTTGTTTTATCAAGAATTTTCTCTTTATTTAATTATGGGAAAGTTAATATACATATTATATAAACTCGATAAAAAATAAAATAAAATAAAATGAAAAGCAATGCATCACGAGTATTCAAAAATATTATGTTGGAGAGCTAATATTTTTATAATTAGTCGATTCAATATTAAATTAATTTTAAGTTGCGATATTGTAACTCAGCTCCTAATTCACCATCGTTGTGAAAATAAAACCATTATTTATCAATTTTGAAGTAAATAATCGAACTAATGTGAGCAAGTTATTAAATAAAAATGAGTGTTACTTTGATCAAATATTTTAAATAACAATATTTTTAAGATTAAATGAAAGTAAACATAAAAAATTATAGTAATAAATGTGTACATAGTATGACAAAAACAAAATTCATGCGCTATAATATATAAAACCAAAAGTTTATTATTAATTACGAAAGCAGGTGGACCATTACTCACAATACATGCTTAAAATACAATATGATAATCCGTAAAATATATAATATGATCATGGTGTAAGACTGAAAATAGATAGAGATGCAAGAATTATGACTAGTAACAAACAACCAACAATCTTTTATTATTATTCTCCACAATTAGATTTGTTTGCTTATTTCAAAACGAGGGACCATTTCATTCATTATATCATAAAATCCACTAACCACCAAATGAAATGTGCATAATCTTATTATAATTGTTAATAACCAAATGAAATTTTTGGTTATTATATAGGATCTCTTATTTTTAATTGTAAATTTATGTTCATTTATAAACAATTCATTCTATATATTTATTTAACAGTTAAAATTAAAAATATAATATATATTAATTATATTATCATAGTTAATTTCAACCGTTGAAATTGTAAAAATCCAACAATTTATAAATAAAAATAAATATATGTGAAAAAAATATAAAATTTCGAATCTACCCATATATATATATATATATAATTTTTCATCAATATAAACTTTTTACTTTATTACACAATATCTAATAGATTCAATTATCAAACTAGATATTTTTTAGATGTTAAATCAAAATAAGATTTAATATTAGGACAATTTAGCTAATTTTAGAGACAGTGTTTATTTAGTGAAAAGAAATTTAAATGTTAAATTTAAAAATATCAATTGGATTAAATAGTATGAGATCACATTTATCTCTTGAGCTTTTTTATTAGTGTTATTTAGATAAAAAAAGATTATGAATGTATTTTACCTCTTTTACGGTTACCATTTATCGTTAATTGACTATTACCTATGAGGGTAAAAATGTAAAAATAGAATATGTAATTATATAGTCTTTAAACTTTTGAAGACTTATAAAATTATTGGCATCAAATACATATGTTGATTAAAATTATCAAAGAAATTAAGTGAAAAAAATAATAACAAAACAAGACAAATAAAAAATTGATAGAACTTGGAGAATTAATATTTTTAAACTCAATGTGTAATTAAAATATCATTTTCGGAATGTCTAGAATACCTTAAGTAGGAGAATTTTGCTCTAAATGTAATAAATTTATTAATTTATGTAATTCTGAATTGAGCATAGACAGGTTAATACATCCCATTTCAAATTTGGTAAGGATTTATTATTATTATTATTATTATTATTATTATTATTATTATTATTATTATTATTATTATTATTATTGGATATTTAATTACTATTATCCAATTGGGAAAGTAACACATTAACTGACCCAATATATTTATGATTTTTCAAGATAGAGACTTTTTGTTATGGAAATTTAAAAGAAAAATAGTCACACTAATTTATGATATTAACATACAATTATTATGGAATTAATTCCAAAACAAAAAGTACTCTTTACATGTCCATAAGAAAAAATATATTTTGTCAAAAACCATTCATTATCAAATTATAATAAATGATACTTTTTTTAGTTCAATAATATTTATGTTTGTCCCTAAAAATATTATTTTTCTTAATTATTGTAGAGATAGGAGCGGAATTTAAATTTTAATAAAAAATAAAAAATAACCATAATTCATCTATAATGTTAATACTAATAATTAATTCAAAAAAAAGATAGCGAGTACAAAACATTTTCCTACGCTCGAGAGTAACAAATTTTTCAAAAAGTTTGGTGGATCCTTTGATACTGCAAAAAATTTAAAATGTACGATTTTTTTTATTAAAAAATTAAAAATTATAAAATTTCCTAAAATATCTAAAACCTCAGGAAAACGATCACTCTTCTCTCAGAGCTAACGGAAGAAAAATGGAGAAATCCACACCAGTAAGAAAGTCACACGTGTCAACCTCCGATCTGCTTGCCTGGCCGGAAGGTCCTGCCTCCGCCTCTGCCGCGCCCGTCACTGCCCCTCGCTCCCACCAAGTAATTCTTCAAAGTTTCGATTTGTTTTTTCTTTTTGAGAGAAATTTTTCACTTTTTTTTTAGAATTTTTATTTTTACCATTTTCGGTGGTTTGCGTTTGGTGCATTGAGCTCAGCCGTCCGATGCGATCAGCAAAGTGTTGTTCGGAGGTCAGGTTACTGACGAAGAAGCTCAGTCTCTTAATAAGAAGTGAGTGAGATTAAAGATTTTAAGATCTGGTTGAAAACGACAGTTTTGGTTGCCGTTTTAATGGGAAGTTTGTATTCTTGATTTGCATGTGACAAATGGGTGAATGTTGGACTCGGATCTAGTTCATGGCTTCGAACTCATGAGTTTCCGTAATTGGAAGTTAATTAAACGAACAAACTTTATTTGAATTTGTTATGGTAACTTAAATTTCTCAGGATTTTTTAATTATTTTCCTTTCTGAATTTTAATTTTTAAATATTTAAGTTGTTTTTGAAACCCATAATACGAAAGTAAAGGATATAAAGTTTTATACCCAGTTTTCTATTTTGCAATAAGATTTTGCATATTGTTGCATAGCATTTTACAAATGTGTTGCTTTGGCTTTGGGTTATTAATAAACTTGTTAGAATCATGTGCTTCTGCTATTACATTTCAGCTAAATGTGTCAATATTCTGCCATTTGTTACTTGTAATCATGAATTTTCATGAAATTTTGAAATTTTGAAACAAGTTTATGACTCTGCTTGAGTTTGTGGTTCATCCCTGAGTTCTTGTGTCGGTTTTCATGTTCAAATATGGGCCTGAGAAATGTAGTTCTTGTGTTGGTTTTCATACTCAAATATAGGGGTGAGAAATGTATCATTTCTCCTTAAAGGGTATCATATATGTGAGTTTATTTGAAAGTTTTTTTATTTGATGTCTGCAGGAAGCCTTGCTCTGGGTATAAATTAAAAGAGATAACTGGAAGTGGCATTTTTGGATCCAATGATGAAAATGGTGCATCAGAATCTGATGCTGCTAGTGGTAATAACAGAACATGTGTGCGTGTTTATCAGGTATTTGATGCACTCGGAGTTCAATTGGTGCATGCATATATTTCAGGAGTATATTAAGATGGCAATGCACTTCTTAGCTTTCGGTGGTTGAATTTTCAGCAAACAATGAACGGACTGAGCCAGATTTCATTTGGCGCTGAAGAGGCTATTTCTCCCAAGAAACCTACCTCTATTCCTGAGGTAGCGAAGCAGCGTGAATTAAGTGGGTCATTGCAAAATGATGCAGACTTGAAGATTAAAAAGCAGATATCTGATGCAAAGTTCAAGGAGATTAGTGGTCATGACATATTCAGTCCTGCTCCTGAAATTCAACCTCGATCGTTGGCTGCTGCACGCTCCTGGGAATCAAAAGAAAGTAAAGACATGGGGGAACCTGCTCCAAGGAATGTACGCACATCTGTCAGAATCTCCAATGTGAGTTTTTCTTTTTTCTTTTGGAGGTTGCAAGGATCTCTTTCTGTCTATCTGTATTCAGCACATTTGGAACTCACTTTTTACCTCGCATTGGCGCACTTATTTACACACAATTTAAAGGCTTTTGTGGATGAAAAAGTGATAATAAAATTGAATGCAGCTTTGTGAGTTGTCATAGGAGGTTTCCACAATCAATATTACTGTAGTGATTCTGTAAAATAGATATGCCTACCATGTTTTTATACTATATGGAATGTTCAGATGTCTTAACGAAATTTTAAGTTAAAATTTTCATCAACCAAAATTTAAAAGGTTTCCCAAAGTTTTCCATGAACCCCTTCATCTTTAATTTTTTGGTTCAATCCATATGCTTTTTGATTTTCATATCTATGTTGTTTAGCTCTGTGCCTCAATACTAAACATTTGTTTTTCAAATTTTGTAGCCTGCTGGAGGTCAGAGTAATATCCTGTTCAGTGAAGAACCTGTAGTCAAGACAGCAAAGAAAATACATAACCAAAAGTTTGCAGAGCTGACCGGCAATGACATCTTTAAGGGAGATGCACCACCAGGATCTGCTGAGAAGCCTCTAAGCACTGCTAAGCTGAGAGAAATGAGTGGCAGTGACATCTTTGCTGACGAAAAGGTAGAATCCAGAGACTATTTTGGTGGTGTCCGCAAACCCCCTGGTGGTGAGAGCAGCATTGCATTGGTGTAACTGACATGCCACTTTTATTATCTGTAAAAATGTTGGTTTCTATGCTATCCCCCATTTGGATGCCTGTGTTTTGACTGGTAAACTGCCTGGATTGCTGAATGATGATCATCAGCATAGGGCGGCTTGAGTGGTGTATGTGGATTTGTTGCATTTGTGTGCTAGGTGTTAACATTAGATCAGAGCACTGGATGGTTGGCTAATCAAGTTATTTAAATGCTGTTTGTACTGTTTCTTACGCATCTGTTGTAGACTTGTCAACTTTCTTAAATAATTGAAACTCACCATTATCATCTCCCTGATAACTTTGTTCTTTTTCTTAATGTAGCTGTATAAAGCAAAGAACTAGACAGATTATATAGAATCAGATGTATTCTGTTTCTTTTACTGCTAAGAATGCTGAAAAAATATCTAAAATTTGATCATAAAACAAATTTTGTTGACACAATATCTTGTTATTTGGATTCATTTTGCTGTGACTTCAGACACAATTTGGCCAGGATATCCAAATACATTCCTTCACATATGATCAATTAGGGTACAGCTTTCCTTGTTTTAACTTAGGTTGGATCAAAATCTGAGCATTTTCATTTGTCTGCCTAGATCATTGCGTAATTGATGCTTCACTTGGTTTCATTGAACGTCTTTTGCCATGCTCAACTCTTCACTTAGGATGCGTATGCCACTGCTGCACTTCTATTTTATTCCGGCAACAGTCGTGTTTAAAGTCTTTGATAATAACAAGCTTTCACCTCAAGCCATTAGCTATTTACTCACAATTTTAAGGAAAAGTTGAGAGATGTACCATACATTCTTATGTACAATAGCTTGACCCTTCATAAACATACCCATCAAATTTGCTTAAAATCCAGATTATATGTTATCAAATACAAACAATATGCAGAGCAACACAACTGCAAGAACTCTTAACATCTTATTCATAACAAAAGCACACACGTTCAATGTCAAAACTCTTACAAACAGGCAAGAGTGCTGGAAACATTTTACAAAATAAAAAGAAGACAAATATCTAAGCAAAGCATCAACCATTGCCCACATCATAAACTGTTTCCTCAAATGCAAGATAACTCTCCTAATACATAACACAAACATTGCTCAAGCATCTCCATGTCCAATCAAAGCAAGAAGCATTTTCTCATAGTCTCCAGAAGTGTCGCCAGCAATTGCCTTTTCCAGAGTGACACTGTTCCTTCGCTGGTACTCCTCCTTGATACGTTGCATGTCCACCTCAGCACGAGTTGTGACAACCCGAGTAAGAGCCCATTCATCAGTCCCCAGCTTGTTGATGGCAAGTCGCAGAACCTTGGCAAAGTATTTCTCAGGGACTGTTAAGCACTTGATTGCGGCTCTCAGTAGTTTGAGGAACTCATCATTCGGATCAGCCTTTAAGTCCTGCAAACAAGTATACAGTTGCATTTTAGCCATGGAAATCGTTCCTAGTAACTACTGCTAAAGTTGCATACTAACCTTGTTGATGGCATTTCCATATTCATTGTTGTAGTGATTGAGAGTCGCATTAAGCTGTGCCTTGCTCCTTGTAGTCAGAATCCGAATAAGTTCCTCGTGACTGTACTCCTTGTCAGAAATCTTCTCGTGAAGAATCTTAGCCTCTGACTTTGCCAATGTTGTGTTTATCTCTTCCCCTTCATATCGGTGTACACTCACAAGAGGAACCAAAAGCTGCAACGATTAGTTTATAATAATCAACCATTTCATCAATTGCAATCACATGAGACAGAAGACTTGCAATGCAAGGAAGTATTAGAAGAAAAGAATAAGTGCATACATTGGAAAACAGAAAAAATTTACTTCATACTTCTGTAGTACGTCCAAATTCAACAGAATACTATTTGAGGCAAAGGAAAATTGTACTTCTAATTACTGAACAAGCATATATATGAAAACTTAATCAAATTAGATACAAATACCTTGCGGTAATCTCCAGATGTGTGGTATGCCACATCTTCCTCAAGGGATTTCTTGTAACGAGCATGATAAGCTTGCTTTGCAGCAAATAGATCAAGCGAAGACCTAGTACATGCGATTTCCATGAGAACCCAGTTGCTTGAAGTAAATCTCTTCGTAGCTTCATTCGCCAAATATGCGTCGCGTTCAGCAGGAGTCAGTGTCCATAGCAGTACAGCTCGCTGTTTGATAGAAACAAGTGTTAAGACTTCACAACACGAAAAGAGAAAAGAAAACTAAGATTATAGCATTTAATATCAATACTCTTTCTACATAACAGTTTGTCTGCTACATCATATAGTCTGACCTCAAAGTCACTTGAAAGTTCTTTGTCTAATGCCTTAAGAAGATCTTCTCCATAAGTTTCATTATAGATTTCTCTAATCAACTTGCGCTGAGATGCATTTCTGTGAGCCAAGATTGATATAATCAAGGCTTCGTTCGTGCCCCATCCTGCAAACAGATCAAAGAAATCTGTCAATTGGTTGACACAAAAACAACACTTCCATTGGAAATGGAAGCGTACTTGCAGATATAATCAAAACAGTTCTTGCTAACATTTGTATTCATTTTCTTCTTCCTATTGAAAAATATACTATTATGCAGAACCAAACAGAAACCACAAATCGTTAAATGTTATCTTACTGTGTTGACACTAAATGGCTGTTTGGATGCATTTTGACAACTCGTTTTCTGGGAAAAAGAAAAAAAGTCTCTTTTTTTAAAAAAAAATACAAGTAAAATCTAGGAAATAATTCTGTTGCATTCAACTATTTTTCAGAACATGCTTTTAAAACAAAAAACTTATTCTTAACGAATTTACAGAAAACCTCTACAAATTTTCTAAAACTATGCTAAATACAGTTCTTACCTCTTTCTCTTTCTGAAAACTACTTTTTACAAAACATTTTCTGTTCTTAAAAATATTATTTTCAAAGTAACATCTTCATTCTAAAAATATATTTCAAAAGTACTATTCAAAAATTACCAAACACACACTAAATTTTGTATTTTTAATTGATCAGCCAACTCAGAATTAACAAAAACACAGTTTTGGCAATTTAGCAGCAAAACACAACAGAAGAAATTAAGATGAGATTTAGATCTTTACAGTAACTGATGAACATGACCAAGTCCAACATGCAAAATGCTTTTCTGTTGATGATCAAGATCATTTTGAAAACTTCATCACTAGATCAAACGGTCTACATCAACTCTCTAAAGATCATACAATAACAACAAAAGAGACAAACGTCCCCAAATTACACTGAACATTGTGATCAAAAGCAGATCTACCAAACCAAATGAAACATAGATAATATCGACCAGTGATCTTAAAAAGTAACATCAAAATGAAAAACCCAGAAAGAAATTGATTTAAGAAAATGACCTTGAAAAGCTTTGTGGAGTTGCTCAGCATCGTCAGCAGCAGAAGGAATCTGCGTTGGAACGTTAAGAGTCGCCATTGTAAATTTTTCCGAGTGTTTGTAGAGAATGCAAAACGAAAAATGAGGCAATCAAGAGATTGATGAGTTAATTTATAGGCAAAATCATAGTGCATGAAAAGTGTGTCAAGTGTAAAAATTATTATTTTTTATTTGATAATATTTTATTTTATTTTTTTAAATTAATAAGAAATTCAAAGAGTTCATGATTTCAGGCAATCATGACGTGTGAAAAAGTTACTACATTTCTTGAAACACAAAATGGGCTGATACTAGTATTTGGGTCCCTAACATTTTATATATTTACAAATCATAACATAATTTATATATTTATAGATTTTTCAAAGTTTTTTCTTATTATATTTATCACTATCATAATTGATAAAATTTTAAACTAAATGCATATTATTAAAATTTGTTGGATTGACACATGATAAAATAATACTTCTAATCCTTCGAAAAGATGGTGTAATTAAATTATTTTTTATATTTAGTTCTCGTTTCATGTAAATTTTTTTAATATAATAATTCAATTATTTAAATGATATTGAATTTTGAATTGACCGTAAATAAGTGCAACAGTATGTTACTCAATAATATTAGAGTTTTGAATTTGACTACTAATAAATATAAGAGCATGTGACTTAACATTAGAAGAGAATTTTGGTTATATTTTCGGGTTGGGGACTTATTTGATATAAATTAAATACTTGATATACTTCTATGTGATAATATTAAAAATTAGGGAGGCATGGTATTGTCCTAATAAAGGAGTCCTTTTCATTTTACCTAAGATAATTGCCACGTGGTGAGTATAAGAGGATAGCAGGTGAACAACTCATCACATTTGGATTTTTTGTCTTATTAATGTCTTGATAATGAAAATGTGGAGTCCACTTGAATAAGTCTTGCACCCATTTCATTATTATTATTATTATTATTATTTAATTTTTAATTTTTATTATGTGTGCATTGTTAATATTTGTTAACAAAAGATTAATAGTTATTTAATTAAATAATTCTTGTTATATTACGGGTGGGGTGTATTATTAATATCGGACACTTTTGTAATTTACTGAGATACGTATGTCCGTAATAATAATAAAATTAGAATAGAATGCATTTATATAACAGATTTGTTTTCATGAGTATATAGTAAGAAGTCTTATGAAGGAAGGATGATCCATTCCAAACACATCACTGCTGTCTTATTAATATATGTATGTATGTATGTATGTATGTATGTATGTATGTATGTATGATCCATCCATCTAACCATCATTACGAAAGAAAGTTTTTTTTTTTTAATCTTTTTTTTAATACCTTAATGATATATATTTGATGAATTTCAAAGGATCCCAATACAATAATCCTTGATGATAATAACTAGGCCCAACCAAATGAAAATTAAAATTTAATAAAGTCATATTTTATAGTGCTAGTAGTTGCATGTGAATAGAATTTGAGGAAATAACTAAAATCAAATTGACTTCGAATTTGTTCTTCTCTTTTCTAAGATTTTTAGAGCACCCAATTGTGAACTATGATGAACACATCTTAGCTTCATGAATCATATGATTCCCTCTTAGAGAAAACTACATGCATTTGTATACATCGATCTTCATAATAAATATGATCTCCACATCACATTTTAATTTTTTAATATCTCGTTCCGCATGAAAAAGATAAAGAAGTTATTACAGTTAAATGAAAAAAAAAAAAGAAGGAAAAAAAAGACTGTCGAGATTTTTAAATATAATCTAATATTACTTTAATCTCAATAATGTAAAAATTATTGATGTAACTCATAATTCATTGAATAGATAATATTTGAAATAATTATTAACCTTTTTCAATTGTTCATTTTTCGAAATTAATTATACTACCTCATAGATCAAAATTATTGAAATTATTGATGATAACATTGATGGTAACATATACTTTTAAATTATTGAAATTAAAATATAAATTTTGTAATAATATTGGAATGTTAAAGTTAACAGTTAGGACTTTTAACGTTCTCTATTATTGTATTAATATAATCAAGATTATTATAAATGTAAGTATATTATTTAAAAAGATACATATTCTAAAATATCAATTTTTATATTTTTTATTTTATTAAAATAAATAATTTAATATTTATTTTTAAATATTTTAAAATAAAAAAATAAATATATCATTTAAATTACATTTTAATTATATTTAAATTTAAGTCATATTTAAAGTATATAAAAAGAGAAAACAAACGCTGCTTTCATGTATGTACAAATTATTAAAAGTAAAAATATTATTTCATTACTCCATTATTTATTGTACATTCATATCAACTTTCATGATCATAAAAAATGAAAGATAAAATTAACCAAAATGTTTAAAACTTAGGCTCAATTTTTAGCAATACACACTATTTAAAATTTGTTATAAAACTGACCCACTTAAATTTTTTTGAACAAAAATATTCTTAATGAAAGTAAATATTAGTCATATTTGAAAATTTTTTTGTGAGGGCATTTTAGTTCAATCGAATTATTTTTTATACAAGTTTTTAATAGTAGTTATTTGAGAAAATTGAATTCTAATTTTGGTTATTATAGAAAATCTCTCAAAATAAAAAGGGGGTTGCCAAGCCTAAAGTGGTCGTGGGATGCTCAGAAAAGTAATGGGGTAGACTTATCTTCTACTATAAAAAAAGTCCATTATTATTTTATTTTATAACACGGAGAACTTCAATGATTTTTATTTATTATATAAAACCTTTTTGTCACATTTACATAATCATAACATATTCGTTTATTAAAAATCTTGAAATTTATTGTCGAGCATAAAGATGATATATTATCTTATTCAACATAAGCTCACAAAATATTTTTTCTATGATAAATAATAAAATGAACATAAATTCATTATTTATTATCATTAATATTGTAAAGTAATTTATATAATAAATTAACCAAATTTATAAATAAAAACCATGTCGACTCCACTGGGGATCGAACCCAGAATCTCTGGTTCCGTAGACCAGCGCCTTATCCATTGGGCCATGGAGTCATTTGTTACTTACTTTGTCCACGTACTGCTATTAACAAGTTAGTCCTGCACGATGACGTCGAGTTCTCCCGACTCCATCAAGCTAGACCGAGTCGCAGCTGAGACCTTTTTGTTTGGTTAGAGGTGCCAATATTCCCCAATAAACAATCAAAAGAAATGTAAACATCAGTTAGCAATAAGAGTAACTTTGAAGTTTTGTCTTTTTCGCTCTCTTACTAATTCAGAAACTAGAAAGTATTGAAGGAAAGAAATCCCCTTTCCCATAGATAATTATCATACCATAGCATACCATACCATAAACCAAAAATTTTAAAAAAGAACAGTGGTTATGGAATATATAAAATATAGAATCATCATGCACTTCTCATTATCTTAAGGAAAAGAAGATTAAATTTTGTGGTGGAAATTGGGAATCCTTTATCAAATTACATGTCATACAAATGGGAAAGCAAAGGTCTTTGAGAAGTAAAGCAGTTCACTTCGTTTCTGATCTCACTACTGTTTTGCTTAACCCTATCTCTGATAAACCCTCCAAGCCTCCTCCTCCTCCTCCTCCTCTTGTAAGTTTCTCCATCTCTCTATCTGATTTTGTGAATATTGAAATGTTTTTTATTGTATTGTGTTTTGTTGGGTTAATTTGTTGAACGATTTGATATTTTTTGATAAAGTACCCTTCTTTTGGATGATTGATTGGAATTCGGGGTTGAATTTATTTGGGTTTTGATCTTTGTGGGTATTTAATTTCTTGATGCTCTGAAGCTGTTTGATCTTATTTTTTGTTTCTTGTGAGGAGCTGAATAATGTAGGGTGTTAAATCTAAATTGAAAAATTCTGGTTGTGAATGGCAAATTGTTGCCCCAAATTCTTTCCTTGTTTTCTGAATATTTTTATTTGTCCTTTCTATAAAGAAGCTGAACAATGTAGGTTTTTATTTCAAAATTGAAAAGATTTTTGATTGTGAATTGAAAATTGTTTCCAATATTTTTGAATGATTGTCGTATCCTCCTTTGTTATGTTGAGTTCTTTAGTAAGCTGTTATATTTACAATCATACAAGTTTTGGTTTTGTTAGGATGATGAGAATGAGTTGGATAAAAGTCGGCTTGAATCAATTAAAGAAGAGGATGACCCTGGGGATATAGTTGAAGGACCCGATACGTCTTCTTTTACTGCATTTCTCTATTCTCTGTTATCATCTTCAGAATCAGGACATAATTCAAATTCAGATGAGCAAATCGGTAATCAAGAAGAAACAAGTGATGCACCATCTGACACTGTAATGAAAGAGAATGGTGGAAGGAAAAGCTTATTTTCTCGGGGTAAAAGTTCTCTTAAAGCTCTTTACCATGCTGCTAGACTTACTGGCCATCGAAATCAGGATGGCAGAGTCGATTGTGAAATGAAAACTGATTCTGAGAATGATGCCAAATTTGATGGACTTGAGATGAGGCACATAGAGAATGTAAAAGAACCTGCAGCTTCATCAGAACTTCCGGAAATTTCTGAACCTTCATTTCTTCTCACTGAGAAAACTAGAAATTCCCTTTATGCTTTGCTTCCAGGACTTGTTCAAGGGAGGAAATGGATGTTACTCTACAGGTGAAGAAGGAACATGTGTTTTATTCGTTTAATAGAAATTTTGGTTTCTCTGGTTTATTCAGTTGCTGCTATTAAATAACATTAATGATAGTCCATTCTTTGCATCTCTTTGTTGTCCTTTGCAGTACATGGAGGCATGGGATATCACTTTCAACTTTGTATAGGAGAAGCATGCTTTGGCCAGGCCTCAGTTTGCTGGTAATGGTTAATTAAACCTTTTACTCGTGTTTGTTTACATTGATACACGTTTTTGTATGCAGTCTGGGATGTAAATGCTCCACTTATCATATAGCATTAATATTCTTTCAGGTTGTTGGAGACCGCAAAGGTGCAGTATTTGGTGGATTGGTTGAGGCCCCGCTTAAACCAACTAACAAGAGAAAATATCAGGTGGGGATACGTTCATAGTTCTATTCAGTTGATTCTGTGAGCATTTACTTTGATGTGTGGTCTTAACATTGAACTTTGAACAGGGAACAAATAGTACATTTGTTTTCACAAATACATCTGGCCAGCCAGTTGTATACCGTCCGACAGGTACTCCCGTCTTTCTTTTCAGGGCAATGGATCTCCAAGTTCGAATTTTGTTTTGAAATGACAAGACTCTGTTGCTTTACCTGCATCACGTTAAAATTATATTATCCATTAACATTTTAAACATGACACATTCATACAAGAATCAGATCAAAATCTTTTTCTTGTGTGGTAAATATGTGGTACTAAGTAAGTAGTGGAGCAGGTGCAAATCGCTATTTCACTTTGTGCTCAACCGAGTTTCTGGCAATTGGTGGAGGTGGCCACTTTGCATTGTATCTTGATGGTGATTTGTAAGATTTCTGTCAGGACTTCCATTAAATTTAGTTTATATAATTTTTGAACTATGTTAAATCATTTACAGTTACAACTATCACAAAGTATTACATTCATGTCTAATACTTCTAAATTGTATTTAAGATTGAACGGATCTAGTTCAGTCTCGGAAACATATGGAAACCCTTGTCTTGCACACTCCGAAGACTTTGAAGTAAAAGAAGTTGAGGTATGCCAAAAGCTACCACTCTTACTCTTGTTTTCTTTCATGCTCTTTAACACACACACACACACAATCACACGCCAAAAGATGTGCATGGATGGTTTAGATCCCGAGATCTTATTAATATATGTGTTGACAACCTTCGTCCTTTATTTTGCAGTTATGGGGTTTTGTATATGCTTCAAAGTACGAGGAAATACTTGCTTTAAGCAGAACAGAGATGCCCGGGATTTGCCGATGGTGATGACTGTCATTCAAGCACGATAAAAGATATTGCAAATGCAGTCATCTGATTTCATCACTGTGCAGATCATTGGTTTGCATTTGGTGCACAGTTCAAATACACCTACTTAGCGACTGAGAGTTATTCTTGTACATGTCCCACTCTTGTACATATTAAGCGCCATTTCTGTACATACAGCAAGCACCTTTGCAGTATCGCTTGCCAGTTTCAGCTTCTGAGTAATGTTATGATGACAATGATTAATGATATAAATAAACTGAACTAGTTTATGATGAGGAACTTGAAGTATGCTAATTCTAATGCTTTCCGAGCGGCTTTGGGTTGAGAAGATTCAGAATTTAAGTGCTGGTGAAACAAATAAAAGCACTTGGCCACTTACCATTGAATATTTTTACAGTTAGAAGATCAACAGAGGAGGGCCATTATATGATTCTAAATTGAGAGCATGAAATAAGATTTTATTTTAATAATTAGATAATTATGAATCTAATTAGTCTGTTGCTAAATTCTAACAAAAATCTTAATTCAATCTCAACTATACCATAGTGCGCCAATCCAATTGTTTCGAAGCAACGCGCAACAAGCTATACATGGGTTGAGTGGCGAGATTTTCGAGCAATAACTAGTGGATTACAGCTTTATTTTTGTATCAATTTTTAAATCGTAAAAGTGGGTACCACTTGCTCATGAATCAAGATTTTTTAGCTCAACTTTATTTCAGTTTTGCCATTATTATTATTATTATTATACAAAAGCAAAGACTTAATTTTTAGGTCAAAGGAAAGTTAGAATGATGCGTAACGTGGGCTCCTATACCTTCTAGAAAATGAATTGGCAGGGTATGCTCATCTTATTTGAAACCAGGCACGTTTAATCAGGCTTTGTAGTGCTTCAGTTGTACTTCAGAGTGAGCTGTTCTTTTAACAAGCATCAGTTGTAAGATTCACTCTTTTTTTTTTTTCCTTAATATTTAAGAATTAATGATTTCATCGCATAATAGTTACAAGCCTTAAATTACTATACCTCAATATCATAAGATGATGCTCAAGTGAAAATAGAAATGACATATCGCAGAATAATCTATAAGATTGACATGTTTTCCTCTTTAACATTATTATTTTACATTGAAAAGAATACATTCTATTTAAAGATTATGAAACATTGTCATCAATTCAAAACCTGAAGCTGAATCCTGCAGATTGTAGAATCCAGGGTGACTTACAAGTCACAATCAGGAAAATATAAGAACAGAAGAAGGAACAGATCAAACTACTCATTCGATGACAAGATTACCATGAAAAGTTAAATAGTTTTAACACAAGAAGAAAATCTAGTGAAAACAACCAACAATAAGAAACAAAGGATTGCAGATTAGACTAGACATGTATATATATATATATATATATAGAGAGAGAGAGAGAGATAGATAGATAGATATATAACAAACAGCTCTTTGACACCTGTGATCATGCAGTTCTGTAGAAGTTTATTGCTACGAACATACGCCACATCATCTGTTTATCAAAAGAGAAAAAAAAAAAAAAGGTTAATCAACCACATGAGAAGATAGTGAGAATGTAGATAAGATTATCCTTCCCAATTAGGTTTTGATATTTTGGCTCACAGCCAAATTGATATAAGAGGTCTATGCAAAACTGGACTTGTGTTTCTGATGAATATTGACTAAACTAATCAAAACATATAGAACTGTAATTTAAATGCTGATGAATGTTGACTACCTTAACTGTCAGCGATGAAACTAGCTTTGCAATCATGCCACAGATAAAACCTACTAGAAATTAAATCAAATGACAGTTGCTATCTTCTCTATACTCTCTTCTAGTTTCTGAGGAATGCTGTTGATTCAATTGGCTGGCTTGGCATCTGCAACTTCCTCATATGCAGCTGTGTGCACACCAAGGGCAGCACGGCCAGATGGATCGGGATTTTTAGACCACGCTGCATCCCATTCCACTGCCTTTGCGGAACTACATGCTACACTTGGACCTCCAGGAACGGTTGACCTTGCAGCGTTCTACTCAAAAATGCCAAATTAGTGTTAGCATGAAATACCAAGAACTTGTTATTTATTTTAGGAAAAAAATCTCACCTTTGGGAAGAATTTCTCAAAGATAGTTCTGTAGTAGTATGCTTCTTTCGTGGTAGGAGTGTTTTCAGGGTAAACAAAGCTTGCATTTGTCAACATTGCATCTGTAACCTGGCCGATACAATCAGAAATAAGAAACATTTTCTTGCACTAATAACTAAAACATGACAAAGTTGAGAAGAATTAAAATCTTTTAACAAATTAATCATGACATACTTGTTGGTTCGCGTGATCCCTCAAGCCATCAATCCAGCTGTATCCAACTCCATCACTGAACTGTTCCTTCTGCCTGTATAATATGTGCTTTACCAAGAAAATAGGAGGGAGAAGAACAAATTCAGAAATCTTCAATTGAAATTTTGCACAAGGATACTCAAATAACAATAACCCGATCAAAACTCTCAAATATAAACATGTTCAAAAGCAGGAAGTGGCAAACCTTTGGCAGATATGGCTGCTTTTCGTCATCAAATGCATTGCGTAAGATCCATTTCTCAATCCTTCCAAGATCAGGCCTGACCTGTGATCAGTATGCAGGTAAGTCATTTTGCTATCACATATAAAGAATAAATACTGATCAAATTCCCTTCCAATTTAAAACTTTTAAAAATAATCTATTGACATATTAATACATATGATTATAATATCTCCATCAAAATATTGCACATCATGTAGCAACAAAAAAAAGTGCTTCAGTTACTGTTTTCTTTAAGGAAAGGAGAAAAAAAAAAGAAGTAATTCCTTTTCGTATAACCTGATACCTCAAACGAGAGATCAGCTAATAGCATATAATATGCTTGAGATCTCATACAATTGAAAAAAAAAAAAAAGAAAAAAAAAAGTAATTCCTTTTCCTATAACCTGAGACCTCAAACCAGAGATCAGCTGATAACATATAATATACTTGAGATCTCATACAATTCAATGTCAAAGCATATAGTACCAAAAAAGAGGTTAAGCATCCAATACCATTTTCCATTCTGGATCAATGCTCATTGCAGTGTTGATAAACTCTTTATCCAAAAATGGTACACGGGCTTCAACACCCCATGCAGAAGTGGACTTATTTGCTCTCAAGCAATCATAGAGATGAAGAGCTTTAATCTGTTGAATTATCAAAGCAGCCATCAGAACATTGAAAATAATAGAACAAATGCAAATAGTATAACAACCAATGGTTGCATAGAATACCTTTCGACATGTTTCTTGGTGAAATTCCTCCTTGTTAGGTGCCTTGTGGAAATACAGGTAACCTCCAAAAATTTCATCTGAACCTTCCCCAGATATAACCATTTTCACTCCTAAAGATTTGATTTTTCGAGACATAAGAAACATTGGAGTGCTAGCTCTAATAGTGGTCACATCATATGTTTCAATATGATAAATGACTTCCTCAAGAGCATCTATTCCTTCCTGATATGGAAATTAAACAAAAGCCTCAATTTTCAAGTACCAAAGATGTATATGATATACCTAATTCCTGCCATTGACAGCAAGACAGAAGATACCTGAACAGTGAAATGAAACTCATGGTGACGGGTTCCAAGGTAAACTGCTACCTCTCTGGCAGCCTTTAGATCTGGGGAACCCTGAATAACAAAACATGAAAGTAAACAAACCAGAAGAAAATTCGGCAAGAAAAACTCATATATTCTTGAGGAAAAAATGAGACAAATCAAAACCAGGACAAACTCTAGTAACTCTGATAGACATTGAAATTTGCAAAATGCAGGATACTAGTTAATGCATCAAACTGTCAAAATCAAACCTATTGAGATGTCTACAAAGCATTTATTATCATCAACCCCAGCTTTTATGTTAATACCTAAAGCCATTAAATTTGAGTCCATACAAGATCAGGTTGGTTTTAATTCTGAGGTTGGAAACCCTTAAGAGATTAATCATATGATATTGAGAACTAGTACTACCTAAAGTTTGCTTTTTTGAGTAATTAGCTGAAATAGTAAAAGTTTCATATCTCCCAGTTTAGCAATGACTAGCAAACCACAGTTTTCCATTCTTATTATTTCATAAAAGGACCAGCTTTACCATCCAAGTTCTTATCCCCTGCTACATTTTTTTTTTACAAAAACTTGTTCCCTTTTCAAGATATTGTGAGAAATAAACCAAGCCCTTCCGTAAAACTGATGTGAGTGGGACAATTTTTCACTAAAATTCTAACTAATTTTTCCAATCAAAAGAACTTACAGCAGCTTGACATAGCAAAGCGATATTTCTACTTATTAATAAGGAGTGTTCAGGGGATCAATCCAATTTTCAGCCTGTAGTAGTAAGAACAATTCTCAGCCTGTTCACGGCACACAGTAAATATTGCAAACGCCTGAACATTCTGTTTGACTAGTAATTATTTGTGTAGACGCGATAAGAGTTTTTGCACTGCATACAGCCAGCAAACATTTTGTACATTCTATAGAAAGAGGCAGGAGACCAAAATACAATTTCATCAAGTTGGTCAGATAACTGTGATAATTATGCTAACAAGAACAACATGCATATAATCTAATCATTGATTTGGCACCTTCTAGGGGAAAAACAATCAAACTGATACAAGGTGAGAACAAACATCAGAATGTCAAGCAAATGTAAGAATTCATACCTTCAAACCAATACAAAAGGTGTGCAACTGTGACCCCCACTGGCATGCAGCTTCCGATTCAGCTAAGTAGCGGGATGCCACAGCAGCAACAAGTGATGAGTCCAGTCCTCCAGACAAAAGCACGCCAAATGGTACATCTGTCATAAGTCGCTTAAGCACAGCCTGCATAACATCATTGCAGAAATAAATAAGCAGTAACCAGTGACCAGGAAAATCTAATACATATTTTTAAAGAGTTAAGTCGCCCAGAACAAGAAATACTAAATCTTAATAATGAACAAGGTGTTTTGAGTTCAGGTATTTCTATATATAACAATCTGCCACAAAAGCTAGTTAAGTATATTCCTTACAAGCTAGTTAAGTATATTCCTTATACCTCTCTCAACATGCTCTTTTCTTCTTAAACTTCCTATCGTTTAGGTAACCAGAAATGGGGACACATAGCAAATGGGTCACTCCATCCAATTTCTATTCTATTTACCTGACCAATTGAAATTATATCCTCATTTTTTTCTCCCTGTTTCTATCCCTTTATACATTCCCTTTCCCATCCCCCTTTTCTCCCAAATATTTCTCTCCAACCAAACCAATTTCAACATAAAATGATAATGCATGAAGAGCCAAAAAAAAAGAACAAGTTTGGACAAGCATATAGAAGAGTCCAGAGCATGCCTTCTCAAAAGCCCGACGTAAAAGCAAGGGATCATATGGCTTTGAAGGTATCTGCTCTGAAAACCATGGTGGGTTGTACCACCTTCTAAGTGCTCCTGCAAATATTTCAAACAATATCATTTATAGAAGGGGCTGCATGCATCATCATAAATAAATTCAAGAAAATGAATGTGGAGACTAGAACTAATAACAGGAGAAGGACTACGAAAAGAAAATTAAATAATTTATGGAAAATAAAATGTCTTCCCTTCTCCTTTTCTTTACGTTAGTGCCATGGATCACAGTATTTGATTAGACAGGTGAGTGATTTCACAATTGACAAGTCACTGTGAGGTTTCTATCTTGTGCAAATCGAATAAGATAATGTAACCACAGTAATATTACTAAGGAAACATGAGAAGTAACAGTATTTCTGTTTACAATTACCTCAACGTTAAAGTTAATAGTCAGGACCATGATGCAGCAGAAGACTCACTATCAATGCATGCAAAAAGAAATCATAAAAATTCAAGATTGCTTAAGATTTGCAAACCTTGTTTGCTAGAATAAATATGCCCTGGAGGAAAAGAAATGAATCGCTCACAATCATCACTCAGAGCTTTCATTTCTGAAGCAAACCATACCGATCCTGCAAAATGATAAGCAATTAAATATAAATCTGAAAATATGCATCTCTCATAACAAGAAGACACAAAATGAAATGGAAAATCGGTAGCCAAATTTGAAACAAAGATTGAAGCCAAACTTGAGGTGACCTAATGTCAAAAACTATTAGAGCAAAATATTTGAAGTTATGATCTAACCAATATCAACCAACAGAACAAAAGCAATGAAGATTAACCATCGACATTGAAAACCAATAATAATACATTTGGAAAACAAAAGAAAAAAGTAAGGCACATCTCCCAAACTGTCTTCCTCAAGCAGTAAGTATAACTGTTTGCCAAAAACATCAAAAGGTACAAAAAATGTTTACATACCATCAAGACCCCAGCCCATGTAAAGTGGTGTAATACCAATAGCGTCCCGAGCTGCAATGTAGCTTTTGTCACGAGTGTCAAGGAGAACGAAAGAAAACATGCCATCCAACATATTAACAAATTCTTCTCCGTGTTCTTCATACTGGAAAAGGTGAGTAGTTAAATTAGAATAAATAGAGGAAACTCAACATCGAAACTACTGCTGGATAATATTAGAGATATATGGACCTCAAGATCTCAGATAGTGTTGAAATCTGGCAAATATGCTATGTTAAAATTAAAAATATTTAGAAGAAACAAAAGAACAGAGTCCAATATTATAATTCTGAACCTACTCGTCGCAGAGAGACAAAGAAAACAAATCTAAAGTTTCACATACTTACAAGATGGGCAATCACTTCACAATCACTACCGGTTCGGAATTGATGATTCTTTAGCTGTTCCCTCAATTGTTTGTGGTTATATATCTCACCATTGACCTACATACAAGAACCCATTAATCTAAAATGGAACTAAGTCTATATATCAATACTAGTAAGTATCAGTCCAAAAAAGATACGCACACATGTATATGAGCATACAATAATAGAAATAACAATAATTGGGTTCGTCTTTGTGATTGTAGTATAAGGTTAAATTATAAACACATATGTATATGAATAAATTTGGTGATTATCCTTAGATATCCAAAAGCTAGTCAAGAATCACAGTTGATCACATCAAAACATGATGCATAACTAAGTTACCGTGACAACAATTGTCTTGTCTTCATTGTAAAGTGGCTGATCTCCTGAAGTAGGGTCTACAATAGCCAACCGCTGGTGAGCGAGATAACAATCCCCATGACAGTGTAATCCACTCCAATCAGGACCTCGGTGACGCAACCTACGTATTTCAAACCAAAAAATTAATAATCACAGCAATTAACACACCATGACTTGTCACTAGAAAACTTAACTCTGATTGAATCATTGAATAAACCATAACATCTATGTATGCTTAGGTTCAAGAATCCACCAGAATTTTCAAAATAATTTTGGTCGAATGCTTTCTGAAAACAGTTTTCAAGTACAATCCTAAAATAGTAAAATCTGAAAACAGACAAAAAGTCATTTTTGCTATGTTCTGCGACATTTTAACCTCATTATATTTCAAAATTCCAAATTGAGTCCTGTCCTTTTCGAGAATTCCTTTCCATCACAGAGTAAACACCCATAACTTTCAGGTAACCAAAAAAAAAAAAAAAAAAAAAAAAAACAGAAAAGCTCGAAGATTTCAACAGTATTTTCCCTCGCTTTCTAAAACCAAATGCAAACGAAACCAAATATGTTTCCGTCTTTGTATTCAGCAAACCCATTTCTCGTTCCCAAGCAACGTACAATTAAACAAAAATCATTTACAAGAAACAAAAACCAATCCGATGAACCAATCAACACACAGGCGCTATCTTCAAAACCCATATAGCAATGCAAGACAACATTTTCATCCCCATTTTTCGAAACCAAAAGCAGAAATCAAACGAAAACTAATAAAAAAAATGAAAAATGAAAGTACCTTCGAGAGAGCTCGATGATACGGGAACGTTTAGCCTGGGAGTTGTCAATGCAACCGAAGACGGCGAGAATTCCACACATGGCGGCTTTTCCTTCTCCTTCCCTTCTGTAACAACAATGTGAGGAGAAAGCGCGAGAAATGAGACTGGCTGGCTGCTGGCTGCTGCAGCAGCTTATTAGGATGGATTTATACTGACGCCTTTAATCCTCGCCGTTGATTTTTCAAAAAGATTCCACCTTTGTTCACTGTTTTCATCATTTTTATTATGAGAAATATTTTCTTGTAGTCCCTATTCTTTGGAGAAATTGTAATTACTACAAAAAGATTGATATTCTATCAAAACAATCCTCAATAAATTAGTTTTATAATACCACTAACTTATACTAATTTCCACCCAAAAAATGCATTTAGATTCCACTTTATTTAATAAAATAATGTCATTTTATGTCTCTTGAGAGGTAAAAGTAATGACATTCATTTTTCATATCTGTTAAGTATATTTGACATTCATTTTCTCTATATAATCTTTTTTCTCTTACATACACTTCAATCTCTTATGTTAGTTATGATTCCATTTGCCAAAAAGTCCCCATGCCTATTAGAGACTTATTTATCACAAATAAATAAAATGTATTTATTTTCATCATTTCGCCAAAATTTAATGACCTATTTGTTAATACCTTGTATTAAAATATTAATAATACTTATAATATCGATAAAAATATAATTTTATAAAAGCTCAGGGGCTAAAGGTAAGAATATTTGATTATTCAAAAAGATTCCGCTTTTTTCAATATCAGTATTCAGTTGATTATTTTATTCTTAGGGTTTTAGTTTTTGTTCAGATTCCAGTTGCTGGTAGGGACGGGTTTAGGATCTCTGGTTTTAGACCGTACAGTGTTAGATTTTGCCATGTGATTAAAAAAATGTGCAAGTAATACGATACCAATCAACAAAAACTCGGTAACGAATTTTTCTATTTGAAGATAATATGTATATGTATTTTGGGTTTTTTTCCCTTAATATAAAAATAAATTATTTTTTCCACAAAATTTTGATTTAGGGTGAATTTTGCTTGGTGAATATAAATAGTCATATATTATTTTTTTATCTTGTAATGCATAAAAGTTTTGAATTTTTCTTTTTTTTTTTAATTTATCCAACATTTATTACATGAGAAATTTATTTAAGGTAAAATGTTCATTACTTACTTTTTCAGTTAATACCCATTATCTTTTATATTTTCTGTAATATTTTATCACCTCCTTAAGTTTTAATTTTATTCTTTAATATTTTTAATATTTTTTATTTTATCATTTATAAATTAATTGAATTAAATGATAAAATTAAAAAAAAAATCAAGAAGGTGACAGGATATGAGATAAACTATAGAGAAACAATACAATATTAATTCAAAAAAATAAGAGGGTAATAAATATTCTCCCTTTATTTGATGTACGTGATAGATTTTGGTTGGTAATGTGATTAGATTGGCATTACAATACAGCTATTGAATTTGATAGGATTGAATTTTTGAATATAAGATTAAGTTTTTTAAACCCATGATGAGTTTGAGTCACATTTATTGTTTGATAATGTTGGTCATTGGAAAAGACCTTCTTTTGTAAGTGTGGAGCCCTTAGTTGTAGTGAAACACTACTTGATGATTTGTCTAAGGTAACTTGTATTGTTATGGGATAATACTTTAGTATAAAATATAAACTCATATTTGTTTTGTCCATAGTCAAATATAATAAAAGATTTGTATTTGTAATAAAACTCACTTATTTTAAATAATATCAAATTAACAAAGTTTTGAGTTTAGGAGGCTTCAAATGGTTTCGGAACTTATGTTCTTTTTATATTAGTCTAATTATAATGATCACTTTTTAAATTTAAAGTTTTTAAAATGTATATTAATTTTGATTAGACTTTGATTTACTCTTACCTATACTATAATCCACAATTTGTAGTAAAAAAATAGTTTGAGTCCACTAATTCTTTTATAGATTACTATAACTAAAATGATATGATTCTAGCGGTAGGCTTCAGTTTAACAAATATCAATTAAGAAAGTTTTATAAGATTTTTTTTCTTTAAAAATCAGTATTAATAGTAACCTTCTTGTCACTTTTTGCCTTCTCCTTTTTTGAAATTCATCTTTTTCTTTTTCTATCTATATGTCATATAAAATATCTTAAAATTTATCTATTTATTTTAAAAGATTATTAAAAGAAACCAATAAAAAAACATTTAGGCTTATAGAACCATTACTAATAAACCAAAATCTTAACACCAATGGTTCTTCTCTCATGCAATGATCCATGCATTATTTTTCAAGATATTTTATTTAGATTTATTTTGAGGTTTCTACCCTTAAATTTTTGTTTCTAATTTACTTTACTGTGATAGCTTTTCAATACGTAAAATCTCATCAATATATATATAAAGGTTCAATTAGTAATATATATATATATATATATATGAGGATCAGCGATCTTTTTTTTTCTTTTTTTTTACACAAATTAAAAATGTTTGAGAGAGAATATGTACTAAAGAAGAAATAAAGTAAGAGAGAGATTTTATAAATTAGAAGTGAAAAAAAAAGAAAAGAAAAAAGATACAAAAGACTTGTTAAATGTGTATGTAAGAATTTTTTATATTTGTTAGATAATAAATACTTAATCCAAGAATTAAGGGTTAATATAAAGATATGCGTAAAAAAAGGAGCTGCTAATCCTTTCCTTTATATATATATATATGATAATTGTTGTTTATCAAAATTAGGTCTAATACAAAATTATTAACAAATTCAATTAAAGTTTGAAAAATCAATATAAAACTTTATAAAAAAATGAAAAAAATCTAAAAAATGAAGATAGACAGAAATCATTATATATATATATATAAGTTAATTGTTATTTATCAAAATTAGGTTTAATATAAAATTATTAACAAATTCAATTAAACTTTGAAAAATCAATATTAAAACTTTATAAAAAATGAAAAAAATCTAAAAAAAGGAAGATAGATAGAAATCATTATGCAAAAATACATTGAAAGGAGATGCATTGATTGATGGGAAAAATATATAATTTAGTTTGTATTGATTTATTAATTAAAAATGACTATTTAAAAGATAAAATTTGATTTTCTAACAGTAGTTTTGATGAAACAGGCCTCGCAGAAGAAAATAATCGAGAGGGAGGGCCAAAGCAAGAGAATATGTAATTGCTTGAGGAACATTCTTCCTTCAAGACGAGGAAACCAATTAATAAGGTAGGTTACTCGTTATGATTGATGATTAATCTTCTTTGAAGTCCTGCAACTTTACGAAAAAAAATATAATTTATTAACAACTTTTAAAAAATAGTCAAAGATATAGGGACCGGGATGTTATTATACCACTCAAAAATCCAGGTCATCAAGTGGAATATTCTTTACTTTCCGACGGCGTAGTAAACTTTCTGAATTATCAGAAACAACGACGTCGTTTCTGTCCAATTCAAGAGCACAAATCCAAAAAAGAAACCAAAAATATTCAACTAATTGCGTTCTGCTCCGTCAACTCAACCTCAGAGAAGCCAGAATCCGAACCGTCACCGTCTGGATCAGATTCGCAGGCAATGGCGACGGCGACGGCGACGGGAAAGATTAGACGCCCACCAGCAAATATGCAGAAAATGAGCACAAGGGTTTTGCTTTACTCCATTTTGCTGACTCTTCAGTACGGCGCGCAGCCTTTGATCTCCAAAAGTTGCATTAGGTATCTTTCTTTCATCGTTTTTGTTTACATATAAACTTCAAGTTTTTCTTGCTTTATTGTTAGAATCTGGTCAAGGTTCAATCTCTCTTGAGGTGATGTGTTTCTTTGATATCTTTGAATCTTATTTGTTTAAAAGATTGAATTTTTATCCATTTTTAAATTTTGAGACTACCCATTTGCCTATTCTTATTTGAGCTCACCATAGATGCTTTATTCTAGCTATGCTCAAGCTTGTACTCGTCTCCTAAGGTTCGTTTGGTGGTCCTTTTCAATAGAAAACACTGTCCTTGTTATTGCTTCTAAGGGGAACACTTTTGACTTAGGTAGGATAGTCCCGATAGGACCATCTAATAACAGTATGCAATTATTATAATTTTTGTGAATGTATAATTTCAAGGGAAATATGCATGTGCTATTGGATCGACATACGAATGACATGAATATGCCCATTTTATCTAAAACACTATCATGTACCTGAAACCTCATAACACTTTTTGAAGAATTGCTTGAGTGAATAACAGATTCTATTTGGCTCCACCAAAAGCACTTACATACTGCATTGATGATCTGACGCTGTAATGAGCATGTTTCTATAAGTATGATAAATATAAATGTTGCTGAAGTGCTTATTGCTAACTGATTATGACTCTTCCAACAGAAGAGAAGTCATTGTGACTACAAATGTCTTAACGTGTGAGCTAGCAAAGGTAATTCTTGTGCTACAGAGACCTTCTTTTCCCCAATTCATTTGGTTCCAAAATACTGGAAGCTGATACCCTCATCTAGTTAGTAAGAACAAATTTTTTCTTCTGTTTATCAGGTTATATTTGCACTAGTTTTCATGGCAAAAGAAGGTAGTTTAAAGAAACTATCGAAAGAGTGGACTTTGGTCGGTTCATTGACTGCATCAGGACTTCCTGCTGCTATATATGCACTGCAGAACAGCTTGCTGCAGATATCCTACAAGAATCTTGATTCACTGACATTCTCCATGCTGAACCAGACCAAAATAATCTTTACTGCTTTGTTCACATATATTATATTGAGGTATCTTAATTTTCTTCTACTTTTACTGGTATTGAGCTGCCCAAATATTATATTTGTTCTCCTTGATGAAGCACTTAATATTTGTGGTTTATTATTTATTGGTATCATTTCATATAGTTCCCTTCACTGGTGGCTTATCAAATGGAATGTTTTTTCGCAATTTGGTTTAGTAGTTATGTGTTACTATAACACTTGTGTAGTAATGTAGGATTCAAAGAACTATTTGTTTTTCTTGGGTTGCCAGTCATCACCTTGTTTGATGAAGTAAAACTCATTGAGAAGCATTTTTGTACAAAGTCGATTTCAAGGTTGTTACTTCTCTTCACAGAAACAACAAGGAGGGTTTGCCATCTCATGCCAGTTTAATACAAGATTTATTTTTCATACGTGCAGTACTATTATTTTCTATTTCAAAATCAAATTTCATTATCTTGAGTTACTTGTGTCTTCTCCATATGTAACTGACTGTGTAGCTGGAAACCCCTTTTGGCTTTAACTTTTGGATTCAACGTAGGCAGAAGCAATCCATGCAACAAATTGGGGCGCTTCTCTTGTTGATCACGGCAGCTGTTCTTCTAAGTATTGGTGAAAGCTCTAGCAAACGTTCTACCTCTGGTGACCCTGACCGAATTTTATTTTACGGGATTGTTCCTGTTTTGGTTGCTTCTGTACTCTCTGGTCTGGCTTCCTCTTTGTGTCAATGGGCTTCTCAGGTTAACCAAGCTTAAATTGTCCTTGCACGCATTTACTGTCTTACACGCTTGCCAATTTTCTTCCAGTGGTTATGATTTCCTTTTATTACAGGTTAAGAAACACTCATCATACTTGATGACTGTGGAAATGTCCATTGTCGGAAGCTTGTGTTTGTTGGCCAGTATGTCTAAGTCTCCGGATGGAGAAGCGATAAGGCAACATGGATTCTTTTATGGTTGGACTCCATTAACACTGGTAATGATCTTTCTGATACTTGATAGTTTTCCTTTTTATTTGCTTCTGCTATGAAATTTATCATCTATGCACCTTAAGATTAAACCAAATAATGTTTTGTTCTATTCCAGATTCCAGTTATATCTAATGCTCTTGGTGGAATTCTAGTTGGCCTAGTTACAAGCCATGCTGGTGGTGTTAGAAAGGTATGTTTAACTGCACACAAGCAACATTTTCTGGAATGTCTCAGCTCTTCACTATGTCTCTGTAACTCCGCGTCATTGGTTGATAAATTCATGAAGGGAATATAAACTTTATAGCCCTTAACAATTCATCTTAGTGTTACTTGATCTGTTTTCTTTTTTTCTTCTTTTTGGTAGTCTGAAATGTTCTTAATGACTCTTGTCATACTTCAATGTTCGCAGGGCTTCGTGATTGTTTCTGCACTTCTCGTAACAGCCTTGCTGCAGTTCATTTTTGAAGGAAAACCACCTTCACTGTATTGTCTCATAGCTCTTCCTCTCGTCGTTAGTAGCATTTCAATCTATCAGAAGTATCCATACCAAGTCAAAAAGAAGGAAGCCTAAAATTCCTTAACGCTTGCAATGCTAGGGGTATCAGTACAGTTATATGATTTCCATTTATTCTTATACATCCTGAGCTGAAAAGTGTGGAGATTAACGAGATTTTAGTGGGTCTCGAACCTGCTGGTTTGGGGAAAAGCACAAAGAAAGCAGATTTTACTTTGCATTCATCAATTTGAATGAATTTGGGTTAAGTCATTCGGCCCAAAATAGAAGAAATTACTGTTGTCAAGTTACGGGATTGTTTTGGTATATAACCTCTGTGACCAGTGCATAATTGTATGGAATGATTGTTAAACATATTTTGTAGTTCTCTCTGGCAGACAGCAGTCTTTTGGAACTCTTTTTAGTCTTGCAGGAGCAAAGCAATATATATATATATATATATATCAAACTTGAGTATTTGGATTATACATTCAGTATATTAATATAAATCTAACCCCTTTCCAATTCTGATGTGATCGAAATTCAACTCTAGACTTCAGTATCACTCCGTCTGGTTAGTATGGCTTTATTTCTAGCTAGAAGGATTTTTCTAAATAACAAAGGTTGTTTCTCAAATTCTTTTTGTACCCAAAAGCAGTTCTGCCTTCTACTAATTTTGATTTTGGAAGTAGAGATTTTGGGATTTTTTTTAAGAATGCGACATTATTCAAAATATTTTTATTAAGTTATTTTTTTATTAATTCTTTGGATAATTCTTTTAATTTTTTAAAATATGGAAAATGGGGGTACATCAAGAAGTGGCCTCGAGCAATACCCGGCCCAAATTCATAAACCCTTCACGGAAACCTCAGGGTCGCAGGGAACCTCGGGCATTTCTGACAAACACAGCACAGCAAGCAAGCAATAGAACATGGGGAGCAGACTAGGAAGAAGAGTAATTCACTTCGCAAATCTTCCAATCAAACTCTTAATGCCAAGCAACTTCAGCAACATAACCGAAATTGCACTCAAAACTATTCCTTCCGCTTCCAAGATCGAAATCAAACGCGTTCTCGAATCCCTCTATGGCTTCGAAGTCGAGAAAGTTCGCACGCTCAACATGGACGGCAAGAAGAAGAAACGGGGCGGTTTGTTGATCGCAAAACCCGATTACAAAAAGGCTTACGTCACGCTAAGGAACCCGCTTTCTTTGTCGCAGGATGTGTTTCCAGTGAGAGTGATTCAGGACGAGAAGGAGAGAATGAGTAAAGAGAAGAAGTCTAGTTTTGTTGAGGAAGGGAAGAAGCATTGGCTTGATGGGAAAGAGAAAGAGGGGAATAACGATAGGAAGAAGAAAGGACCTTTCGGTGACGCGGCAGCGGCGGCGATGAAGTTTCCATGGAGTAGCATGAAACAGAGGTAGATAAATTTGAAATTTTTGTTGTTTAATAAGGGTTTCTTATGGATTAGTCGTCTTATTTGTGTTTGTGAAAGTAATGTGAAGAAAGTTTTGGACTTTATGTATCGGTTAGAATGCCTAGTGTTTTTGAATATCATGGAATAGTTGAAGTATAATACATCTTTTATCGATATATTTCATTAATTACGCCACAAATTTTGTTGGTTGATAAGGGTTTTGTGAATTATTTATGGATTAATGTGGTTTATTTGCGTTTGTATTATGGGTTGTGAACTTTCTTAAGTAATATGATGAAAGTTTTTGGACTTTATTTGATTTGCACACAATTTAAGCTTTCGGCATACAATAAAAAGTTTGTAACTTAAAGCTCTGTGTTGTATCAGTCTTTAGAAAGTTCGGCGCTGATATTGGATGAAGTTGAGCTCATTCGCTGCTTGTGTATTTGATATGGCATTTTGTGTTTTTGTTGTATTTGTGTCTAGTAAATGTGTAATTTATTTCTCTGGTTAAATGACATTGCAGGAGAAAGCTATACAGTAATACTTGAACTTTATTTTTCTTTTTGAAATTGAAATATAGTTTAACAAATGGGAGAACTGTTGAGTTCTATTTTTATCTTTATACAAGAGGTGGAAGAAATCCATAAATGTATAGGTACTACAAATATAGGATTATATATAAATGTTTAAGAATATTTAGGAGAGTGATAGTCTTTGTCTGAAGGTGGATCGGCGGCTAGCAGAGTTGGAACTCTTTTGTCGGTTGCCAGCTTCGTCTGCATCAGCTTTTGTGTGGAATGAGTTCTTGATCTTTCTCCAACCCTCACTCCAACCGGATACAATTTTATGTTTGTTGCTTATCTTCTCGTACTCTCGTTGCAGCTCAGAATAGTCAGTTTGTAGCTCTGCCATTCTTGTTTTTACATTCTCCAGTTCTGTTCTTAGGTTCTTAATCTCTACACTAGTAGTAGATGACAGGGTTTCATCCTGTTCGGAAGTATTGCCTCGTGATGCTGGATCCTTTTCTTGCATTGCTGTCCTCATCTTTACTTGCTCCGAAAATAGCACCTGCATACCAAATATTGGAATTTCCTGGAATCTATGTGAGACTATGTAAAATTTGCAATTCAGGGCCGATTTTGTGTATGAAGTAATTTACCTGGACAACTGTTCTTAGAGGTAATCGATCATTTTGTGCGGCATGTGTGCTTGCATCAAGCGACAGTTTCTCACAGTTCATTAATTTGCAGAGTCTTCTCCGTTCATGTTCAGAGAGTGAAGGATGTGACTGAAAAGGATACTAGCTTATCAGGTTTAAATAATTTGCATGGCCTGTAGATTACTGGAAAAGGAGGGGAAATTGATAGGTAAACCTTGAGATAGGTATCAATGGCTCTGTAGAGACCGTCATGACATGTCCGAGCATTTTCTGGTAAGGATTCAGCTAGAACTTGAAACTTGGTGATGGAGAGATTTGGATCCCTAGCAACCTCAGCAAGGTAATTGTCTATGATCTTGCTCACATTAGTTTTCCCTATTTTTTGTTGTTTTTGCTGCTGTTGTTGCTCATGCATCATGAAGTAGTCCATGATCCTTTGCACTACATCAATGTTGTGCATCATGTGGTGTTCAGGTGAACTGTGAAAATGAAGAAAAATGCAACTCAGTATGATTGTGCAGATTAGTGCAGTTCAGTATGAAAGAGGGTAGATTACTTACTTAACTAGTTTCCCATGATCTTCATTTTTATAATTAGGAATCAAAAGATCATTGACATTGGCCTCTTCCAACATCATTCCAACTCTCTTCTCTAGCTCTGAGATTAAAGCTGGTGATGCAGAATACACCATAGCCATCTTCAACATCTGCAAGAAGAACTTGCAAGAAACACCCTCATGTTGAGGAGGAAGTAAGTTTACTAGGTTTTCTATAATTGTTCTTTGCTCTTTCTGTCCGACACCCCCTTCTTCCTTCCCTCCAGTCAAAATACTGAACTGCAGCTCATGCTTTCCATAGCCATACCCTCTCAATCCTTCTAACTCTACATCTATGCCTGGCAACCATTTCTTTGCGTAATGCATGATGCATTTACCTACAATCTCTGGTTTTGTTCCTTTCGCCTTTATTGTCGTTATAATCCTCATGAAGTGATCAATCCGGAGAGTAGCCACATCATCAAACCACCAGCCTTCTTCGTTAACTATTTCTCCCGTTGTTGAGTTTTCTCTAGAAGCCTTCCAAGCAATTGAATCACAGCATCTTCTGACAATTTGTAGATTTTCAGCCCAAGGAGAAAGATTTTCGCAAGATTTGAGAACAGCAATGGTTTCTTTCCATGAAGAAAAGATTACCAGAGTGAGGAAAGCTTCTGTTTTGGAGATTAGATTTCCATCTTCATATTCTTCACTCATATCTAAAAATTCTGATGCACATCTTAGTGGAGCAATGTTGTTAGGGTTGAAGTCTATCGGGAGACCGTAACAGAATTTCAGAATAATTTCGAAAGTTTCTGATCCACCTGGGAAGTTTTCAAGCTTTAGGTCATATCCAAAATTGGAGATTGATGGCTGAAGTTCTAGTCGGCCTATGTACCCACATTTTGACACCAAAGGATACTGTTTCAGGAAAATTAGATGAGCTATTAGATAAATAAAGACCTCTAAATATGCTCTTCACCCCAACACTTTAATTTCATCATACTAATATTTTATAGGTATGCATCCTGGCACAGAAAATGAAACCTTTACATTTGACTGATTATTGGTTTGTTATAGGTTAATCTTTAAGTTGCATAGTAGTATAGAACCTTCTGTTTAGATTTTTTCATTTTTCTTTTTCAATTCAGTTTTCCTTACTGGCATATATAGCCCTGTACCAAGAAAGAAAGGATTCTGAATGTGAATTCCTTAAAACATAATGAACCATATTTTACCTCTTGTTTACAATAGTTACCTTGTGAACATTAAAGGTGACATCTTGAACTTGGATTGATAGATCTGTTGGGATTTGAGAAGTGACAAACCTGCCATGAAAGCAAGAGACGTAAATACCCCACATAAAAAAGGGGGAGTGCAGGAAAACATTTCAGTTCTTGGATGCAAGTTTAGGATGTTTGAATCATAACTAGTTTATGTTTATGTTGTACCATGAGTGTTCTTTCTTCTCAAACCTATTGCCTATGGTGATGAGTCTGTTGGGAATTACAATACTTCGTTCGTAAGCTTGCTCGGGTCCATCTGATTCACTTCCTGAGCTTTGCGGCTGAGCTGCTGGCGGAGGAGAACTCATGGAGAGGTTTTTCTTCGAACTCTAGCTCCACTGTTGTTATGAGTCACATATGATTTGGAAAGTTATGTTGTTATACAGAGAAATAGTGGCATAGAGAAGAAGCTTAAATAAATGTGAGAAGTGAGTCTGTGGATAGGATGGAGAAAACATTAAATGGTGTTGTTGGATTGTTAATGTAAGTCATTGTTAGTAGCCAAAAAACTGTCTCAAGATTTTTGGGGTGATACTATGGTATCTACGAATGTACTGGAAATCTCCTTGAATCTGCTGTTACATCCTCAATTCTTGGTGTAAAATTCTCCAAACTTTTGGTCGTCTTTGTCAAGTTTTTGGGATAATTGGTGAGTTGGGATAACAACGACAGAGTTGGAGAGATAAATGGTACATTTATTCGTATGGTAACCCAACTCAAAATTGTTGTTGATAGGAACTGATGAGAGATGAATGTATGAGGGAGACACAGAGAATATTGTGTATGAAATGTCTATTTCTATTTTGAACCACGTATGTGTTGACTGCACCAGAAATATATTTGTGGTTCCGGCAGTGTTTAGAGCTGTTTAGAGTACATTAGGATTTGTCTTCACTTACATAAAACACTCAATTTTGTAGCCTGGAATTGCTGCAGATCTGAACATGTCGCCTATGTGGGGTCTAGTCGACTTACTACAAGTTTTAGATTCCAATTTCTCGCGTCTTCTTAAAGTAACAATGAATTGGATCTGGAGTCGTATTTTATGACAAAAAGCTTTGAATCGTAGCATATGAAGAAAAACATCTTAAAGTGTTTAATTAATAAAATAAATCGTATTATTAAGAGTGTTACTAAGTTTCAAAAAGTAAATTACCCATATCGCATTCGTAAATTTTAGTATTAAAGTGTTTATATATGAACTGAATTTGGAGAGGTGGAAGGCAAATCTTGAGATCCTGTTGCACGTGCACGTGATAAAGATGCAGTATCTTTTGCAGTGGAGTGGAATGCAAAACAAATCTTATTTTAGATCTTCCGTGCAGTTTTCACTTCGAGATGTGCCGTCTCCCGTAGCTCACGTGCGTTTGATACACAATTTCATGGAATATTGAGAATTTCACGAAAATATGAAATATATGTAATTATTAATTATGATTTATAATTAATTAATAAAAATTATGATAAAAAAATATTATATGTCTTGGGTTTGCCAAAAGTTTTGATTGGTACATAATAGAATTTAACTTGAAATTTATATCTAATGGGAAAGAAGCAAATGAGTATATGCCATTTGATAGTATCGATAATTTTGAATAATTTAAATATTTTATTATTTAAATATAGATATTAAAAAATTATTTTTTTAATTACTGATATTCGAAAATTTCTAAGATAAAATAAAATTGTGAAATCAAGTATAGTTTAATGTGGTATTAAATTACCACTTAATAAAAAAAAAGTAAGAATTAATTGTGAAATGAAAATATTGGTGAATGAATGCTGATGAACGAGGAAGATGGTAGTATTAGTGGAATTTGGAACAAATTTGGGGGTGTGAATGATATGCAGACATAATGTTGCATGTGCAAAGCTAGAAGTAGCAAGCGGCACACGTGCATTCTTTGTCTTATTAAAATATTAAAACACCATGTTACAAATTCTATATTAATTCGATTTTGCAAGTTTCTGGTCTAATTTTATAAGTTAATTTGAGTTTCTTTATATATTCTTTTCTTTACTTTTTTGATACGATTCCCTTATTTTGCATGAGAAATTTCAATACAATTTAATCCTTAAATCTTTTATAAAACTTTATTTTACTTAACTAGTTTAATAACAACATATAACGTATCACAAACATAACTAACATAACATTTTATTATTTGTTTCGATTAATTTTAATTTAGATGTTTTTACTATAATTACGTTTCAAGAACTAAATTATGATGAAAAATAAAATATTAAAAATGCTTATAATATTATATGAAACTAATTAATTGATAAAAATTTAAGATTTTATAATGGAAGAATGCTTATTACTCCTTATTTTTTGAGTTAATATCCCATTATCTCCTATATTTTTTTTAATATCTCATCATCTTCTTGAATTTCAATCTTACTCTTCAATATTTTTAATATTTTTTATTTTACTATTTTATAAACAAATTGAATTAAAAGATAAAATAAAAAAAAGAATTAAGAAGATGATGAGATATTAGAAAAAATATAGGGGATAATAGGTTATTAACTGAAAAAACAGGGAGGTAATAGCCGTTTTTCCTTTTATAATTGGTTAGAAATTAAAGTGATTTTTTTTAAAATTTAATGTAACAAATTAGAAATATTTGGGGTTGAAATAATTGGTAAATATTGGCAGTAATTTTTTTTTTAAAATTTTGGATGAGAGTGGGCTACTATTATTAGAATGGCCTGGGAGCGTTGAGCTATTGGCCAGGGGCATTGGCAATCGAATAAAAACAAGTACTATTAAATATTTTAATTGTTATATTTCTAAGAATGGGTAAAAATACAAGTATACAACTATATATAAATGTATTATAGTATTGAACTAAAAATTGACAATAGTGTTAATATTAAAAGCAATAATCTTAGAAATACTATATATACAAACTCTTTGTACAAATTATGATATATAAAGTGACGTGTTATGACAATATTATTTGATGAAAATATAAAATCACAATAATAAGAATTATGTGATAATTAATACTATCAAATTATATCAATTTGTATCCATAGTTTGTGTAGAGAGTTTTTTATTCTTAGTAGTGTTTCTTTACTAATAACCAAAATGATATATACAAAAATTTATTAAGATTTAAATTATATTTTAATCTTTTGTAATATATTACTAAATATTAGTGTTAAATTCTTATATACAATTATATTTAATAAGTTTTTTTAATAATTATATATAGTTTTTATATTATTCAATTTATACAATTATATTTGTGTTTATTAATGTTTAATTTGTGCAATTTATTTTCTTTCATATTATTGACTACTAGAATTTTTTTTACATTGATGTTAAATTCTTATATACATAATGTCTAATGAGTTTTTTTGACAATTGTATATAATCTTTATATTATTCAATTTATACAATTATATTTAGGCTTACTAATATTTAATTTGTGCAATTTATTTTCTTTTCATATTATTGACTAATTGAATTTTTTTTATATTAATGTTAAATTCTTATAAGTAATTATACTAATGAGTCTATTTTGATAATTAGATATACATTTATATACAATTATGTCCAATGAGTTTGTTAAATTCTTATATATTATTCTATTATATTTATTATTTTTGACTTTTCTAATGATCCATATATTTTATTTATAATATACTTTTATTTTTTAGATGAGATTTTAAGATGCTGAGACGATTACATTTAATGATACTTTTTTTTCTTATTAAAATAAAATTTGATAATAATATTGTGTGAAAGATTATATGTTTTAATCATGTATTTTTGTAGACTTACTGTAATTTTTTTTTTATGTTTTTATTTTTGATGTAATTTTAAATAATACATTTTTTTGTTAAAAAAATCTCATTATAATAATAATTTTTTTTATTATTTATTTTGAGTGGATATATATGTTTGAAAGTTTAAATAAATCATATACTATTTTTTTTTTTTTTATTATCTTTGTTAACATAATATAATCAATATTAAAATTAAATATTTTTAGTCTATTTGCATCGGATTGAATCGGATTAGATTTGAAAAAGTTTTTAATAGATCGGATCAAATTAGATTTTTTTATATGATGAATCGGTTAGAATGAAAAAATTTCAATCCGCCAAAATAATAGATTAGAGATGACTTGGGTCAAATATGTTCAATCAGATCTATTCAACACCCTGATGAAATGTAGTCTATCATCTCTTCCAACTTTTCCAAAGAATGAAGTTACTTCAAAGATTAGAAAAAAAATGGTGGAATAGGATTTAATAATGTAATATATAGTGTTGCATCAAATCTTTCTCTCTACATATAATATTTTATTAAATTAAAGCAATCTAATTTTGGTTAGAAAATAAGGAAAAGTAGAGGAAAAAAGTGGGGTATTTGTTTATGATATAAGAAAACTATTTTTTTTATTTTTTAATTCATAAAATTTAAAAAAAAAGGTGTAAAAGAAAACAAAAGGATGTAACTCAATAATGGTTCACTTGATCACATTTGGCTAGCTTTTTGAATTGTAAACATATATAGTCTTTATATATAAAATTAGAAAATAAATTCAAAAAATGTATGGACTGCAGATGTCATAAGGTACATATTATAATTGGAAATTAGTTGGTTCAATGAAAAAAGTGTAGGATTTAAGATATCAAAATTACATCAATGCAATTTTATTAATGAATTAATAAATAATATCTAATAAATTCTCTTTTTCTTTTTACCAAACAAACGAATTCAAAGAAAAACACAATTTAATTTTATATAAAGATTAAATACAATAAAAAATTATCAAAATTACATTAAATATGTATTATATATGTTTTTTTTTAACAATCTTTAAGAGAAAATTCTTCAAAGATTAAATTAACGAATATTTTGCAAATTCTCAATAAAATTCTTATTTAATAAAACTAAAAGGTTTTAATTCATGCAAATAAATTAATTTTAACTTTCAAATATGAAAAGAATTAATTTCAACAAACAACATTCCCATATTATTAAAATAAAGAAATAAATAAAGTTTTAGGGAGGACACAAATGTAATTTAAGAAAAAGAGGAGGGGTAAAATGGGTGATGGAACAAGTTCAAAGTCTCTCTCGTCATAGTTGGCGGTTTTTCCTCGTTCGTCTATAAATAACGGCTTGAAAACCATTTCTTCTTCTTCTTCTTCTTCTTCTTCTCGGTTTTCATTTCATTTTGAGATCTATACAGACCAAAAGCATTGCATTGCATTGCTTTGCAGAAAATTAATAATTCAAAAACCAAAAAACCAATGGCAACAGTTTCTCCTCTCGCAAAATACAAACTTGTTTTCTTGGGCGATCAATCCGTAGGCAAAACCAGCATCATCACCCGTTTCATGTACGATAAATTCGACACCACTTACCAGGTCTTACCATTTTTTTTTATTTTATAAATTTTTAAATTAAATTAAAAATTTTGCTGCATTGTGTTGATGTTTGGCTTTTAGTTTCATGGGTTATTTTTAATTTGGATTTGTTGTTGTGAGATGATCAGATCTTGAATTTCTTTTTGATATTTAAATAAAATGAAATGATTGAATCAATTGAATTAGGGATTGATATGGTTTTCTACTGGATTTATGATTGTACGGACGATTTTAGTGGATTCACAAAAATGAAATTCATTAATGGCTTTTTTTGAAATTTGCAGGCTACAATTGGGATTGATTTTTTGTCTAAAACTATGTACCTTGAAGATCGGACGGTTCGTTTGCAACTTTGGTGAGAAAATTTGTCCCCTCTTTTCACTATCCTTAATATCATTTTCCATACCAATTCATCAAAATTGGATTTCGTTTTTTCTAAACAGAAAAATGTTTGTTGAATTTCATGATGTGTGTGTGTTTATTTTATTGAAAATGTTGTTTTCTAACTTTATTTATACAGGGATACTGCTGGGCAAGAGAGATTTCGGAGTCTTATTCCGAGCTACATCAGAGATTCTTCTGTTGCAGTAATCGTTTATGATGTAGCTAGTGAGTCTTCTAATTCAATAGAACTCGGATTGTTTTCAGACTTATTTTGCAATTAGTTCAATTACAATATACCTGAATGAATTGTATACTTCAATTACAATACACTACATTGAATTGTATACCATATTTTCCATTGTATGAAATACCTCACTAATTAAATAACTCCGTGCAGATAGGCAATCGTTCTTGAACACTTCAAGGTGGATAGAAGAGGTTCGTACAGAACGTGGTGGCGATGTTATTATTGTGCTTGTTGGGAACAAAACAGATCTTGTTGATAAAAGGTAAAGAGTGTAAGAAGAATAACACCCTGTGTGGTTTGAAATTGAGCGTTTACTTTTTCTTCCTTTGATGAGAGGTAGAATAGTAGCATCAAAGTTTATGTTAATGTCATTCTGGTGACTCAACAGACAAGTTTCTATAGAGGAAGGAGATCGCAAAGCCAAGGAATTCGGAGTCATGTTTATAGAAACAAGTGCAAAAGCAGGATTCAATATCAAGGTGAGAATGAGAATATATAGATGTAAATCAAAATATGATGATAATAAGTTAGTATTCAGTTGTCATTTTAGAACAGTCCATGCCTTGAGATTCATCCATCATCTCGATTTTCACTGTGCACATCTATCTAGCTAACATAATTTTCTTGTAGGATACAATTCTTGAAGAAACTTTCAAGTCAAATTTGGTTATCTTGTTTGAAGTGCATATTTAGATATATATTATTTTATCTTCTTATCCATTCCTACTTTTTCTTGCAAAACTTTGATTACCAATTCAATTTTGATGTCATATTCACGAACAAGATTAATCTCTCATCTTCACGAACAAGATTAATCTCTCATCTTCACTTTCGCCGTACAGATCAAGTTAAGAAGAATTATCATTGTTTGAGGCAGTTTTCTACTTCTTGTTGGTTATCTTATTTGAAATGCAAATACATAGATATCTCTGATTATGTTCTTTATTGTTTTCTTTGTTTTAATATGTCTTGCAAATCTTGGTTCACTCCACCAACCTAATTCTAATTTAATTCTATGCCGGAATGCAACACCTTTTACAGCCTCTATTTCGCAAGATAGCAGCTGCATTGCCAGGGATGGAAACCCTTTCTTCCACGAAACAGGAAGACATGGTCGACGTCAACCTCAAGCCTACCGTGAATTCATCTCAGACAGAGCAGCAAGGAGGAGGTTGTGCGTGCTAGAGAAAAATGTATCTGAACAAGAAAGAAAAAGCTTAGAAAAAATAGGGCCAATTGAATCAATTGACACTCAGCCGCTGAAATTCAGCTAACATGATGAATGATTTTGGGGTAGAAATTTTGGCAGATTCAGTACTCTTATTATTTGTTCAATTAATATAGCAGCAAAGTTTGTTTTGGGTGTTAATCTTGTTTCTTCTCTTTGTTGTTGGTTTTTCTCTTTTTCTTGGTTAATTTTCTTGCTGTACTCGGAATTACTTTTAATATTTTTCAATGTGCATTATTCATAATTAGTTTTTTTTTTAATAGCATTCTAATTATTTGAGTGAAATTTTATAAATGTGATTATTTATTTTCTTATTAGAATATATATATATATATATATTTAGGTTGTATTGTTATAATAACTATTATTTTTTACTCATTAACTTATTCCAACTTTGTTATTTATTGAGAAATTTCTCTCATACAGTATTGTCTCCCTAATAGATGCATGAAACATGAAATAAAAAATTTCATTCTAAAAATTTGTATTCATAATTTTCTTCTCATTTATATTTTTTAGTACATAATCCCACCATATCCTTAACATTCATTTAATTTTAAAAAAAAAAACTAATATATAAAAAAAATAAAATATTTAGTTTGTTTAGTGGATAATCTCTCCATATCCTTAACATTTATTTAATTTTAACGCCTACACATACAAATTATTTTATTTTTTTAAATATGGGAGAAAATTACATATAAAATTCATATCTAACAAAAATATGAAATGCACCTGTAAATAGAAAAACCCTAACAAACCAAGTTTTAGGATGCACTAAGAACAAATGTACTTTTAGAGAGGAATTTAAGATTTATAAATTTATTTACAAAGGTTTTTTTTTTATTTAAATAATATTACATGAGCCGAGGCGCCGCTGAGCAATCGCCCAAACTGTGAAACAGTGGAAATTGGAGAAGCAGAACAGAACCTCTCTTAGCCGTCGCTTAGTCGCAGCACTCCAGCTCCATGGCCAACAATCCGTCGCAGCTTCTCCCATCAGGTACATTTCCCTCCAATTTTCACTCCTTATTTTTCCCAAGATAATTTATTGATGTTGGTGGTGGGTTTGCAGAGCTAATAGACAGGTGCATAGGCTCCAAAATTTGGGTGATAATGAAAGGAGACAAGGAACTTGTTGGTACTCTTAGGGGATTTGATGTCTACGTCAACATGGTCCTCGAAGATGTTACTGAATAGTATGTATTTCTCCATAATTTCTCTGTATTAGGGTTTCTTTTGTTTACTGAGATCTTCCAAGTCATCAGCTGATTAATGGGTATCCCATTTGCCGAATTGAGATTGTTTCCTTCACAAGATTGTCAATTGGTGAAAAGGCCAATGGCAAAAGCATATGTGCAGTACCAACTAGGTTGTTTTTTTTTTTTTTTTTTTTTTTCCAAAAAGACAAAAGATTGTATATTTTTCAAATTTAAAGGCCGTTAATTGTCTCTTAATTTTATTTTTATGGTGAACTTTGTTATGTTGCATGTTAGGCTGGTCTCTGCCAATGAAGATTGTGCACTTTTTACTTCACTTTACTGAGTTTAGGACTGTATAATAGATGGCCTTGTTATTATTGCTTATTGTTCCAAGGGGACTGCTACGAAAAGTAAAAATTTTTTTCTAAAGAAAAATTGGATAAGAAATTTCTGTAGAATCTAGTATATGTTTTAATCTATCCTATGATTATTAATTTTTAGGGATGGATAGGCAATTGTTTTTCTTTGCTTGCTTTATTGTGTTCTAGCTGACGACTCTTGTCGACCTCAGATAATGACATGGTCAAGTTAAACTTGTTTGAAGACCTACTGGATTTAACTGGCTGCTCTTGTAACTGATGTTGAAAATTCCTTAATGAGAATTCAAAAAATTGTTTGCAGTGGTGATTGCTTGAATGCCGTCAAATGGATTAAGGGTATTGCTGGACCTCAAAGTTTGTTCAAGTTACTTAAACAATCGACCTATGTAACTGTAAAGTGTTAAACCTTCTATAGTTGCTGAGCGAAGCAAGTTGTTAAGTGGACTTCCTTACCCTGAATTGAGCCTAGGTTTTGAGTGACATCTTATCTATTCTATTTGTGGACTGTTGTTTTATCTCTTTGCTTTTTTGGGATCCTTGTACTCTTCTTGATGAAGATTGTTATTCGCTTTTGAGACTCTGATCTTTATTCTTAGTCAAATATAGTTTCCCACCGTGTAGAGAAAATTGAGAGGCTGACCCAAGCTATTCAAAGTTTTGTTATGAAAAGAGGTGCCATGTTCTGTATTGCATTTACAAGAAACAAAAGTATGTTGTGGCATCTCTTGTGCAGCTAACTATACTGTACTTTTTCATGTTTACAAATGGTGTTTCCTTGTTTGACTTCTTTACTACTTTGCCTTGTTGATAGCTATTAGGAATTATAGGTGTAAGGCAGCAGTGGGCTTTTGTTTGCCTCTTTGAGCTGTCTGGACGTATATTTCTTTCGTGAATAAAATCTGATATTTTAATTAATCATGCAAAGTGCTAAAAAGAGAAATGCAACATGAGGAGATAGCAATTAGCATTTCAGTTTTATTGGCTTGGCAAGCTCTCAAGGCTCACTACTTGTGTGCATGTATGCTTTATTCTTGTATATCTATTCTTGATTATCTTCTATTTCAACAGCTTATGGTCTTATATCTAATTATATTTTATTTTCTTGCTTGTATATGCCTATTACAGTGAAATCACTGCTGAAGGTAGACGGATTACAAAGCTTGATCAGATTTTGCTTAATGGGAACAACATTGCCATAGTGAGTATATCATGAATGTTTTCATTTTAGTCGCTGGACTGCTTGTTCAGCCTATCAAAATGTCAAAATCAATAATCTATACATTATAATCATAGCCTGTGTTCTAGTTTGGAAAAATTACATGGATTCCCTCTGGCATTCTATTACAAATGCTCCAAACCAGTACAAAAGAACGTCAAAGGGAAGACCTTTTTAATTACATAACAAATGCTTACCCACAATATTTTGCCATGCAGCTGGTTCCTGGTGGCTCACCCGATCCAGAATGAGAGTGAGTGTGAACGCCTGCTTAGTTCTTAAAATTCTCTCTTAATGTGATTGGAACTGAAGTTCACCTCAGTTTTAACGAGGAAATGGCTGCCAAGAAAAGCTATATATCACACTCTTACTTAAAAGATTCTTCCAGTGATTGTTAGACGGCAGTGGTGTGTAATGATGAATGATGTATTATGTTTCTCCTAACCTTAACTCCATATTAGAGATTAAGACATTTGGGGATCCGTTGTTTTTTTTTTTTTTTTCAAAAAAAGAAACAAACGAAACTAAAGAAATTCTGATCTCTTTTACGTGAGAGCAGTGAGAACACAAAATAACACGACGTAACATAAAGAAAATTTTCTAAGGTTATATTTAAAAGTACTGAAGTTTATTGATGCATTGGCTGCTCTAATGTTACAAGGAGTATGTTTTTGTGATTTTTATTAAAAGATGAATAAACGTTGTGAATTTTATTCTAAAGTTTCGAATACTATCCACTTTTTTTAATTTGTTTTAATAATGATATGTTTCTTTCACCAGAAAATTAATAATAATGCATGAATAAAGAACTATTATACGTCAAATTTAAATATTAATGTGCTGGCCCATCATTCTAATGCCAGAAGCTTTGAAACCACTAACCCCACGTTAAGACCATGCATTCTTTCCTACTCGAACGTCTTTTATTTGAATCTAATTAAAATGCTGTAACGTAACCTCAACCACCATTGTAGAATTGTGGTTTACTTATATACAAAGAAAACCTTGAAAAATGTTGACATTACAGAATTTATTACAGAAAAAGGAGAGAAGGAAACACAAAACAACAATTAGTTCCTCAAAGATCAAGTAAGTTCAAACACAGAAACATCACTTGGAGAACACAATCGTTAAAGATGACTGAAACCATCACCATTCTGCCTAACTCTCAGAGTCAGATAAATCAGTATTAACGTCCCCAAACTTGACCTGAAAGGAAGCCAGAGAATAAATAAAAAATTGTTAAGACGGCAGGCAATTAACCGTAGAAGAAAGCTTAAAAATTTTTGTATTTGAAATAAGGGATTACTAGATATTATTATTGGGTTGTAGAATTATGTCAAGACATTATATGTTGACAACAAAACACTATTATCAGTGTAAACTCATTGCTAGAATTCAGAGCTTACAAGATCGAAAACAGGAGGACCACTTTTCTTGAATCAAATGAGGCAGCACGTCTATATCTTCTCCATCTGTTAGCTGGTGCATCGTGAGTCCTCTCACTCAATGATTTATCTGTTAAACACATACTCCAATTAGAGCAGTTGTAAACTTAATTATTTTGTTGCCAAAACCACAAAGAACGTGCATTATGAATACAACAATTAATACATTAAATTTATCTCTTTAAGTAAAACTTTACAGAACAAAATAAGAAATCCGACATGCAATTATGCTAAAATGCCAAATAGCAAGATCTGCAGCACATCCAACCAGATTAACCATAAAGAGGACATTAAGATCTGGATGACATGTGTGCTATAATAAGAAGCAAGGTTGCAAACGAGCAAATCAGAAAAGACTGCCTTATTTTGCACAGGAAAAAACAACACTAATAGAATATACTTCCATACTTGATTTTTTTCTTGTTCAAGATTAAACAAAAGTCTACATGTATCTATGTAATGTAACGACCAAATCCATGTGCTCTCACACATGAATGTATTCAATACAACAAACCAGTTGACAGAGACTACAATGCAAAGTTATATACTCAAGTTTACTAATCAACAAAACATCTTGCTCAAGGATTACATATAATTAGAAAACTTTGTCACTAAAATTTAGGAAAAATGTGCAGCAATGAATAAAAAATTGCAATAATTTCCTACCTATATTTAAGCTTGCTTGTCTCTGCAACACCTTCTGCATATGCTGCAAGCCATCACAGACTATAATTAGCAATAGTACCAAACATTTAAACATGACAATTGTGACTTACTTTTACCATTCCTTATTTGATATAAGTAGATTAATTGAGGCTGTGCAATAAACAGACGAGATAGGAACTTACGGTTACAATGCCCTCATTTTTTATACTGCCAACAGTGTCGTCATTGGATTTAAGTGTTTGCAAACTTTCCTTCTCAATATTTATATCAACAACACATGATGAATATGTATCTGCATTCTTCATTTGTAGATCGATGCACTTCTGGCAATCCAGTTCAGTATCCAAATTCATCTGATTTTTAAATGGTAAAGGAACTTCGACAAAACTCAAATAAGTTAACTGTGATGTACAGTCAGGACTGGTGTTGCCTTCATCGGGCAACACTGAAATGCCATAAACATCTTGAACCTGCACATACAAATCCACATCTTAAAAAGGCTTCCAAAAGATGATCAAGCTATGTCTGCCCCATAGCACTGAACAGTTGTAGAACCAATAGCAAAGATAAGTCGGTTACTTAAATTCATTTGAGCATCAAAATGAACTTACATGTGAACTGTGAAATGGGCACTTTTCTCTCTCCGGAAACGGATCCTCCTCAATTAGAATAGGCAAAACATCTGAAATTTTCAGGTCAAAAAAAAAAATTCAGAACACTAACACAAAAAACCTACTGAATCACATAATTGATGTAAGTACAGTCTCATTACCCAGAGAACAATGATGATTGACCTCATCAAAACTCGGTTTTAGTAACTGGAAGCACGAACAGCTAACAGGTAAATTACTTTTCACATCCACAATCCCTGGGAAGTATGCTTTTTCCTGGAAATGATTTGTGTTAAAAGTAGACCACATAAATCCCAACTTCCACAAAAATGAAAAATGAAAATAAAAATAAAATGTAGCTCACACAATATGCTACCATGTCTAGGTTTTACATGAAAAGAATAGTATGACAGCACAATAGCTTCAGCTCAGTCTCATATCAAATCGTTCCCTTATCCCTCCATTTCTCCCGTTTCCATCCACCCAGCTCAATTGTGTACTCTAGAACCGGCATCGTCCCAAGTTTTCTTTTCACCAGATTTCATTACAAGGTACAAGCGTAGCCTTTCCAATAGTTTAATTATTCTCTAAAACAGAAATAAATCATATTTGCTTTAAAGCTCCTCCATTCCTTACTTTTTTCCATCTTCAATTTTGCTTCTTTTTCGCAAAATTATCTCCAAAACTTCTAAACTTCTCTCCAACTCACACTTCCAGTTTCCATTTCCACTATACAATCTCAAAAACACAGCCAAACACTCGTCTTCTCCAGCATTAAAACAAGCGAACTAACAAAAATGATCTGAAACTAAACCATGAGAAACTGCGAAAATTGCAAAACTATGCAAATTAAACCAACACTATCACAAAACAAAGCGAGAACAGCATGAATACAAAGCTGTACTTCCGAATCAGACAGACATTGCTACAAATGGTTCAAATTAGAGAGTATTTTTCAATGTACATCAAAAAGAGCTGAAATTTACTACGGAAAGTAAAATTAGGTTCAATATGAAAGGAAAGAAAGGAATTAATTTTAAAACGGAGGTTAAAAATTCTCACCTCAGCGCAGGGATTGGCCGCCATTGCAGAGACCTTGAGCTCTTTCTTACTTTCTTGAGAGAGCTTTGAATGAATAATGAGTGTGAGAGACTGAAGGGGAGAGATTATTCAGTTCTTAACGTTTTATTTAAATAAAATATTTTTTTAAGAGTGACGTGGCAGAAAGGCTCCTGACTGAGACACTCATCACGACCACGACAAATCTTCTCACCTTCTCTATTACCAAAATTACCCTCCTCTTCCCTCTTTATTTTTTTAATTTAGTAGTTAAATGTAATTTATGTCTAATTCTAAATTTATTTGAGCTTATTTAATATTTAGGTCCAATTTTTCACCCTTTATTAAATGAAAACATAATCTATAGTATATTTGTTGTGAAATTCCTAATACTTTTATCATAAATTATAATTACAAATCAGTACTAAATTTATAATTAATAATATATTATTAATTTGTTGTTGATGGCAGATCATCAATCAATTAATTAATGCATTGAACCTTAAATATCTATCACTTCTCAATCAATTCTTTTTTAAAAAAAGATCTTTTATCTTACGGTAGCATGCTCACTTTGTTTACAAAACTTTTATTGTTGGATTAGATATACACTAAACATATTTTTAATAATTACGTAACATTATCAAATGAAATAAGTCTTAAATAAAAATTTACAACGTACTAGAACGTCTTTATTGACGATTTTTTACTCCAACAGCATATAGAGTTTTTAAAATAACATGATATCTCATGTAGAATAAATCCTTAACCCTCTCCCCTCTTACTAAAACTACACAGCATCCTTGTTAATTATAATTAATATTAGTTAATAGAAAAATCATCCTTACTATCACTTTACATAATCATATATAAAATTTTTACCTCTTAACTATTAAAAGTGTATATAAGTTTAATGGTTCATAAATGATATGAGAAATAGTATAAAATTAAAAGATCATTAATATTTTTTATTATGTTATTTTATGTTGGTTATAATTTTAATGCATTTTTTTTTTTAAAGAAATGGAGGAAAGGGAGAGATTAATAAAAAAACAAAAAGAGGAGGGCAATAGAAGGAAAAGGCATGATGGGATCAAAGATCCATGAGATCGTTGAAAAATTAAAAACAAAAATAAAACTGTGAATAAGTGTATGAGATTTTGTCTGGTTGTTCCCATAAGTGTGCATGTGAACTCTAAACGCAGAACTGTACAGTCTCCAGACAACCAGACAGAGACAGAGGTCAAGTTTGATAATGAAATAAAGAAAAAAATGAGTCACGGGATTTCTACTATTCAAAGTCTGTCGTCGAGAACAGTAATCCATCATGAATTTCTCCGCTTACACGACCGAAATAGACCCGACAATGACGTCTCCCCGCCCATACTACTCTCACCTCAACGGCCCAGTCCCCTTTCGCCAATAATAGCCTAATCCTGTTCTTTGGTTTTCGGATTCGCCTATTTTTAATGAAAAAAGCTAAAGGGTATAATGGTCACAATAATACAATTAAAATATTCCTTCAAAAAAAAAACAATTAAAATAAGCCTCCCACAAATTATTGTGCTATGCTAATGTTATAATACTCTTGAATTAAGGAAATTTTTATAAGAGTGAAAAAAAATAAATTGTATAAAATAATAGTGTCAATAAAATAATAATATTATTATATTAATTTATATACATATTTCTCTCTCATATTAAACACAAGATTTATCGCATTTGATAAGCAATTACAATTTGAGTTTTAAAGTTGAGTCAATTTTGGTCGGCAAATATTATTTTATTAAATATCCATCAACTTTTAATTAAAATTGATATTTATTAAATATTCATTAATTTTTTGTTAAATAATTATAGTTTTCATTTAACAATAATTGTGACAAAAAAGTCAATAAATAAAATTGAATTATGAATGAAATAAAAATAATTCTATATTATTTTATTAAATATCTCATTAGATGACAAAATATAGTCTTCAACATGTCCAAGGAAATTTGACAAATGTGAATTGAAAAAAAAGTTTTAAGGAATTAAATAACGCTAACTGAAATAATATAATAGGGACTAAAGTGATTAATATCTTACTAATAGAAACTTTAGCAACTAATATAAAAACTACTTAACTAAAATGATATTTTGGATAATAAGGGACTAAAATGAAAATATCTTATTCTGATTACGCAGTCAAAATAGACCGACAATGACTGCCGTTGCCCCATTCTATTCTAAATATGATTCCGAAACCAAATTGGGTCACTATCGTATCATACAACTCCTCTTTTATGTGTTATGTATATATACACATGCAAAGAAACCTTTTTATTTTTATACAAAATTTTACATCAATTATAAATCGTTAAATATATGATTCTGAAATCAAATTGGATCACTATCATATCATGCAACTCCTCTTTTATGTGTTATATATATATATATATACACACACACACAAACCAACCTCTTTGTTTTTATATAAAATTTTACATCAATTATAAACCGTTAGATATCATTATATCTAATGGTTGAGATTGTATCTGACATATGTATTAATTATGAATATTTAATTATACATTAATTACATGCTTAAATGTAATTCAACTGTTGGATATATTACAATTCATATAAGATTTTATCTAAAATAAAGGGGTTGCTGATTATGCCTATATATATATATATATCATGTTGTAATGTAATATAATTGATTCACAAATTGTATTATTAAAACTCTTAGTTAAAAAAATATAAGCACCTTATATAATTTAATAATATCATAACAAAGTTATTGTATCACTTTATATAAATAAAATTTGAATTAGCATTTGTATTTTGATATTATTTTATTTTTTACAGTGAAAATATGTATTAATAAAAATTACCATTGGCCATAATGAAAGGAATAATTTTGTAATAGATAAAATGGTCACAATAATATAATTAAAATATCCCTTAAAAAAATACAATATATATATATACATATATATATATGTATATAAACATGGTGTTATGTAATTAACTAATTCACAAATTGTATTATTAAAACTCTTAGTTAAAAAAATATAAGCACCTTATTAATAATATTGAAACTAAAAGGTTATATTATATAATTTAATAATATCATAACAAAATTATTGTATTACTTTGTATAAATAAAATTTGAATAAGCATTTGTATTTGATATTATTTTATTTTTTACAGTGAAAATATGCATCGACAAAAATTACCATTGACAATAATGAAAGGAATAGGTTTATAATAAATAAAATGGTCACGATAATACAATTAAAATATCCCTTAAAAAAAAAACTACAATTAAATAAGCCTTTAATACCTAACTCCTCCTACAAATTAATGTGCTATGCTAATGTTATAATACTCTTGAATTAAGGAAATTTTTATAAGAGTGAAAAAAAAGTAAATTGTATAAAATATATGGTATCAATATAATATTATTATATTAATTTATATATAAATTTGTCTTTCATATTAAAGACAACATTTATCGCATTTGATAAGCAATTATAATTTGAGTTTTAAAGTTGTGTCAATTTGGGTCAGCAAATACTATTTTATTAAATATCCATCAACTTTCAGTTAAAATTGACATTTATTACATATTCATTAATTTTTTATTGAATAATTATAATTTTTATTTAATAGTAATTGTAACATAAAAGTCAATAAAATAAAACTGAATAGAATAAAAATATAATTATTCTATATTATTTTATTAAATGTCTTATTGGATGACAATAAAAGTTTTAAGGAATCAAATAATGCTAACTGAAATGATATAATAGGGACTAAAGTGATTAATATCTTACTAATAGAAACTTTTGTAACTAATATAAAAACTATTTACCTGAAGTGATATTTTGGAACATAAGGGAGTAAAATGAAAATCTTTTATTCTCATTACACAATCAAAATAGACTGACAATGACTGCCCCTTTTACCCTCAAGGCCCAATAGCTGCCCCATCATATTCTATGTATGAATCCTAAACCAAATTGGGTCACTATCATATCATAAAACTCCTCATTGGTGCGCGCGCGCATATATATATATATATATATGTAAAACAACATGATCAATATTTTTTTTTTTTTTATAAAATTTTATATAATTATAAATTATTAAATATATACATATTTAATATTTGAGATTATATCTAATTATATAATTAATACATTCATAATTAATACATATTTTATAAATAATCTCAACCGTTAGATATGTATATAGTTAATGATTTATAATTGGTGTAAAATTTTGTATAAAAAAAGGGCTGTTGATCTTCTCTTATATATAGATATATGTGTAAATAGAAACGTGGTGTAATGTAATATAACTAAATCACAAACTGTATTATTAAAAGTCTTACTGAAAAAAAATATAAGCAACTTATTAATAATATTAGAATTTAAAAATTATATTATATAATTTAATAATATTATAACAAATTATTGTATCACTTTGTGTGAATAAAATTTTTTCATTTTTAATATTATTTTATTTTTTATAGTGAAAATATGCATTAAACCAAATTACTGTCCGTCATAATGAAAGGAATAATTTTGTAATAGATAAAACGGTCAAAATTGAGTATAAAGAAATGAAAATTAAAACAAAACCGTTTTAATATTAGCATAATTATATAACAACAACGATAATATTTTGTTAGTCATGTATTTTAAAATATTAACCAACAAAAAATTCCAAATACTCATATCATATTACTAATTAAACTATCGAATTTGTCAAATATTCTGTTAGAACAAGAGAAATTCGTAACACGAAGAAGACTATGTTAGATTAAATGGAAGTGAAAAATGACAAATTTTTGCAAATTCACCTTATTGTCAAATTAATTAATTTTACTCGCTAGCTTAATCTAATATGTGTGTATATATAGAATTAATGTTGAATTTCTTATTTGAATATTGAATATAAATTGATATTAAAAGAGGAATCAAGCATATATTATATTCCATTGTACAATTTGAACAATTTGTGAGAAAATGATTCTAAATTATCGATCTTGATAAGATGTGTGTTTGGCCACTAGTATTTGATTTTGACCATATTGAACGAAATATTCTTCGATGATTCGTAAGTTATATTAATTAATTAATTAATTAGTATAACAATCAAAATTTTAAATAATAATCATAACATAGCAAACCGATGTCAACCCATATAGAGCAATGTCAATAACAAAATCTTATTTTTATGGATATTTTATGTTATGCAATATACATTATTTATTATATAAACTCATTCATACAAACTGAGGGAATATTACTTGATTAAAAACAGTAAACTTATTTTACAATGGGAAAATGCTCATTACCCTCGTTTTTTCAATAAATACCCCGTTACTCATTTCAATAAATACCCCGTTACTTATTTATATATTTTGTAATACCTCATTATTCCTTTGATTTTTTTTTTTCGATTTTACCCTTTAGTTCAATTGAAAAATAAAATCGAAATTCAGAAGTGAAGAAATATTACAAAAAATATAAGAGATAATAAAATATTAATTTAAAAAATAGAGAGTAATGTGCATTCTTCCTTTTATAATTTTTTTATTTTCATTAACAACCTGGTTGAATGGTTATTCTCCACTAACCACAACAATGCCTGAAAATCAATATATCATTTACACTTATAACGTATAAAAAATTAAATATACAAAATTAATTATTTATTACATTACTAATCTAATATTGTAATTTATCAATAAACTCATTTTACGTTACTATTTTTGTGCATAACCCTTAAATAACATAAGTAAATCGAATATCTCAAATTGGTGTCATAATAAACTTTATATTAGCAAAAGGATAATACTAGTTCATATTAAAAAAAAACTCATTTTTTATTACAATTGAATATCATATTACATCGGACGAACAAATTCAAACCGTTGTTTTGATAAATTTAGTATCAACAATACATGGATAATATCATAAATACATAACTCTAACAATATGATTGTATGTTGTAAAGATGATTTGGCAACCTTATATTCATACCTAATCTAACATCTTTCGAAATTTTTTATTGTAATTTTTATATATAATTATCAACTTTTCGTTATATAATTTTTTATTTTTTCAAGTATAACTTAGCTCGCCGGTTGTAAATTGCGATAGAAGAATTGAAGAGTATTGAGTACAACTGCTTGCACTGTAGCTCTACCAGCAAAACTCCACAGTAAACTACTGTATTACCTACCGAACTTGCGCACGTGCAGATAGTGTGTCACATCCGATCAGATCCGATCCGCTGTCTGTTAGAGGAAACTGAAAAACGACAGCCGCCAGCCAACTAAAATCCGACGAAAGCGGCGATCAACTCAATAACAAGAAATCAGAAGCATCTACTGATATTCCTTCTTCGCTTTCCCACACCACAACTTCTTCACTAAATTCCTCGAATATAATTATTCCAAATTCTCTCTTCTCCCTCACGTCTCCTGCTCCTCCCTCACATAAATAAAGCATGAAATCCTGTTAGTTAGTTCCCACGTATTCATCCCACAACTACCACTTCTTCAGCTACCCCGCAATGTATGGACAAGATCATTTGTTGGGTTTGATCAAATCGGAACCGTCTGACCATTATCATGATCCTCATCGTCCGTTCGTGTTGGGAGGTTTGTTTCTCGATCAAACAGTTCCGCCTTCGTTTGTATCGTTAGTTTTCTGTGAGAGTGGTGGTTGTTTTAGTTCGGGAAGTAAAACGCTGTGTTTGGCGAAGCGGTGGTGGCGGCGTCGGGGGGAAGGATGTGGATTTTTGTCGGTGAGTTTGTCGATGAAAGGAAATGGTGGTGAAGGTTATGTTGGAGAGTCGAGAGAGAGTTGGGAGCAAAATGGGAATGGTAAAGGTGGTGAGGAGGAGGAAGAAACGGAGGCGTTTAAGGAGGAGGAGAAGAAGAAGGTAGAAGAGAAGGAATTAGATGCTTTTAATACTACCAAGCATTTGTTTGCTGGAGCTGTTTCTGCTGCTGTCTCCAGGTTTTGTTTCTCAAGTTTACTCATTTGCTTTTTACGTTTTTTTTTTTTAAAAATTTGTTTCAGTTTATTTATTTACTGTTTTTAAATTATTAATGCTACGGTGATTTTTGTTCTCCATTGTTATTTGCATATCAATATCAAATGCAACAGGAAATCAAAAACAGAAAAAAATGTCCCTTTTGTGTTTTGATAAGACAAAGCTGTCACTTTTTACTGGCGAACTGATATAGTGTTAGATAGTTGTTTTTTCGATTTTTCCTCTGGAAACAAATTTTTTTTCTTTTTTTGGCTCTGTGAGTAGTAAATAAAGGGCAATTTGAATTTTGGTCCAAAACTCTGTAAAATCTGAGAATTAAAACCTTCGGCTGCTGTACTTGAATAACATTTGTACTGTATATGCTTATCATTCAATAATTAAGCTAGACTTCAAGAGTAATTTATGAGTTTTATGGATTGAGTTTCAAGCAGTTGATCTTTTTGGTTCTAGAGATTCTTGTCCTTATCGGTACTATTCAGTTGGGAGGTATATCTCGTAGATCATCTTTGAATTTACAGGAGTTGCTTAAGTTTCTATCTAACTTAAATTTCCAAGTATGATTCGTGGATTCTGAATTGACTTATTCATATTGGTAGTATTTGGCACTTACTGTCGATGAAGAAATTTAAAGAACCCAATCTAACATTGCATATTGTGGTTGTTGGTTATCATTTTAGACTAGTTTACAAGAGAAAAGAGACGTAATTGATTAATATTCTACATGCAATTTCTTTTTGGTTTTGTGTGATCAGAACTTTTGTTGCGCCTCTCGAGAGATTGAAGTTAGAATACGTTGTTCGTGGTGAGCAGAAGAACCTTTTTGAACTTATCAAGACAATTGCAGCTACTCAAGGGCTTAAAGGTTTTTGGAAAGGAAACTTTGTCAATATTCTTCGAACTGCTCCTTTCAAGGCTATCAACTTCTATGCATATGATACATACAGGAATCAATTGTTGAAATTGTCCGGGAATGAGGAAAGCACGAACTTTGAGCGGTTTGTTGCTGGTGCTGCAGCCGGAATAACTGCAACCTTGCTTTGCTTACCAATGGACACGGTAGCTCCCAATTTTTGGATCAATTCTATCTTGTTCTATTTTCTTTCTTTTGTTCATCATGAAAATGAATCGCATAAGATGTTGGTTCTGTTACCATTTTGATTACTAAATTCTTAAATTCCTTTGTTTTGAAATTTTGTTTATTTCATACAAGATGTTAAATATTGCAGATAAGAACGGTTATGGTGGCTCCTGGTGGTGAAGCATTGGGTGGTCTAATTGGTGCTTTCCGTCACATGATCCAAACTGAAGGGTTCCTTTCTCTATACAAGGGTTTGGTACCCTCAATCGTAAGCATGGCCCCTTCCGGCGCAGTTTTTTATGGCGTCTATGATATACTGAAGTCAGCGTATCTTCATTCACCGGAAGGTAGGACGAGACTCGAAAATATGAAACAAGGTCAGGAATTGAATGCACTGGAACAGCTGGAGCTGGGTCCAGTTAGAACACTGCTATATGGAGCAATCGCTGGCGCTTGTTCTGAAGCTGCTACGTATCCCTTTGAAGTTGTGAGAAGACAACTTCAAATGCAAGTCCGTGCAACAAAGTTAAGTGCAATGGCAACTTGTGTCAAGATAGTTGAGCAAGGAGGGGTTCCCGCTATGTATGCCGGATTAGTTCCCAGCTTATTGCAGGTCTGATCTTATATTTTTATATTGTGATTTCTCTATTCTGTTTTTCTCCCATTTTTAAGCTTCTGGTTTTTTGTCCATCAAAATCCCAAAATTTACTAATGGCATTGTCCCATTTTGTGCTATGGTTTGGGGAATTAATCAAAAGTATAACCAAGTACGTTTCATGTTTCAGCTCCCCGAGCCCAACAGATGTCTCGATTCTTCATTTCATGTGAATTTCAAACTCACTTGAGATGTTGCCTTTTCAATTGATTTGTACAGATTGGATCCAAAATAATTCTGAAAAAGAAATCTTCATAGGTTCTACTGCATTAAGTTTTTCAATCCCAACTTGTCATAACTTGAACGTTCTCTGATCCTGCAGGTTTTACCATCGGCAGCCATAAGTTACTTTGTATACGAGTTCATGAAGATAGTTCTGAAAGTAGAATAAACATAGATATACTTGATCACGTCAATGAAAACACCGAGGAGCACAACAAGGTTGAGGCTGAGAACCTGGTCTATTAAGCACAAGAGAGAACTAAATGTTTTGATTGCAACTTGTTGGGACAAAGTTGGAATTGTTTGCACTTAAAATAATTTTCTGACACAAATGATGGATGGATAACGTCCCTTCATCTTCTCTTAGCCTCTCCCGGGCCCGGCCTTTGTTATATTTCAAGGAGAAATAGATTTTATTTTAGCAAAATTCTGATATCAGTAGCCAAAGTTTGGGTATGCATGTGTAGCAGCCATTCCTTGGAACTATTGTTTTATTGCCATTTTTCTTTCCCCCTCTTATGTTTTAGACAATTTTGAGCTTTATCAATTATGAATAAAATAAAAACTAATAGCGTTTTGTAACCTTTTTTTTTTTAATCTATATGCTAATTTATGCAGACAAATCTAAATTATTGTCATATATATAAGAAAGTAATAATAGGACTGAGCATTGTTGCTAATAGGAGAGAATTTGGAAAAAATGGTCAAATCTTAGAAATGGACAACGTTTTGCAAAAATTATGCACAAGCTACCGCCTCAAGCTCAAAATGTCCTGCATGTTACATCACTCGTTTTTTTAAACTTCTTTCCTCCTGCTTAACCTACTGAATAAAACAACTAGCCAGAGGAATATGGAGAAGAGAAACTGCAACTTTTCATTGATAAATAACATGTAAATATGCTCAATAGACATGTACGGACTACAAAATTGACTAATAATCTGTACATTTGAAGCAAAAGTAGATTTGTGGTTCAAACTCACCCATAATTTATCAATATGCTTACCCATGAAACTTGATTAATCATATATATAAGCTAATAAACAACATTTAAGCCAACACCATGACATACAAATTTCTAAACTGAGGTTAAAAGGATCCTCATACTATTCAGTTACCATATCTGCATGATTTCAAGCAGTTCATTATGTTCCTTATTGCTGCCACCCATATTGTTGATTTCGATCATACTGTGGATTCCGATTACCACCCATTTGGTTTGGAGCCCTGCCGGTGGCAGAATTTCCATATTGACTGCTTTGGGAGTAATTTGCAGGGCCAACTCCATAGCTGCTACCAGGTCCTCTGGGACCATTTGCTGGCATACTGCTGCCAGCATATGGTGGACCGCGTCCTTGTGGTGGATATGGTCCATTGCTGTAACCAGCAGCTTGGCCTCCGCGATTTGGGTTGTTGTTGTATCCTCCACCCTGATTTCCACTTGGGTACCTGTTGGCACCTCCAGGAGGACCACGAGGCTTTCCATAGTGATGGTGACCAGGGCCACCTGGGACTGGAGGTGGCGCATTGTTCATGGGATGATTTGGACCAGACCAATGATGAGATTGCCCGGTGTGTTGAATAGGAGGCAGGCGGCCATGCTGCTGTGAGTGATGCATTTTCTGTCTCTTTGCAGCTTCTTCATGTTGTCGCTGCTGCTGCCTTCTTTTCTTTGTTTGGTATTCATGTGATGATTCATATTTAGGCAAGCTGCAAACACAAAAGAAGAATTATTTAACATACTATATGATTCAGGACCAAACAGAATTCAGATAACCCATGAGATATGAGGTATTCAATGTACGTTTTGTCATAAAATATGAATTGTAATCCAGTAACAAACAGAACTCCACGGAATATGAAAAATTTAAAGATGGAAGAGATACCTCTTGGGATCACAAGGTAAGGGATCAGTCCAGAAATACTCGGAATCCAGCGCATCCTTTGCAGATATTCTCTGCACAAACAGGGAATTAGTAAATAAAATAGAGAAAAACTTGAATCCATATTGAAGCAGTGAAAATAACGTTGGACAAAGAATGGGATGATATCTGCTAAAGTTATCACTATAATGCTCCAATATGTTGATGCAAAATGCAAGTGCTGAAGCAAGAAACTTCATATAGGGAGACTGGTTTCCAAGTAAAATATAATGATAATGAAACTGAATTATTTTACAGATATAATCAATTGAAAACTATAGGATTCAAGGTTATACCTGGGAAGGATCAAGCATTAGCATTTTCTCCAACAACTCTAGAGCATGGCGGTCAAAGCTGTAAAAGTAAATAAATTTTATTAGAAAATAATTTCTTCCACAAAATAGGCACAAAAAAATTCTAGTTTTTTATTATAAAATTGAACCAACACCAGACAAGAACACCGAATTTCTTTGCTTACTGTCTGAAAACTTCTCTGACACGTCTCTTAATGGTCCTTGAGGGCTTAAAGTTGTTATATCCCGGCATCTTCGAAACACCAGGCCAGATGGTTTCATCAGGAGACCCACAAAGCTCAAATATCTTGGTCAATTGCTCAGCCTGCAATTAACATGAAGATAATACATACTACATGTGGCCACCAAAAATCTATTTATCAAAAAAAACATATATATATTTTTGTAGTGTAATTGGTAGATCAGATAAGAGATGTGCCAAAACTCTAATCATCATTATTTTATTTCTTCCAGAAGTTCCTTACAGGTTCAAATGTTTCATGAAGAAGATTAATAAAAACAACTGAGCCTCAACCAACAGAAGTGAAAATTATGTCTGCATGTAGGCACTTAATACAAAGGGATTATGAACTTAGAAGCAGAATATTGTCAGTAGATGTCACAGCCACCAAAACAAAAGTCAAAAAATTGGGCCAGCACATATTTGCTCTTGCACTGTGCTAGTACCTTCACTTCATTCAAAATTCTAAAATTAAGCGTGATTATCTTCTATTAAACAATTAAAAAGCTAAAATTTCAATAAAAAAGAAAAAGAAAATTTCTGATAAGAAAGCGTAAGGCAATTGGAAATTCAATACATTTACTACCTTTGCAAGCTAAACTGCACATACCAAGTAAAAATCATAAACAATGAAGCACCTGTTCATAGTTGACTAACCTCATTTTTCCCAGGCAAGATAGGTTTCCCATTCAATAGCTCGGCAAAAATACAGCCAACAGACCACATGTCAACAGCTGGTCCATACTTTGTGGCTCCAAGCAGCAACTCTGGAGGCCTGCACAATTTAATATTATTCTCAACCAATGTATGGCACATTCTTGCAAAAATAGAATGCAGTAGCAGAGAGAGTTTCATGCCAGCTGCTTTCGATATCACCAAAGTCAAGACTTACCTGTACCACAGAGTAATAACACGATTGGTAAGAGTGTTATTGTGGTCATAAGAAAATGACCTTGCAAGCCCAAAATCTGCCAGCTTCAAATTTCCTTCATTATCTATCAGAAGATTAGAACCTGCAAGAAGAAGTTTTGTTCAGTCATAAGAAAACCATGAGGGATCAAGCAAACAAGTTCCAAATGCAATCTGATAACCTTTAATATCCCTATGAAGCACTTGATTGACATGACAGTAGTGGAGCCCAGTAAGTAGCTGCTTCATGTAACACTTCATAGAACAATCAAATGTTTGTATTGTTAGTCGTTAGATGTTCAATACAAATCAATTAATCATAAAAGGTATTTCAACATGCAATACCTTTATCTGGGGAACGGTAAATCTAAGTCCAGGACGATCTGCAAGGCCTGTCAAGTCATGGTCCATGTATTCGAAAACCATGTAGGTGCTGCCTTTGTACTTATTGCCATCTGTAGTTTCCAAATGGATGCAAATCATGAAAGAAACTTGGAAGCAATAAATAAAACCAATTACACTGTCGTTCAAGCAACAGCTTACTCACCTGGCCTCCCTTGATCATCTCTCTCAGGACCTTTAAGCAAAAGGAAAGTATCAAATGTAAGAGCAAAACAGAAAATATTATAGGTACAATTTAAAGGTAGATGCGCATAAGAGCTAAAACTACAATACCTGGAGAAGTGACAATCTCTTTCAGCTTTATAACATTTTCATGCTGAAGCTTCTTCAGAATTTTAATTTCTCGAATGGCTGTGATGGGAAACTGCATAAATAAATAAATATGTGTTAAAAGATTATTGGAGGAATTATTGCGTGTGTGTGTGGTGAAAACGAAAGATTATTGAAATAATATCACGGGCTTCAGCAGAAGACAAATCAGTCTTTAAAAGACTCCAGTTTGCCTCAAAAGGCAAGTAAAAACATATTGACTGAAGAGAAGCATACTCCTTCTTTTTCATTATCCATGCGTATCTTCTTCAAAGCAACAATTTCCCCAGTCTTGATTTCTCTGGCCATGAATACTTGACTGCAACAAACAAATATGAACCTCAAAAAACAATCAATGAATATCAAAATGAATATGTAACTTAATTAGTTTCATCACAATTAAATAAACATCTTTCCTGGAAGCCATGAAAGCTTCATAACAATTACTTGTACTCAACAAAAAAAACTACCTTCCATATTCTACTCACTTAATATGAAAATCTTCAAGCAAAAGGATAAGACTCAATGTCACGTACAATAAGCTAACTTTTATCACTACATTGTCACCGACATTCATTATATATGTCAAAACCGATAGGATTACCTTTTCCATCTATCAGACAAAATATACATCAACTGTACCTTTACAAAACCCAGAACTTTAAGAATCAACATATGCTATGATTTATAGGTTGTAATACTCAACATCTATTAAAGAAGAACACAAAGGTAACTTAGCAACCACACAGCGTGGAATGAAATTTGATCCAATACCTCGTACAAAGGTATTGTCCACACTCAATACATCATACAAAGGTATTGTCCACACCCAATACATCATACAAACGTATCATCCACGATCCAATACCTCATAAGAATGCATAACCAAAACCACAAGAATGTGGACGCATCAGAGATACCTGGAATAAAATTACCATATTTCCAAGTCTCAAACATCCATTTACTCTCCCAAAGAGTCCAGAATTCTTAAGTATACCAACATTCAAAAACAGTTATTTCCATAAGAAAACCTAAAAGACATAAACTTTAGGTCAAAAACCAACAAAAAAATTTCATCTTAACAAATGAAGGAAAGAAAATCCAAAAATTCCAAGTGAATATAAAATGGGGAAATTCCCACCCAAAAATTCAAATCCAACTATTAATTTTAATAAAAAATTACTCCAAGCAAGATTAACCAATTCAGTATAGCAAAATTTCCTCGCCAAAATAACCCACAGAAACAAAAATAATATTCAAACACAAATAACGACTATTCTTAATTTATCCAACCTAAACCGTATGTCAAATACTGAAAAAAAAAAAAAAGAAAAGAAAAGAAACAAATAATTTTTAAGAAAAGAAGAGTTTCCAAATGAAGGAAATACCCATAAGTCCCTTCACCAATCTGCTCCAATCTCTCGAAGCAGTCAACACTACGAGAACCCCACGCAGGTGGCGGTTCTTCTACGTTCAGCTGCCCTAATGCCGCTACTGCCATCTCTGTTTCTGTCACTGGTTGTGATTTTTTTTTTTTTTTTAATTTCGGTGCTGCTCTCCCTTGACCGGGTTATCGTCACTACCATATATATATATATATATTTTAAACTTTTACATAAATACTACAAGTTATATGTATTTTATTAAAAAAAATCATTATATATATATTTTTGAGAGAATGTCGACATTCTATTTTTTAACTTAATATTTTATTATTTTTTTATATTTTTTAAATATTTTATTATTCTTTTAATTTTTATTTTTTTAATTTTACCTTTCAATTTTATTAATTTATAAAATAATAAAATTAAAAATATTTACAATAATAAAGAACACAATTAAAATTTAAGAGAATGATAAAATAATAGAAAAAAAATATAAGAGAATAATAAATTACAAACTTAAAAAGTAAAGAGTAATAAGTATTTTTTCTATTTTTTTATTTCGAGGTACAAATACTCACGAACATTACACAATTTTTATTTTTTTTGTTTGAGGTTTTAATTAGAAATTATATAAATTGGAATGATTTTATTTTTAATAGATTTTATTAGTATAGAAAAAATCTTCTAATAATTTTTAAGTGAGTTTATTTATATACAAAAGTTTATTATCATTATTAATATTTTAATAAAAATTTTATTACAAAAATATGATTTATTATTAAGGATAATTTAATTTAAAGTAAATAAAATAATTTAGGCAATAAAATGGATTCCATGTAATGGGAGTCCTATCCAGAGTAGGAACAAATTTCTTTACCAGTCAAAATCCTGTCTTCTGGCCACTTAAACTAACCCCAGTGGTTCTCTTTGCACTCATTTAATATACAATTATCTATCTTAAATTTACTTATATAAATATTTATATACTCAAAGTTTATTATCATTGAATTTTTTGTTTTTGAATGTCAATCAATTTAAAGATTTTTATTTTAAATAAAAAAGGGATTGACAAACATTTTTATGGGTGTCTCGCAGAAATATAAGATATTTGATGGACATTTACAAGAGAATATAGTGTTAAAGTTGATCTTTTAAATTAATCAAATGAATATATAAATGAGTAAACGTGTATTTAAAACTTTCAACATTTAAAAGTGTGTGAAGGTAAAAAATTGATGGTTTGTAGAGAAAATGTGTATTCAAAACTAGTTAGTTTATTTAATAACCTTTTAGTTATATGGTAAAAATTGATTTTCAGACGTTATTTTAATGAGTGCACCGAATAAAAAAGTGGGAGTGTGCAAAGTAAAGGGTGCATAAGGCAACAAAAAAATGAATGGGTGCATGAAGTAATAAAAAAATAAGAAAATAGGGTAAGGGTGTGTAAAGTAGGGAAAAGTTTTAAAATTTTGCCTATAAGCGTGGCTAAAGTAGAAATCGTTTTTTTAAAAATTTACTGTACACATGTTTAGAGTAAAACGATGTTTAAGACTATTTTAACATTACAATGGTTAGGGCGTCTGAAGTAAATTTATTATATATATGTTTTAAATTTACAAGGGTGTGTAAAGGAAGAATTAGATTTTTGATCACATTAGTGTACCACGTAAAAGATAATATTTTAATAGTTTCCAAAGTTTGGGGTAAAAATTAATTATCAAAATTCACAAAATGAGTGAATAAAGTAAAAGAGTATATATTAATACAACATGCAACGTGAGCATATTAACAAGATGAGGTGGGTAAATGTTGAATGTGTCAAACGTCAGTGAACCTTCCCAAATCAAAAGAAGAAGAGGACTCAACTGTTAAAATCACCCTTCAGTTCGTCTGTATCAAATGAAATCCGCGGTAAACGTTTGGGCTGGTGGGAGACGGAGAGCATAAACATACGAAGAAGAAAGAAAGAAAGAAAAAAAGAGGAAAATGGGAAGAATTCAAACTGGGAAGAGAAAAGGTCAATGGACTCCTGAAGAAGATGAAAAACTTACAACCTATATTAAAAAACATGGCGAAGGAAATTGGCAAGCGCTCCCAAAACCTGCGGGTATATATCACTTTGTTTTCTTTTTCATTTCTCTGTAACCGATGATTTCAATTTGGTAAATTTTGTTGTTTAATTGATTTCTTACAGGTCTTAACAGAAGCTGGAAGAGCTGTAGATTAAGGTGGATGAATTACTTGCGGCCTGATATCAAGAGAGGAAACTTTTCACCAGAAGAAGAAGAATTGATTGTCCAACTCCATTCCCTCCTCGGTGACAAGTAATTTACAGGCTTTCTCCAACAGTCATTTGCTATCGTGTATAAATTGGCAGCCCGTATTCGATTCTTACTATTTTGCTTTTTCAGATGGTCACTGATTGCAGGTCGCCTACCGGGAAGAACTGACAATCAAATCAAGAAATTCTGGCACATTCATCTGAAGAAGAAACTTATTCAGGCGGGAATTGATCCAGTGACTCATCAAAAATTCTCACAAGGACGAACTGACAACAATGAAATCAAGAGTTTCAATAGCCTTGGTGAACGGAAGGGGTTTCCGAGTCACCAACCAATCCAAGGGGAGTTGCAGGTATGGAGATGGAGCAATATAACTTGCGTGGTACTATATTATTGGCATCAAATGTTTAAATTTCTGTCGCAGACTTTACTTTCCCATAGCTTCATGGCTTGCTTCATAGAAATAACTAATGAACTTAGGGTGTTTTAGTAAAAGTTTGTATTTAGGTTATTGCTCATTTAAACCTAATTTTTCCATTTGAATTATCTTTTGCGATAATGTTTTGGGATTCTATTTTCGGAATTTTGTTTCTTATTTCCCTCTGATGACAACAGGAATAGGTGTTTTGGGTGGAAAGTTATTCCAGCTCTGATAGTGCATAGCAGGTTAAGTATGTATGTGTAGTACCTTCGAGGATGGAGAAATCAGCTGTCTTTTATCTAAACTCTGTTAGCACATTATTATTATTATTCAAGACCTGTCTTAATTTTGATGCTGGGAAATTGTTAGGAATTACTGCATTTAGCGTGAGTTTGGTAGTGCTAATAAGCGCTTCATAAGTGTTAATTAGCACTTATAAAATGTTAAATCATGTTTGAGGTAAATTTCGATAAAAGTGTTTATTGAAAAAATTGTAGCACTTGAAATGATTATTTGATTAGAAAAAATTTAGTGTTTTCTCAAATTAGCACTTCAAGTGCTTAAAAGAGTAGCACTTGTACGGTTAATGAAAATTTAAAAATTACATTTCTCAAATATTTAATTTTTTGGGTTAAATAGATTTTAATTTAGATGATTATATATATAAATAAATGATGGATTATATTAGATATTTGGAGATATATTATTTGTTATATTTTTTCTTTCTAGATGAATAATTAATATTATTAAAATTGTAGTTATTTTTATAACAAAAATAAATATTTTTATTTTTTTTTAATTATTGAAGTTCTAGTTATTTTCATAACAAATTTTTTATTCAATTTTTTAGAAATGTTATAAAACAAAAATGTTATATATACATACATATATATATATGTAATATTTGTTTTCATTAAAAACATTGCTATATGGATATATTACTTACTTTGATATATGTCTATTTTAGTAATTTGTTAATATAAAAGTACTTTTTAGTTACACCTCCAAACAACTAATTTAACACTAATAAGTACTTTTAAAGATTATTAACCAAACGCTTAAATGTTTTTTCAAAAACTGTTAAAAGAAAAAGTGCTAAAAAATATAAACACTAATTATTTTAGTAGTTATTTTTTAGCACTGCCAAACTGAACATTATTGTATTAGAATTTTAGCTAGAAAAGTTCTACAAGCCAACAAATGTCTTTTACATGTCAGTATTCCAGCACTTGTACATAATTTCTCATTATTGCTTTCATTGTTATAAATTAATATTCAAGGATGGCTTACTTGTACATACTTCATTCTTGTAATATGTTAAACATTGTGATAACTTCACATCAATATACTTTTCATTAGTTAATTTGCTGGTTGCTGACACTTTATTTTGACAATTTGGGTGATAAATGATTTAATATGGTCTCAATGCAATTCATAAATTTTATATGTTAATTTTCAGCAGCAACTTATTTTAAATTCAATTATTTTTGTTTAGACTGTTCTTTTCCTTGTAAACAGACATTTGAAGATGATTCTTTACATTTATCCAACTTCCCCACGGATCAGAAGTTGTATTCAGATTCCACACATAATCTTTTTTCAACAGAACATCATGATGCATCTGTGCATGCTGCTGCTGCGGTACGAATACAAAATAAGTTCCTTAGTTGGAAGGGCAGAAAAGATTTCTTGATAATCCGGCAGCAAATTGTCAAAATTCAGGTTCATCTCAATTTTTGTTCTTTTTATTATCTCCCTCCCTTTATGAAATCAACCACTTGAAATCTAACTCATACTTTTTCTAAATGGAAGGCGCATGTAAGAGGTCATCAAGTGAGGAAAAACTATAAGAAGATAGTACAGTCTTTAGGAATTTTAGAGAAGTTTATCTGGCGTTGGAGGCGAACAGGAAGCAGTTTGCATGGACTTAAGTCAGAAGAACTCTCCAGGGGTGGTTTCAACACGTTAGATGCATCCTCGAAGGAGGATGACTTTGACTTCCTGAAAGAAGGCAGAAAGCAGAAAGAAGAAATGTTGCAGAAGGCCCCTGCCCGAGTGAAGTCCGTGGTTCAGAATCCTGAGGCAAGAACTCATTACCATAGGCTGCTGAACATTGTCAACGAGATCCAAGGAACAAAGGTAAATGGATTGGTGGATGAGCCCTTGATAACCATGATTCCTAGTCTTGGATGTATATTTTGGGAGTATCAAAAAGAATGTTTTAGCTCAGCTCAATTAAACATAAATTCCTAGCTCTGCCACTGTATGGAGTGTTACAAGTTGTTTGGTACATATTATTGAGATCATATGTTTAATTTCTGGGATCACAGACTTCACTTTGCAGTAGTTTTATGGCTGGTAGAAAGTCTGGAAAATTCTTTCTTCTTGCAAATTGCTCATGAACTTAGGGTGTTCTAACTGAAGTCTACTTAGGTTATTGCTGTTGCAAATTAATTTTATCATGTAAATTTGTTATACAGTAGTGTTTTGGGATTCTATTTTGGAATTATGTTTCCTATTTCTCATTGACTACGAGAAGAATTATAATTTGGTTGAAAACTTAAACCTTGATGTCCAGCTGTGGAAGGAAATCTTGGAAGATTGTGCTCCAGGAGTTGAATCTCAGCATTTTCATCCACCATTTTCCTCAACTCAGCCTGACACTCTGGGAAACATTCCTAAACAAGCACCTGAAACACTGGGAGAGCTTTCTACCAACAGCTTTGGTGAATGGAAGGAGTTTGTATTGAACCTACCGATCCACGGGGAGGAGTTGCAGGTATGGAAATGTACAAATTGGTGGTATATATTATTGGCATCAAATGTTTAAATTTCTGAGATCACAATCTTTTCTTTCCCACAATTTCCTGGTTGGTAGAAAGTCCAGAAAATTCTTGCTTCATACAAATTACTCATGAATCTAGGGTGTTTTAACTGAAGTCTTTAGTTAGGATATTGATGTTGACACCTAATTTTACCATTTAAATCTTTTGTATGAATGTTTTTTTGGATTCTATTTTTGGAATTACATTTCCAATTTCTTATGCATAATCTCTCATATATTTGGATTATTCGGTGGTCTCTACTCTTTCATTGTTAGTTTCTAAGAACTGCAGTTTTGTTTTCTGTAATTCCACACTTGAAAACAAGTCCAGTATTTGCAGGGCACAACTTCAACACAATTTGCTGATGTTGCGTCAGAAAGCTTAATGGATTACACCAATGAATTTTCTGAGGACGAGGTGAAACTTGTTTCAATTCAATGTTGAATGAATATTTAATTTTTCTTTTATTTACTAACCAAAAATTATTTTATATTTAGATATTTAAGGGCAAAGAAGAGTTAATTGAATACACTCGTGAAATCGGTAGGAAAAAGGGTTTTGTGATTGTGACCAAGAGATCAGATTCTGGTAATGGTGCTCAAAGAGCAAGAATTACTTTTTGTTGTGAAAGAGGTGGACGGTACAGAAACACAGGAAAAGATAAAGGGGAAAAAGAAGAAACTACCAACACAAAAAAGTGTGCATGTCCTTTTGAATTAAAGGGCTATAAGTTGAATAAGTTGAGTAGTGATGATAATTGGATGTTAAAAGTGAAATGTGGAGTGCATAATCACCCAATCACAGAACCTCGTGAAGGACGTTCTTGTATGGGAAGCTTGACAAAAAAGGAGAGACTGTTGGTAGAAGATATGTTCAAGAGTAAAATATGTACAAAAGACATTTTAAATACTTTGAAAAACAGAGATGTTAATAATGTTTCAAGAAGGAAACATATTTATAATGCACGCCAAAAGTTCAGGGTGAAAGAGAGGCATAAGGTGAAAGAGATGGGTGTGAGTTCAAACAACCCACTTAATTCCAATTCATTTAACAATTTCTTTCCTGCTGGGTTACAACGGTACATTGATCACTGTAAAGATGTGGAAGCTGATGGTAATTGTGGGTTTAGAGCAATATCTGATTTGGTAGGTTTTGGTGAGAATGAATGGTTGCGAGTGAGAAAAGATCTTTTAACTGAGTTGAAATCAAATTTACAGGATTATAGGCGTCTGTATGGGAGCGATGAAAGAGTTAAGGAGTTGATTGAAGCTTTATCAAATATTGAGAGTCATCCAAGTTTGGATGGATGGATGACTATGCCAGATATGGGGCATCTTATTGCATCGGCCTATAATGTTGTGTTGTTTCACTTATCAATGCAACAATGTCTCACCTTTCTTCCTCTTAGGTCAGTGCCGGTGCCTACAGATTCTCATAAAGAAATTGCTATTGGTTTCGTAAATAACAATCATTTTGTAGAGGTATAATCTTCTTTTCTTCTTCAGTTCTTATAATGTTTCCAAATTATACTAGATTTGCTAATGACAAATAATTTTATGCAGGTGTTCTTATTACCAGGTCATCCTGTTCCTCCTATAGCAACCAGTTGGTATAAATTTCGCCACTCCTGCGCCAAGGAATGGGAAAATGTATATATTTCTCACATACAACGTTTTAAAGAAATCATTGGTAACAATGTCGCTACCAATGAAATAATCGATATTGATAACAATTCCTTTTATGATGAGCCTGATGAGCTTGTGCATGCTGCTGCAACACGAATACAAAACAAGTTCCGCAGTTGGAAGGGTAGGAAAGATTTCTTGACAATCCGCCAGCAAATTGTTAAAATTCAGGTTCATTTCTTGTTCTCCTGGTTTCCTGACTCCTTGAATTTTCTTTTTTAAGCATTTATCTTCTTCATATCTTTATTTTATCAACCTTTTTCCCTTGACTAAATCAACTTCTTGAGTTTTAACTTGATACCTTTATGAATGAAAGGCATATGTAAGAGGCCACGGAGTGAGGTGTTACTACAAGGAAAAGTCCGGTAGAATTTTGGATAAGGATATGTTGCATTGGAGACAAAAAGGCAGCTGTAGTGCAAACTCTTGCTCCCCGTCAAGTTCCCACACCTTTTCTCAAGGGTCGATGAGTATTGAGCAGCAACCAATTCACTTAATTGAGAGAATAGATCGTCTTATCACTCGAGTCCGCCAAATCCAAAGCCGAATCCAAAGCCTAATCAATCCCCAACAACAGAAGGAACAAACTGCTCTTCTTAGTAAAAGATCATCTGTACAAAGGCAGAGCCAAATCATCAACTCTCTAAGCCCAAAAGTTATTCCAATGAAACATGTCAATGCTCAACCAAAGCCAACAAAGCTTTACAGAGGAGTTAGGCCAGGCAATTCGGGCAAATGGTTGGCAGAAATCACACTTCCTTGGAACAGAAGAACACGATGTCCGCTAGGTACTTTTAATACAGCTGAGGAGGCTGCTTTGGCTTATGACAGAGCTGCTTATCGGCTAAGAAGAGAATCTGCCAGTCTCAGTTGCTGTGAAGAAACAGAAAAAGAGCCAGTTTTTACACAGAGTGGTGGAAATATGAAGCTTGATAATTATGAATCGGAGAGTGAATATTCTGACAGTGAGGTGGAGAATAATTCATCTTCATCATCATCATCATCATCATCATCATCAGATTATTCATCTGTGCCATTAGCATCAGCAGAAAGGTTCTCTTTTGTGTTAGATTGTTTCTTTCCTGTTGGATTAAAACCATACATCTGTGACATTAAAGATGTAACAGATGATGGTAACAGTGGGTTTAGAGTAATAGCTGACTTAATGGGTTATGATGAGGATGGATGGCTGCAAGTAAGAAAAGATCTTCTAAATGAATTGAATTCAAATTTAGAGCATTATAGCCTACTCTATGGGACAGATGGGTCAAACGATAGAGTTAAAGAGTTGATTCATGCTTTATCTTATTTTGAGAGTTGTCCTAATTATGATCAAGGGATGATTATGCCAGACATGGGACATCTCATCGCGTCAACCTATGATGTTGTGCTGTTTCACATATCATTGCCCCGATGTCTCACCTTTCTTCCTCTTCGATCAGTACCAATACCTACAGATTCTCGTAAACACATTGCTATTGGTTCTACAGATAAGAATCATTTTGTTGAGGTACAACTTCTTCTTCTTCAGTTCTTGTACTGTTATTAACGAATTATACTAATTAAATTTATTAACTTCAACAAAATTTGTGTAGGTATTCTTATCACCGGATCATCCTGTTCCGCCTATATCACCTAGCTGGTATAAATTTCATCGTTCTTGTGCCAAGGAATGGAAAACCATGTATATTTCTCGCATGGAACATTTTAATAGAATCATCGGTTTTGGTGTGGCTATGAATGAAATGATAGATATTGGCATCAGGGATGATATTGATAGTGAAATGATAGATAGTGATGATATCTTTTATTGTGATGATTCCTTGGATTTTAACTTTTTTTAACTAAATTTTTGCTTGAAAAAAATTAGTTCCTTGTATGATCAATTATTCCTTTTTTTTTTTTTCCATTTTTATCTAAATAGGTATGTATTGAGCAAAAGAGACTGTGACATGATATCTTCTAAGATGCAAATATATTTAGTGAAGAAGGGATGCCTTGCCAGAAAATCTAGCATGCATTATCCTCCATATTTGTAACATGTTTTTGTTTTCTGAAATTGTTTTCTCGAATAGTCAGAATAGAACTTGCAGGTTCTACCAAAAATACATATATATTGAATCAAATGTCTATGGAAATTCAAGACTACCTTTTTCCAATTGAACTCAACTAAAATCCAATCCGAAGTAAAATATACTTCTAAGGAAGGATTGGAGAAATCGACTCTAAATAAAATAAATAGAAATAAGCAACCAAGCTACATGGTAGTTATCCCAGAGCTCTGTAAAGATAAAAGTTAATGATGAGTAAATAACATAGTAATTTTGGTAAATAATTTATTAGTCCAACTAAAATAAGTTAAGATATTATAATTTGTTATTAAATTAATATTATATTGTTTAACAATTTTCTTTTAAACAAAAACAACATAAACTTTCATTTCGTAGAAGAAAGTAATACAATTTATAGATTTGTACTCATTTTAGCATGTTACATGCTAAAGAGACTAATTACAACAAACAACTAATTAGATTTTAAGTCTTCTAAAGAACATGGAGAACGTAAACTAACACCTCTCCATTTTGTGTTTTTTAATAATATTAACAAGATAATAAAGTATAAAACACAAACAATATATTTTAACCTGAAGCTTTCCTAAAAAATTTTTATCTAATGATGTTTTTGTCTTTTGGTCTAACTGGGAGCTTGAAGTTTTCTTTTCACTAGCCTAACTTTTAGCATGTTTATTTATCTAAAAAATAATAATAACAGTTCTCTCTCTCTCTCTCTCTCTCTATATATATATATATATATATATACACATACACATATACATATATGACTATAGTTGCTAATAAGCCTAGCCTAGAAATTAAATCATTAAGTTGAAGTTGCATAATAATTCCATTTTTTATGTAATCAAGCATCAAAGAAGAATACGTCGCCTTTTCTTAACAAATGAGATAAATTTTGATAAATTTATATAATTATATTCATTTTAACATGGCAATAATGTGTAAATAATATTTTTATATATATAATAATAATAATAATAATAATAATAATAATAATAATAATAATAATAATAATAATAATAATAATAATAATTTAAAATTTACAGAAGATAGGGTATAAAGCAGACATTACAATAAAACTTCTAACTTTTAAATTAAATTATGTAAGTATTTAGAACATTCTAAAAATTTAGGAGTAAAAAATTAAAAGAGTATATTACGTATCAGTTGGCAGTATTTTAATGTGTCTAGAGTAAAAAATTGATTTAAATAGTGTTGAAGGGCGTTTAGAGTAGAAAAGTATGCAAGATGTTTTCAACATTTTAACGGGTGTGTAGAGCAACATATTAATTTATCAAACGAGTGTTTAGAAGAAAAGAGTATTCAAAAGGTGTATAGAGTGAATTGATAGATTATAAAAGAGCAATTCCTATTCTTCAAACTATTTAACTACTATTTCTACCCTACACATCTACGAGGTAAATATTAAAAATTAATTTTTAGTCTATAAATTTTTTACAATTGTTAAAGCAGTTTTGGATACCGTTTTGCTTACACACCCATTTGATAAATTTTTAAAATCAACTTCTACTTATACACATCGTAAAAATAAAAGTAGTCTCGAGCACTCTTTTTCTCAAATGCCTATTGATAAATTTTGAAAATTAATTTTTAACCTACAAAATCTTGTAAATGTTGAAATACTCTTAAATAGTAAATACTTTTTTACACTGCACGCCTATTCAATAAACTTGTAAAAATTAATTTTTTGGTCGACGCATATTCTGTGCATACTTTTTTCTTCTATACACTCAATTGATACATGCAAGTTTAAATGAGAGAATGTTTGCGTAGTAAAAGCGTACGTGAGGCTGTGAAGAAAAACAATAATTTTTAAAATTTTATCGGATGGGTAGAGACGAGTACGCAAAAGGTGGATGTTGAAATATTTAGGGGTGTCTAGAGTAGAAAGTATAATTAATTATTTCTAAGGAGATGGGTGAAGGTGGTTGGTGGGAAGCGGCAAAGGTCAGTACACTGACCAAAATCAAAAGAAGAAGAGGCAGGGAAAGAGGAAGAAGATGACTCAACCCATAAAATGTCTTTTGCCTTCAGTCTCCGGTCATCATGGGATATAAATATATCTGCAGTTAGTGTTTGTTTGTACTGGAGGGAAGACAGAAATAGAAAGGAAGGAGAAAATGGGAAGATTTCAAGCTGGGTTGAAGAAAGGTTTATGGACTCCTGAAGAAGATAAAAAACTTATCGCTTTTATTCTAACACACGGCGCTGGAAACTGGAGAGCTCTCCCAGAACTTGCAGGTTTTTATTTTTATTTTCATTGCTATCTAAACGATGATTTCAGTTTTATTAATTTTGTTGTTTAATTTGTTGCTCAAAGGTGTTAATAGAAGCCGGCAGAGTTGCAGATCAAGGTGGATGAATTATTTACGGCCTGATATCAAGAGAGGACACTTTTCAGAAGAGGAAGAACGAATAATTTTGTCTCTCTTTGCGAATATCGGCAGCAGGTAATTTGCATGCTTTTTGCAACACTCGGTTGCTATCGTATATAAAATTTGTAGCTTGTATTGTATTCAATTCTTACTGTTTTGATTTTTCAGATGGTCAATAATTGCAGCTCAATTACCGGGAAGAACTGACAATGAGGTTAAGAATTTCTGGAACACTCATCTGAAGAAGAAGGTTCTCGGTATAGCGGATTACCGAAAACTCTCAAAAGAAAGAACTGACTGTGATGAAATCAAGAACTTTGACAGCTTTGGTGGACCGAAGGGCCCTTCGGGTCACCTAACCAGCCAGAGGGAGTCACAGGTATGGAGATGGAATCAGACAACTTGTGTGGTATATATTATTAGCATAAGCGTGTAAATTTATTAGATCACAGACTTAATTCATGCCCATAGTTTCATGGTTGTTGGAAAGGGTAAAAGGTTCTTGCTTCGTGCTAATTGCTTATGAAATTAGAGTCTTTTAACCAGACGTTAAAATAGGGTGTTTCAGCTGAAGTCTAGGTTATTGTTATTGAAACCTAATTTCTTTTACCATTTATTTGAATTCTGCCACGTTACATTGGGTTAGGTATTAGCCAGACCACTTTCAGATCAAGCCTAATCGAAGTCCAGTCTGGATATCTACTCCCATGCATGGAGGGAGGGATGAACTCCAGTAATTAGAAAAATCTATTCCCACATGCACAGGGGAGAATCAAACCCCAACCTCAAGGTTGAGGCAGGGGAGGCGAGTGCCACTAAGTCAAATGGTGGTTCTCAATTTTACCATTGAATTTCTTATACTCTAATTTCTTGGCATCCTGTTTTTGGAATTTCATTTCCTTTTGACATCATTATAGCTGCAGTTTTATGTGCTGTTGCATGGTATTTTGTTGAGTAAGATAACCCCCTGATAGACCTTGATTCTCAATTCTTGGAGCATGACTTGGAAAGTTACGTTCAAGAAGTTGGATTGCCTTTTCCGTCATTTTCTTCAGCTCAGCCTGACCATCTGCAAACTGTTCCTGGACAAGGGCATGATATATGTGGAGATCGTCACATCTTTGTTGAATGGGAGGGGTGCCAGGTATGGAGCAATACGGCTTTTGTAATATATATTACTGGCATAAATAATTTTAAATTTCATATGAGATGGTACTTTTTGATGCCACAAACATTTTTTAGCCATTGTTTCTAAAGAATTTCACAAATACAATATATTACTTTTCCCCTCTTATTCATAATGTCTTACAATGCTACTATTCATAGTGAAAAAAGAAAAGAAATATGAAAAGAAAAATGAAACATTTCATGATCTTAACTCTGATTCTTTTCATCTTGGGAAGCTATTAATTATGAATCTTATCTGTCTGCTGGTTGGTAGGAAGTCTGTGAGGTTCTTGCTTCATACAAAAACTTCTTGAACTTAGGGTGTTATAACAGAAGTCTGTACATAGGCTACTGCTTATTAGAACCTAATTTTTCCATATAAAAATGTTTTGCAATAACTTTTTGGGACTATTTTCGGAATACCGTTTCCAATTTCTCATTGACAACAACGGCAGTAGATGATTTGGGCGAAATTATTCTGGCTCTGATTATGGATAGCAGGTTAAGTAGGATGTATAGTAGCTTCAAGGATTGAGAAAATGAGCTGTCTTTTCGTCTTAAATTCTGCTAGCGCATTACTAATATAACAGAATCTTTTTGATGTTGTGGAAATGTTAGGACTGCTGTATTTATTGTATTAGAATTTTAGCTAGATGAAGTTTTATGAGCTACAAGTATGTTACAAATCTGTATTCTGGCACTTATGCGTAACTTCTCAGTATAGGCGGATTACTTAGTGGTCTCTTTCCTCACATTCTTATAAATTAAATATATCCAATGCTAGCTTACCTGAGCATACTTTATGCTTGTAATAAGTTTTTGTTTTCTTTGTGGTAACTTCAAATCACTATACTTTTCATAGGTTAATTGCTGGTTTGTGACACTGAATTTTAACAGTATATGCAACAATTTATTTAATATGGTCTCAGAACAATTAAAAAATATTATTTATTAATTTTTGAAATAGTATTGTTCAAATTCTATTATTCTTCTTCAGACTTTACTCTTCCTTGTAAACAGACATCTAAAGATGATTCTTCACATTTATTCAGGCTCAACACATGATCCTCATGGATCAGAAGTTGCATTTGGACTCAGCACATAATCTTACTTCAACAGCTCATCATGATGAAACTATGCATGCTGCTGCAATACGAATACAAAATAAGTTCCGTAGTTGGAGGGGTAGGAAAGATTTCTTGATAATCCGGCAGCGAATCATCAAAATTCAGGTTCATTTCACTACTTGTTCTCGTTATAATCTCTTTTCCTTGATGAAAACTTCTTTGATTGTAACTTATAACTTTTTTCTGAACGGAAGGCACTTGTAAGAGGTCACCAAGTCAGGAAAAACTATAAGAAGATAATATGGTCTGTGGGAATCCTGGAGAAGAGTTTTTTACGTTGGAGACGAAAAGGAAGCAGTTTGTGTGGATTTAAGTCGGAAGCACTCACTGAGGATGATCCCAGCATGTTCTATACATCCTTGGAGAGGGCTGACTCCGACTCCCTGAATGAAGTCAGAAAGAAGAAAGAAAAAGCAAGGTTGCAGAAGGGCCTTGCTCAAGTGAAGTCCATGGTTCAGTATCCTGAGGGGAGAGATCAAGGCCCATTTAATGATAATACTGTTGACAATAATTACCAAGGAAAGTTCTCAGTTGTTCCCAGGACGGATTTTATGTCACTGGCTGAAGCGGATAATAGTTGGGTTTTAAATGATGCTGGATTAACATATGAGCCCCAGAAAAACCTTGATTTCTGGTTTTCAGAGGATGTCTTGCAAAATTGTCATCAAGGAGTTGGATCTCAGACTTTTCCTTTGTTTTCTTCCAATCAGCCTGACAATCTGGAAAACATGCCTAAACAGGGGCCTAAAATAGTAGGAAAGCTTTCTACCAATAGCTCTGGTGAATGCAAGGAGTTTGGGAGTTGCCTACAGAGCCATGGGGAGTCGCAGGTATTGAGCAGTACAACTTGTGTAGTAGATATTATTGGCATCAAATGTTACATTTTTTAAAACATAATTGCATGGTTGAAACAAGTTCATTATTGGCAGGGCCTGACTTCAACTCAATGCGCTAATGTTGCTTCAGAAAGCATAATGGATTACACTAATGAATTTACTAATGACAAGGTGAAATTGGTTTACAATTCAATGTTGAATGAATATTTGTTTTATGGTTTATTTCTTAACCTGAAATTATTTTATATTTAGAGATTTAAGAGCTTCTTGTTTATTTACTAACGTGAAATTATTCCTACTTGTAGGTATTTAAGAGCAAAGAAGAGTTAATTCAGTGGACTCGTGAAATTGGCTGGAAAAATGGTTTTGTGATTGTGATCGAGAGATCTGATTTAGGTACTGCTGGTGGTCGAAAAGCAAGGATTTCTTTTTGTTGTGAGAGAGGTGGACAGTACAGAAATAAAGGAAAAAATGGAGAGAATAAAAAAGAAAAGCAATTGAGGAACGTTGATACAAAAAAGTGTGGATGTCCTTTTACATTAAAGGGCCGTAAGTTGGGTAATGATGATAATTGGATGTTAGAAGTAGTATGTGGAGTCCATAATCACCTAATTACAAAGCCTTTTGAAGGGCGTTCTTATGCAGGAAGATTGTCAAAAGAAGAGACTTTATTGTTAATAGATATGTCCAAGAGTATGGCACCTCCAAGAGACATTCTAGTGACATTGAAAAAAAGAGATGTTAATAATGCTTCAACAATAAAGCAAATTTACAATGCACGCCAAAGGCATAATATGGTGATAAAGATGCCTGAAAGATCGGAGATACAACAATTGTTGAGTAAGTTATCTGAACACAAGTATATTAAATCGCATAGGAGCATTGATAATTCCAAAATTATCAAAGATTTATTTTGGGCACATCCAGTTAGTATAAATATGTTGCATGCATTTCCACGTGTGTTGGTAATGGATACGTGTAAAACAAATAGATATAATCTTCTATTATTAGTGATTGAAGGAGTGACATCCACCAACATGACATTTGTTGTTGCTTTGGCATATCTTGAATCTGAGCGAGAAGATAACTACATTTGGGCATTAGAAAGATTAAGAAGTTTTATGGATGATAATGCTTTACCTACGGTTATTGTTAGTGACAAAGAGTTGGCTTTAATCAATGCCATTGCAAGAGTATTTCCCACAGCTAAACATTTGTTAAGCAGATGGCATATAGCCAGGAATGTATTGACAAATTGTAAGAAATTGTTTGCAATAAATGAGATGTGGCAAAAGTTTAGAATGAGTTGGAATTTGGTGGTGTTGTCTTCAAATGAAGATGAATTTACTGATCGGCTGAACATTCTAAAGAAAGATTTCAGTGGTTACCCAGAAGCAATTGAGTATGTCATAAATACATGGTTGACTAATTATAAGGAAAAATTTGTTTCAGCATGGACAGACAAGATCATGCATTTTGGAAACCTGACAATGAATAGGTATTATTTCATGTTCATTTATCATTTCATGGACTATTAATTTGAATTTCTTGTATGTTAACCAATTTGATTTAACAGGATTGGAAGTTCAAATTCAATGTTGAAGAAGCATCTTCATTTCAGTCATTCTAATTTTGAGACATCTTGGGGAAAGATCCATTCTTTACTGGAGTTGCAACATACAGACATTATAGCATCATTTGAGAGGAGTTTGAAGGTAGTGCAAGATCAATTTAAAACTGCTGAATTTGAAGAGCTTCAAGGTTTTATCTCTATGGATGCATTACATATGATTCTCAGCGAGTTGAAGCGTGCTCATTCAATTGGTGTTGATGCACATACATGTGGATGTATCATTCGCCTCACACATGGTTTACCATGTGCTCATGAGATTGCAGAATTTAAAAGAGAAAGTCGACCTATACCTTTGGAGAGCATTGATTCATATTGGAGAAAACTTGACTTGGTTCCTATTTCTAAGAAGCAAAAGATAAATTCAGGTTGTGAACCAGTATTTGACTTGATTGCCAAACGCTTTGACAAGGTTGATGATGATACAAAGCAACACATTCTAAATAAGTTGACAGAAATTGCTAATGCAGAGTCTCCGCTTATAGAACCAGAAGCTAAGAAAGAAATACATGGTCGGCCAAACTCAAAAGGTGATTCATTTAAACCTCTTCTCCCATGTACTTTTCAACTAATATTATCTGGATGAAGCAAACTGTTTCACCTATTTTACTCTTGCTACAGGTTTATCAATGATACCTACTGCCCAAGTGAAAAAGAAAAGGCAGTCAAAAGGAATGGTATTATGTTAAATTTATATTTGATTTAGTTGATTTGTTATATTTGGTCTTGTCATTCTTTTTAATAATTTTTTTTTAATTATATTATTTATAGGTGTATACAAACAAGAGGCTTAAGTCAAATAAATTTGCTTGTTTCTTTCCCGTCCGTTTATTGCCATTCATTCATCACATTAAAGATGTAATAGGTGATGGTAATTGTGGATTTAGGGCAGTAGCTGACTTAATGGGTTTTGGCGACGATGGATGGCTGCAAGTAAGGAAAGATCTGTTAAATGAATTGAATTCAAATTTAGAGCATTATAGGCTGCTATATGGTACAGGGGAGACAGACGAAAGAGTTAAGGAGTTGATTCATGCTTTAACTTATTTTGAGAGTTGTCCCAGTCGCGATCGATGGATGATTATGCCAGATATGGGACATCTTATTGCGTCAGCCTATAATATCGTACTGTTTCATTTGTCATTTCAACAGTGTCTCACCTTCCTTCCTCTTAGGTCAATGCCGATGCCTACAAATTACCGAAAAGACATAGCTATTGGTTATGTAAATAACAATCATTTTGTAGAGGTATCACTTATTCTCTTCTTCAATTCTTATACTGATTTTATAAAATAGTACTCTATTTATTAATGATAACTAATTGTATACAGGTGTTCTTATCAGTGGATCATCCTGTTCCGCCTATAACAACCAATTGGTATAAATTTCGTCATGCCTGTGCTGAGGGATGGGAGACTGTATATATTTCTCGTATTGAGCATTTTAGAAAAATCATGGGTAATAATGTGGCTACTGCTGAAATAATAATTGATAGCAGTTCCGATGATTGACTTGTTGATGAACTTACTAAATTTTCGTCTAAAAATTAGTTCTTTGGTGGACTAATTACTCTTTTTTTTTTTGGTTTTTTGTTCAATTGCTTGTATAGAGTATATGATTTGAGGTATAAATAGACTCATTGTCAAGCCCGGTTTACCGAAAATCTAGCATAATCCATGTTTGTTATATGTTTATGTTTTGTGAAATATTCACAGTAATATGTTTTTGTTTTCTAATACAATCGTATGTGCAGGTTCTACATTTACAATACTACTGTCATTTTTCTCTCCTCTGGTTTTGATTTTTGTTCTTTTCCTCAAACGGGTTATAAGCACTGCCAGGATTTTGTCTGTTTTTAAATGCTTATAGTAAATTTCAAAAGATTTATAGTTTTTGATTAATTAAAAGAAGTTGATAATATATTTTTTTTTTGGTTAAGAAATCATCCAAGAATTATTAATTTATCTAATCACAGTAAATCAGCTTATAATGTTGTATTGTTTCGCTTATTATTGCAACAACGTCTTACATTCCTCCCTCTTTGGTAATTGCCTAAACCCTCCAAATTGTCGTAAAGAGATTGCTATTGGTTTCGTAAATAACAATCATTTTGCGGAGGTATGATTTTCTTTCCTTGTTTAATTCTTATATGTCTTCTGCAACCTATACAGGATTTATTGATGACAACCACTTGTATGTAGGTGTTCTTATTACCGGGTCATCCCATTCCTCGCATGGCAACCAACTGGCAAAAATTTCATCACTCTTATGCAAACGGATGGGACATGGGTGTCTGTTTCTCGCATACAACATTTTAAAAAAGATCATCAGTGATGATGTGGCTATCAATGAAATAGTAGATATTGACGAAGAGAATACTGGAACAAAGGAAGATGACCAGGATGAAGTTGAGGAGTTGGAGAAGAATGTGATGGAGGGAATGGATGTTAGGCAGCAGCCAAGGAAGTGCAACCATTGTCTAACCCACAGAACCCCACAGTGGATTAATGGACGATTGGCTCCATTGACTCACTCTTTGCAATGCATGTGGCTTGGAGCAAGGCATAAGTCGGTAGACTACTGCCAGAATATGTAGGCCAGAAAGAGTCTTCGATGTATTCAGTCCAATATTCTCTTTCACAAGAAAGTTATGGAGATGAGAATGGCTTTGATGTCTTCGGTTCTAAAGAATTGATATTGATTTTAATTATAATTTTAAATATTTAGTTTTGAGTTACATTATTATCAATATGTTAAATATTATTGCAATTTGAAATTTGCTAAATAAAGAGGTTATTAAAATCTAAAATTCTAAAAATTAACCTTGTTAACTAGAATACCAAGTTTTTAAATGCAATCACTAATTAGAAGTTTTAGATTTACAAAATATCAATCTATATAGATCGATACTCCATTTAATAATTATAAGCATCCAATGTTCCATGTAACAACTACAAGGATATAAAGTTCCTTACCAAAATTATAAGGACCTAAAAGTTCCATGTAAAAATCAAAAGGATCAGAAGTTCCATCCAATAATTATTAGGATTAGAACTTAAAGTTCTTGAATCAATTATGTGCCTGAACTTGAAGTTTCAGATAATAATTATTATGTTAGAACTCGTATCTAAATATAATTTACTAAATTAGAACCCAAGGTTGTAAACATATGCTCTCAATATATTTTTATAAATTATGTTTAGATATATTTTCATGTTATAAGCTGAGAAAGCACCGTTAAAGGAGAGAGAAAAATATCCCTAAAATATATAAATAGAAAATTATGAATTTATCTTATATCATAAATTTATTACCGAATATAGGTTAATTTTATTTATAATTACCTTTGAGTATAATAAATACTAAAATTTCTATTTATATTCTTTTGGTTACTAGAAAATCTTTATCACGTCCATTTATTTACTAATATGGTATGAAATGATATCGATTATATATTTGTAGTACACCAAAATATTTAATAAAGTGTTATCAGGCTCCCACGAAAATAAAGAGAACGTTAAAGATTATTTTATTAATAACATGAATCTTATTCATATTGATGTTACTTTATTGACAATATTTGTATAAATTATAGTTTAATCATTGCAATGTTTTATTATTGTCTTTTATAACCCTTTTGTCATCACATATTTTATATTATTTATTTTACTATTATAATAACTAGTGTGAATTATATTATAAAAGGAAGTGGATTTTGAAAGAAAATTATTTCTTTCAAAAAAATGGGACTTATGTTTAGCTAATAGTTATGAATATTATTTTTCCAGACAAAAATTATTGCTCTAGATTAAAAATAATTAAAATTAAGATAAATGTCATATCATATCCTACAAACTTGAGTAAAGGCTCCAAAAGAGCCCTAATCTTGTTAGTATGTAAAATGAAATTATGTATTCATAATGCATTTCTTGTATTCTAGTAGATCTAACGAATATCTACTTAACTTTATAGATATTTATCGAAATAGATGTTATATTAATACTTTAAATGAGAATAATGTAATATATTTTTGTATTGTTTTTAATATCTCAGGCAAAATATGTATACTGAAAAAGCTTTTACATTGTCATGCGACAATGAATAAAAGTATATTAATCTAAAATTATTCATGTTATAAGATGACCATCTTAGTCACTCAAGATTTACAATGATATGTAGAATTGTTAAAAATTTTGATGTTAATTACGCATGTTATATAATCAGTTGCTTTAATCTTTTCCTCTCGTAGTTTAGATTTTTTTTTTTCTCTTTTTCTCAAACAGGTTATAGATGCTACAATGATCTATATGTTTATATAAATGGACATGTATTGAAAAAGCTTGTACTATATAATAAATTTAATTTCAAAACTTTTTTTAATCTATGATTAATTAAGAGAGACTGGTAATCTTAATTTTTATGATTAAAAAACATACAAAATATATGTTAAATTATCTCAATCAATGTAAAATATAACATAATTTAAGGGTATTTTTAAATTTTGCCACAATATATGTATAGGTGAGATGCCTATTTATCAAAGTTGTCTTAAAAATAAAGTCTCAACTGAATTCAACTCTAAAATATAGTGTTTTTTTTTTCTTTTAAAAAAACTACCAAAATACATATTCAATCAAATGTCTATTGAGATTCAAGACCACCTCTCTGCTATTAAATAAACTCAGATTAAAATCCAATCCATATTATACTTCTAAGGAAAGGAGAAATCGACTCCAAATAAAATAATTTGAAATAGAATACATGGTAGTCATCTCCAAGCTCTACATTGATAAAAGCTAGCATTGAGGAACTAATATTTTCGTAAATTATTTAGTGCAACTAAAATAAGTTGAAATATTATAATTTATTATTAACTTTAGATATTGTTTAATATTAACTCAACAATTTTATCTAAATAAAGTATTTTTTGTTTTTGATAGTTAAAATTATTTTTTCCAATAATTTTACTAAAGAATAATTTATTAATAAAAGATTTTGTTAAATAGTGAACGGGTGTAGAGAGCACTTAGGCGTGTGGATGTAACTTTCGCTAGCCTTGTTTTCATATCGGTCAAATTTTCACTCGACTAATATTAAACAATGGCGCGTTTTTAAACAAGGACTTAAGTGATATATTTTTAAAAGGTAGAATAATAACTTAAAGAACCCAAAGTTTTGTAAAAAAAATAAAAATGTTTTAATTATTTATAATAAATATATCCTGGATTATTTTACAACTTTTACTAATTTATTAACATAAAGTACTATTATCTAGATAGTTTATTAACCAATAAACTCATAATACTAAATATATTTATTAGCTGATAGATTTAAAATAATAATTAAATACAACTTCTTTATCTAATTTATTGTATTCAAGCTTATTTAGCCTAATAATATAGATTGAACAAAAATTTAAATAAATCAATCAATAAGAATAAAAAGAAGAGAAGTATGACAGGTGTATAATAATAGTACGTCAATTTATATTTAATAGTTTGTATAGAAATTTTGTATTATTATACTATTTATTAAACACATATGACCATTTAAGTTAATATAGATTGAAATTATTTTATATATTTTGATAATTAAATAAAATTGCATATTTAATAAAAACTAATTTTCCAAAATTTTTAAAATAAAATAATAATATTTTATTTAAATTATTTTTTTTCTAGTTGTAAAATGTATTTATTTTAATTATTAATAATTTTTTTAAAATATAAAAAATAATATGAGTTAGTAGATATGGAGAATTTATTGTTTATAATGATAATATAATAAAATAAATATATATTATTAAAAATGTAAGAAACTTTACAAAATTTAATAGATTATAAATAATAGTGAATACTTGTTAGAATTTTGAAATTTAAAGGTGTTGTCCACTTCATCAAATTGTAGGATACATCTATATTTTTTTGATATTATTTTTCACCCGTCAAATTTATTTAAGAATCAAATGATAAAAAAAAGTTAAGATATTGTTTCGATTGCTTTTCGTTAATTAAAAAACTGTGATAATTTGATTGTATTTATATAATGTCAAATAAGTATATAATACATTTTACATTATTATTAATTAATAGTTATGTTAAAATTTTATTATCTATTTATTAATTATATTATTTTAAATTAATTCCAACTAAATCTAATCTATTAATTTTGTATCAAATAAACAAGTCGCTCAAAAACTTCTCACTCCCCATGCTACTACTTACTGTCTGCTACTGCCACTACTAGGGATGAGATTGTTAAAATTGAGAAACGTTCTCTAGATTTGTTGTTTTGGAAAAAATCAGGGACACAATTATGAACAATGCCTTTTGAAACATTTTATCGTATCGGACGCGCTTACACAGAAAGTGGGCGCAACACTCTGCATTTCTTTTCCCTCGCAAAAGCATGACGCTGACATATATATTAAAAAAACAAAAAATAACCAAATAATATTGAAGGGGAGGTTGTTGAATTAAAAGTCACCGAGGAAGAACCCAGTGGCAATGTCAAAACGTTGTCCGAAAATCCAATTTCCGACGGGGTTTTCTTCACTTTCCATAAACATTATCGCAAATTCGCTCCCTCAAAAATCTAACTTTTCGTTGCAAATTTCACTCAACTAAACACTGTGCTGATGGCGGAAACTAGCAATAATCAACTAGGTAATCAAATTTAATCTTCTTCTTTTCTTTCAATTTATTTTTTTTAATTTTACGGTTTAGCTTCATAATCAATGCAGATATTGGGCAAATACTGATAGAAGCACAGCATAGATGGCTTCATCCACCTGAAATTTGTGAAATTCTTCGAAATTATCAGAAGTTTTATCTTGCTCCTGAACCTCCTAATAAACCTCCAAGTATGCTTTTTTCTTTTCTTTTAAATTTTGAATTTTCTTTTATTGTTTTGTATTTGCAGTGAAAATGCTAAACTGTTAGCATTTTTTTTTCTCCTTTTTTTCTCTTTTCCCGGAAGGATGGGTTGGCTTGATGATATATAGGAAATCATATCGAGAAATTTTTGTTGAACTGTGTTGAACTCTTAATGATGTTTGCTATTTAAAGGAGTAATAAGTAAATGTGAATACAATAACTTATAACATTGAAGTTTGATTCTAATTGAAAATAAAATTTTATTTGAATAGATAAACTACGTTGATTCTTGAAAAAAAATGAAAAGGCGGGCTTAATTATTAATATTTTGTGTAAGAATTTTCAAATATCATTTTGTTTTGTTTTCTGACTGCTCTTATTGATATTAATCTTTCGAATTGAATTGTTTTTTTCTTTCTTTTACTCTTTTAGTTTCATACTGCGCTGAAATTTAATTTAATATTTTAATATTTTAATAGCAGTTTGTTTGTGATTTGGTTGTCGTTCTTCCATTTTTTTTTTTAAATAACTAAATTATTTAGCCGGTTTTGGATGAACTACTGCTAGTATCAGTTGTTTCACCCCAAAATTTGTCTTTTGAACTATTAGAACTACCCATATATAGGAACTTGTAAACCCATTTGTTTTCTTTGTCCTTTCATATGTCTTGCATCAGCTAGATCACCTTGGTTGTCTGTATTTGCTTCTCTAGACTGCAAAATAGCTTGAAGGTGTAATTGGACTATGCTTTATCAATATCCATATATTTACCTATATAGAAAGCTATTAACAATATATTGGCTGGACTTGCGTTTCTGGTTTCAGGCGGTTCACTTTTTCTTTTTGATCGGAAGGCGGTGAGGTGCTTTAGACGAGATGGTCATAATTGGAGGAAGAAACAAGATGGAAAGACAGTAAAGGAAGCTCATGAAAGAATCAAGGTGAGCACCAAATTTATCATTTTTTTGAAGACACTACCAACTCTAAGTTGATTAAAGAGATTAAATAATCAGTGTGTGATGGTAAGTTTGTTATATGGTGTAGGATTCATTATCTTTAATCATGCATATTGATCCAAAGTATGTTCTTTCAGGCTGGGAGTATTGACGTGTTGCATTGCTACTATGCCCATGGAGAAGAGAATGAAAATTTTCGGAGGTGCAGTTATTGGATGCTTGAAGAGTAAGTCCTTGAAATTTCATTTGTTGGTGTTCACTGACATTAGCGTTTGCTGTATGCTCTCTATGTCTCTCTCTCTTGCCAACACTTGGAAATTTCCTTTTGGGTTTCTCTTTTCTTACCTACCTAATTGACCATTACTGCAGGGAACTATCGCACATAGTTCTTGTCCACTACCTAGAAGTAAAGGTTAGACCCTGTTCTATCTTCTCTTTGTTTTTCTGTGCTTTGTCAGTCATCTGAACTTTAATTGCAAAGATATGGTTTGTTGGATACAGTTCAAGATGAATATATTATTATCCAACTTATCATGGTATTCCTCTAGGACTTAGCTTACTGTGTATAGGAACATGTTATCCACCATATCTTATTTCTCATCTTCTTTCATTGTCCCCATGTTGATAAGTTTAGCACTTTTCTAGTGGTTGTATCTTGATCCTCTCATCAATTGCAGTGCAAGGACTTTGATCTGGGAATTGTAAATTGCAAAGTAGATGTATTTGATTTTTTGATTTACTGTCTGACATTTTGGATTCAAATGCTTTAGGTATTTAGCTTTTTGTTTCATGATAGGACATTAAGTTGCTTTTTCTTTGGTTGATAAAACAAACAAATTAGAGAAAGACAACCAAAGAGAGTGGTAATAGACAATTTTAAAACATAAAATCCATAAGTCCTCGTATAAAGGCTATGTAAGAAAGCATCAATATTGATGTGTTGCATAAAGAAAAACACAGATGACAGAAAAGTGTATTTCCACTGTATTTTAAAAGGTTTTATAAGCCTCTAGTTATGGAGGAAAATCAACAGTTAAAAATGATAATAATTCAAAAGTACAAACGGAGGTATTTACTTTCTTTCATCATTCAGTTGATTATTGCGGACTATATTTTTCATTGAATTCTTAGATTCTTGTGAATTAGCTGGTAAATTTTGAGTGATAATCATGAATATTGGAGAAGGATCTTCAAAATGTTTGTGATTTTCATTTGATTTTGTATAACAAATCATCAATACTGATGTGTTATCTACGCTGGACTGAATCTTTCCTTCCAATTTGAATTTTTTTTTCTTCCAAGAATAGCTGAAATAAACTCATGCTATCATGACCTTTGCAGTTCGTCACATATGGAGCCTCTTTTTGATATCATTATGGCTGCAGTTTTATTCCACCTAAGAGTCTTCTTATTTTGAGTCTTAGTTCCTGTCTTCCTTATATACATATTTCAGGGAAATAGGAGAAATGCTAACCGCATTAAAGTGGCCAAAGGAACTGCTCCATTTTTCCATGAAACTAAAGAAACTACAACAAATTCTAAGGTACACAGTTACCAGGTGCCTTGGCAAAATACAGATACAACATTCTTCAACAGTGCTCAGATACCAAAGTATGAAGATGATGAATCAGGTGCATTGATGAATTTTTGTGATCTTATAAATGGGGATGATACTTTATGCAGTTTATAATAAACAAGCTAGTTCCAGATGCCGCTCCTTATTGATTTACTGTAGTCTGTGATGGAGATGATAGTTGCAGGACTTTCTGATCCTTACTACCCTAGAGTGTTTACAATTAAATCATTTTCTTTGTTTTGCATCATTTACCAATATCTCATTCTTTTAATGCTTACTCTTTTTTATCTCATGAGATGACATACTAGTTTTATGATAGAACTCTTGAACTGCTAATAGATAATTACCAAGGAAAGTTCTCATATGTTCCTGGGGCAGAATTTATTTCACCTGCTCAGGCAGATAAACATGTTGGTGCAAATGATGCTAGACTAACATATGACCACTCAGAAAACCTTGATTTCCCGTCATGGGAGGATGTCTTGGAAGATTCTGCTCTAGGAGTTGGATCTCATCCTATTGCATCAATTTCTTCATATGAGCCTGATAACGTGGGAAACGTTGCTAAACAATGGCATGAAATGCTGGGAGATCTTTTCACCAATAGCTTTGGTAAACAGGAGCGTGGAAGTCGCCTGCCGATCCCAGGCGAGTGGCAGGTATGAAGTGATTTATAACTTTTGTGCTATCTATTACTGGCATCAAATGTTTAAGTTTTGGGTGAGCTGGAACTTTCTGGTATCACAAATTTTTCTTTGCCATAGTTTCTATAGAATTTCACAAATGATGAATATATTATTTTTCTACTCTTATTCAGAATCTCTTAAAATACAACTATTTACAGTCAAAAAAGAAATACTAACAGAAAATGAATCATGTCATGATTTTGCAGTTAAATTTCCATGCAAGTATTTGACTGATTATGATATATTATGGCAAATTTGATTGTGATCTTTCTTACCATATCTTTATCCAATGATTCAACCAATGAAATCTTTTGAAGATCTTAACTCTAATTCTTTTCATCTTGACAAGACATTAACTTTGATAATTGTCAGTTTCTTGGCTGGTAGAAAGGCCAGAAACTTGTTGCTTCATACAAATAACTGATGAACTTAGGGTGTTTTAACAGAAGTTAGGTTATTGCTTAGTTAAACCTAATTTTTCCATAAAAATATCTTCTCCAATAATTTTTGCTATTTTCAGAATTTTTTTCCCTGCCTCATTACAATGATAGGAATCCATGATTTAGGTGAAAAGATATTTTGGCTCTTATAGTGGATAAGAGGTGAAGTAAGACACATAAGGATTGAGCAAATAAGCTGTCTTTTCATCTTAAAATCTGTTAACAAACCATTAAAATTAAATTCCATTTTTAATTTTGCTTCTAGGGAGCTGTTAGGACTTGCCGTATTTCTTGTATTAGAGTTTTGAGCAAGATGAAGTTTTACAAGCTACAAATATGCTATATATCAGTATTCTGGCACTTGTGGGTAATTTCTCGGTATACATGGATTATTCAGTGGTCGTTTCTCTTTCATCTTTGTAAATTGAATTCAATTACTTTTGTTTAGACTTTAGTTTTCCATGTAAATAGACATCTGAAGATGATTCGTGTTTCTGGCAGAATCTTACTTCAATGTCTTGGGAACAAGTTGCTTGTGATTACTTAATTCTCTTTAACGTCCCTTTGCACGTGCCAATATGCAAACTGATATTTATGTACAGCTCTCAGATGCAGAACGTGGATATCTTTTGAAATCAGATTTAGAGAGCAAAGTGTCCATAGAAGGGAAATCCATATACTCCTCCGCTATAAAACAGCATCTATTTGATGGTTTTATGGAGGAAGGTGTGAAGATTGACGGTTTCCCCCAGTGGCCGAGTAAAGAAGTAGATGTAAAAGAGTCAAATATGCAACCCAGTTCTGACGGGGAGACAGTCAAAAGAGAAAACTGGGTTCATGATTCCAGTGAAATCAGTTTCTCCCAGTGGCTGAGTAAAGAAGTAGATGTAAAAGAGTCAAATATTGAATCCAGTTCTGACGGCTATTGGGAGACAGTCAAAAGAGAAAACTGGGTTCATGATTCCAGCAATTCCGCTGAAGCCCACTTGAATTCCTATGTGCTGAGTCCTTCCCTCACCCAACACCAACTCTATAGCATTATTGATTTCTCGCCGAATTGGGCATTTGTTGGCTCAGAAATCAAGGTATACTTTAGTTTACTATTCCATTTTTTGGGCGATAATGTCAACTAAGCTTTACCATTCAATGAAGGTTGGAAATTAACTGAGTGGTCAAAACAAAAGCTGTCTTTCCCTGTTGAAGTAATAGCTTTTGAATGCTAATTCTAATTTACACTTCATTTTCTTATTTGTTACCCAGGTCCTGATCACTGGAAGATTCTTGATTAGTCAACAAGAAGCAGAAAACTGTAAGTGGGCATGTATGTTTGGGGAAGTGGAAGTTCCAGCAGAAATTGTAGCGGGTGGTGTTATTTGTTGCCAGACTCCTTTAAAAAATGTTGGGAGGGTTCCATTTTATGTTACATGTTCCAATAGGTTAGCATGCAGTGAAGTGCACGAATTTGAATATCTAGCCAACCATGTACAAGATGTGGATACTGTAGATAATTGCAGTGATGTCAGTGGTGAAAGTCTCCGCATGCGATTTGAAAAGTTATTGTGTCTGAGTTCTGTCAGTACTCCGAATTGTGATTCCAGCTATCTGAATGATATATCTCAACCGAAAAGTAAAATTAGTTCACTGCTGAAAGAGGAAAGTGACAGTCGGAATCAGATTTTAAAACTTACTTCTGTGGAGAAATTTTCATCAGAACAGGTAAAGGAGAAGCTTCTGGAAAAGCCACTGAAGGAGAAATTGCACGTGTGGCTCTTGCAGAAGGCTGCTGAAGGCGGTAAAGGCCCTAGCGTGTTAGATCAGGGTGGCCAAGGTGTGCTACATTTTGCCGCTGCTCTTGGCTACAACTGGGCCCTTGAACCCACAGTTGTTGCAGGTGCAAATATCAATTTCCGTGATGTGAATGGATGGACTGCACTTCATTGGGCTGCATATTGTGGCAGGTACCTTCAGAGTTTTCTTGATTGGATATATATGAAGGGAAATTACTTGTGTCATTAAAGCTTGAGAAAGCATTCAGTTGTGTATAGACATTTTGTTCAGGTCATTAAAGAAAAGATTAAATCATAATTATTAGTATATTAGTTTAATTCAGTATATTGTCGGCATCTTACTTGAATTTTCTTCTACAACCAGAGAGTGCACGGTTGCTTCCCTCATCTCTCTTGGTGCAGCTCCTGGAGCGCTGTCTGATCCTACCCCCAAGTATCCATGGGGGCAAACACCTGCTGATCTTGCTGCTTCTGTTGGTCACAAAGGACTTGCCGGTTATCTTGCAGAGTCTGATTTGAGTTCTCACCTTTCAGCTATTAATTTACATAAACAGGATGGTGATGCCGCAGAAATGAATGAAGCAAAAGTGGTTCAAACAGTTTTTCAACGATCTCCTACTCCTATTGGCGATGGGGATCTACCATATGAACTTTCACTTAAGGACTCATTAGCTGCTGTAAATAATGCTGCAGAAGCAGCTGCTCATATTTTTCAATTGTTCCGAGTGCGGTCCTTCCGGGAAAAGCACTTGAAAGGGTATGGTGATCACGAATTTGGAATTTCGGATGCTTTTTCACTTCTTGCAGTTAAGTCCCACGAGGCGGGACATCATGATGAGCCTGTGCATACTGCAGCAAAACGAATACAAGACAAGTTCCGTGGTTGGAAGGCTAGGAAAGAATTCTTGACAATCCGGCAGCGAATCATCAAAATTCAGGTTCATTTCAGTTGTTTTTCATGTTATAATATCTTTTCCTCTGAAGAAATCAACTCTTGAATTCCAACTTACTATTTTTTCTGAATGAAAGGCGCATGTAAGGGGTCACCAAGTCCGGAAAAGCTATGAGAAAATAGTATGGTCTGTGGGAATCATGGAGAAGGTTATCTTACGTTGGAGACGAAAAGGAAGCGGTTTGCGTGGGTTTAAGTCAGAAGCACTTACCGGGGGTGGTTCCAGCATGTTAGATACTTCCTTAAAGGAGGATGACTTCGACTTCCTGAAAGAAGGCAGAAAGCAGAAAGAAGAAAGGTTGCAGGAGGCCCTTAGCCATGTAATGTCCATGGCTCAGTATCCCGAGGCAAGAGATCAATACCATAGGTTGCTGAACATCGTCAACAAGATCCAAGAAACAAAGGTAAAGGAACTCTCTTTTCCTCCCTATATATATGCACACACAGATTCTACATGACAAAAGAAAACTTCCCTTTAAATCAATGCTTCAGAAATTGCAAACCTTATCATCCTACATGCGAGAATATACGAGCTCTTTTGCATCGCACAATCATACAATAAGCAACAAGATGTATCTTGTCGGATTAACCATATTTTTCCCTTTGCAACCGATTTTGCAGGCCTTGGTGCTGAACAATTCAGAAGAAACAACTGATTTTGATTGTCACCTGATAGAAGCAACTGCTTTACTGGATGACGATATGTTGACAGCCCTGAAAGACCATAATTCCCAGTCGAAGGAGGATTTTATGGAAGATTGTGCTCAAGGAGTTGGATCTCAGCCTTTTCATCCACCATCTCCTTCAACTCAGCCTGACACTTGTAAACAAGGGCATGAAATACTGGGACAGCTCTATACTAGCAGCTTTAGTATACGGGAGGAGTTTGGGAGTCACCTACGGATCCAAGGAGAGTCAAAGGTATGGAGCAATACAACTTGTGTGGTATAATATTATTGGCATCAAATGTTCAAAATTGAGATCGTAAACATTTCTTTCCTGTAGTTTCATGGGTCATAAAAAGTTTGGGAAATTCTTACTTCATATGAATTGCTCATGAACGTTGGGTTTTTTAACATAAGTCTCCAGTTAGCTTATTGCATTGAAATCAAATTTTAGCATTAAATTTTCTGTACAAATATTTTTGGGATTCTGCTTTTGGAATTACATTTCCTATTTTTTAGGTGTATAGGCGGTCTCTTCTCTTTCATCGACATTTACTTAGAATTTTAGTTTTGTTTTTGGTAATTCCATACTTGAAACAAGTCTATTTTCTGCAGGGCACGACTTCAATTGAATCCACTGATGTTGGTTCAGAGAGTGTAATGGATTACACTAATGAATTTACTTATAACGAGGTGAAATTTTATTAACACTTCAGTGTTGAATGAATATTTATTTTATTGTTTATTTACTAACCTGAAATTATTTTACATGTAGAATTTTAAGAGCAAAGAAGAGTTAAAGCGATGGGCTTGTGAAGTTGGCAGAAAAAATGGTTTTGTGATTGTGACCAAAAGATCTGATTCAGGTGATGGTGGTCCAAAAGCAAGGATTACCCTTTGTTGTGAGAGAGAGGGACAAAACAGACGTACGGGAAAAAATAAAGAGGATAAAATGGAAAAGCAGTTGAGGAATAGTAGTACAAAAAAGTGTGGATGTCCTTTTACATTAAAGGGCCGTAAGTTGGGTAGTGATGATGATTGGATGTTGGAAGTAGTATGTGGAGTCCATAATCACCCAATTACAAAACCTCTTGAAGGGCGTTCTTATGCTGGAAGTTTGTCAAAAGAAGAGACTTCATTGGTAATAGATATGTCCAAGAGCATGGTACCTCCAAAAGACATTTTATTGACATTGAAAAATAGAGATGCTAACAACACTTCGACCATTAAACAGATTTACAATGCACGCCTAAGGTATAATAAGGTAATAGGGATGACTGAGAGATCACAAATACAACAATTGGTGAATAAGTTATCTGAACACAAGTATATTGAGGGACGTAGGAGCTTTGTTAATCCTGATGTTATCAATGACATATTCTGGGCACATCCAGTTAGTGTAGATTTGTTGCATGCGTTTCCATACATCTTGTTAATGGATTGTACATACAAGACGAATAGATACAATCTTCCCTTATTAGAGATTATAGGAGTGACATCTACTAATATGACATTTGCTATTGCTTTTGCATATCTTGAATCTGGCCTAGAAGACAACTATGTGTGGGCGTTAGAAAAGTTAAGAAATATAATGGATAATAATTCTCTACCTACCATCATTCTTAGTGACAAAGACTTGGCTTTAATGAAGGCCATTCAAAGGGTATTTCCTACTACCAAACATTTGATAGGTAGATGGCATATAAGCAGGAATGTCTCTATAAATTGCAAGAAATTGTTTGCAATAAATGAGATATGGGAAAGGTTTATAGTGAGTTGGAATGCGGTGGTACTGTCTTCAAACGAAGATGAATTTGGTAATCGCCTGAATACTCTAAAGCAAGAGTTCAGTGGTTACCCACAAGCAGTTGAGTATGTGACAAATACATGGTTGAACAATTTTAAGGAACGATTTGTTTCAGCATGGACCAATAAGATCATGCATTTTGGAAACCTAACAAAACACAGGTATAATTCTCATGTTCATTTATCATTTCATGGACTCTTCATTTCAGTCTTTTGTACGTTAACCAATTTGATTTAACAGGATTGGAAGTTCACATTCAAAGTTGAAGAAGCAACTTCATCACAATCAAGGTAATTTTGAGGCATCTTGGGAGAAAATTCATTCTCTGTTGGAGTTGCAACATACGGACATTAGAGCATCATTTGAGAAGAGTTTGACAGTAGTGCAAGATCAATTCAAACATGCTGAATTTAAAGAGCTTCGAGGTTTTATCTCTATAAATGCATTGCATGTGATTCTTAGCGAGTTGAAGCGTGCCGATTCCATTGGTGTTGATTTGTCTACATGTGGGTGTATCATTCGCCGTACGCATGGTTTACCATGTGCTCATGAGATTGCAGAATTTAAAAGAGAAAGTCAACCCATACCTCTGAAAAGTATTGATTTGTACTGGAGGAAACTTGACTTGGTCCCTGTTTTCAAGAAGCAGAAGGCAAAATTAGGTTATGCACCAGTGGTTGACTTGGTTACTGAAAGCTTTGATGAGACTGATGATGGTACAAACTTAGGCAATCTGAAGAAGTTAACAGAAATTGCTAATCCACAATTTATATCTCTTATGGAACCGGAAGCTAAGAAAGAATTACAGGGTGAGCCAAATTCAAAAGGTGATACATCTATTTCTTGTGACTATCTACTTTTGAGTTAGTATTATCCAAACAAAAGATTGTTCACCTAATCTCACTTTTGCTACAGTTGCATCAAGGAGACCTATTTACCATGTAAAAAAAAAGGGGCAGTCGAAAGGAAAGGTATTATGTCAAATTGATATTTTGTTTTGTAGATTCATTTTATTTAGTCTTGCATATTTGTAACTTTTGTTTTTTTGGTGCATTATATTATTTATAGGTGTACAGGGACAGGATGCTCTTGTCAGATAAATTCCTTAGTTCCTTCCCTGTTTCCTTATGGCCATACATTCATCGCATTGAAGATGTACAACGGGATGGCAACTGTGGGTTTACAGTAATAGCTGACTTAATGGGTTTTGGTGAAAATGGATGGTTGCGAGTAAGAATGGATCTTTTAAATGAATTGAACTCGAATTTGGAGCTCTATGGCCGCCTATATCGGATGTACGGGACAAATACAAGAGTTGAGGAGTTAAGGCATGCTTTATCATATTTTGTGAGTGGTCCACCTTGTGATCGATGGATGACAATGCCGGATATGGGACATCTCATTGCTTCAGCATATCATGTTGTACTGTTTCACTTATCATCGCGACAATGTCTCACCTTTCTTCCTCTTAGGTCACTTCCCATGCCTATAGATTCTCGTAGAGAAATTGCTATTGGTTTCGTCGAGAACAACCATTTTGTAAAGGTATAACTTATTTTCTTGTTCAGTTCTTACAATGTTTTTAGCAAATGATTCTATGCTTTCGTTAACGAGAACCAATTGTATGCAGGTGTTTTTAGTAGCACATCATCCTATTCCGCCTGTAGCAGACAGCTGGTATAACTGTCGTCACCCTTTTGCCAAGGAATGGGAAACGGCATATACCTCTCGCATTACAAACATCATTGGTAATGATGTGGCTACGAATGAAATAGTAGATATTGATAGCAGTTCCTGTGATTGACTAGGTCTTCAGAATTACTAAATTTTTTGTTTAGAAAATTTGTTCTTTGCATGACTAATTTCTACATTTTGTTTGTTCAATTTTTGTTTAATTACAGGTACAGAGTAAAAGATTGTAAATAGAAAGGTTGTAAATGGACTCACTTATATTCAAAGGTTGGCTTACTTTACTGGAGAGCTGCAAATCAGGCACACTCGCTCCATATTTGTAGCTTATCTTTGCATGACTAATACTTGATAACCTTCTCACTATTGACACCTCGAGATCATAGAATGACTCTAAATTAAGATATGATATGACTCGCAGAGATCGTAACAGGGTGGGGTGATCTTTTCCGTTTTCTTTCCTTATACCATTTTCCAATAAATTAAATAAGGCGAAGATAAAAATTGTGGAAAATGAATTTTCTTTACCCACTTATTTTTCTCATTCTTTTATTTATTTATACTAAATATTAAAAAAGTTATTAACATATCATAATATAATTTATACGTAATGGTTATATTAAAAATATGAACTTAATAAAAATATCATAAATTATATAATTCTTTTAGTTAAATATTGTTCAAGTATATATTTTTTTTTTTAAAATAATAATAATATAATATAATATAATATAATATAATATATATCAATGGCCAAAAATTATTATCTTAAATTTTTTTATTATGGCAATTATATTTTAGAACCATATTTTAGGCTTATACAGAGTTTGGCCGTTACATTTTACAAAATTATTCATTTATTTTTTAATTTTTTTTTAATTATTTTTAAAATATTAGTTGACTAACTTTATCATTTAAATATTTTGTCCTCTTTAGTTACTCATTTTTTCACTCTCTGCTTGTATATATGTAAAGGGAATTATGCGGTGGGGTGATTTGATAGTATTAAATTGAAAAAAAACCTGATTCTCCCTTGATTTTAGTCTTAATATCCCGCTATCTTTTTATATTTTTTTTAATACTACATCACATTTAACATTTAAAGTTTTTGCCCCTGAATAATTTAAACTGTAGAATCAAATAAATTAATTAAACTAACTCAATTGAACCGAGGCTTAACACCCCATTACTTTTTTATAATTTTTTACTATCTCATCATCTTGGACTTTTAAATTTTTTTTAGTTTTGTCTTTCAACAATTTAAACCGTTAAACCAGATGAATCATTTGAACCTTAGACCATCGTGAAACATACTAATTACCTTACTATTCCACCATATGACTTTTGATGATATTTTATTCAATCCTTAATAAATACTTCTTTTAAAAAATAACAAATTCTATTAAAAATAAATATTACTTTTATTAGTTTAAAAATTTTATAATTTAAAAATAGTTTTTATAATAATTAAATATTATAAAATTATTCTGAATCATTATTGATGATAATAATATTTTAAAATAATTGTTAAAGAAAATAAATCTAATTTATTATAAAAATAAAATTATTTTAAATTATTTTTAAATGATAATTTTAAATTATTTTATAAAAATATATTCTAAAATCCTCACTAATGATAATAATTTTAGAAATTTTTAATATTTCTAAATAATTTTTTTGGAAAATGAATTTGATTTATTGTAAAAATGAAATTATTTTTAAATTGTGATAATTTTAAAATTTTATAATTAAATGATAGTAATAATTTTAAATTCCAAATATTTCAAAATTTTAATGGTTATAAAACTATTTTTAAATTATAATTTTTTATAATAAAAAGAAAATTTATTATTAATAGCATTTATTGTATATATGTTTAAAAGGGTTATTTATTAAATATTAGATAAATAACAAAATACATTTGGTATAGTGGTTAAGGTATTAGTTTGTTTTTACTCGGTTTTAGGTTCAAACCTTACTTCGTTATTTATTTTGTAATTTTAAAAGAAGGGTCAAACCATTGGTTTAGTCCAAATCATTGATTTGAAATATTAAATAAGAAAACCAAAAGTATTTGAATTATTAAGGGTAAAATCGAAATTCATAAGGGTAATGAGATATTGGAGATAATATAAAGAGGCAACAAAATATTAGCTTTAAAATCAGGGGAGAATTGAGCATTCTTTCTATTAAACTATTTCCCACTCATTAATAATTTGGGGGGCTAATCTTTCTTCATTTCTCTCCTTATGTTTTATAACATCACCTTAAATTTACCACATTTGAAACAGATTCCCATGATGCTCCAAACCCATGGAAAATTTTGTCATTGTGCTAAGGACTTGTAAGGATATGAATTTATTTGTTAAAAATAAATAAATTATGTCCATAAATATGTTTTTGGCCAAGACTAAAGCCATTTTGTGTTTTTGAAAATAGGAAATGCAAGAAATTTTAAAAAGGCATGTTTATATAAAATTTATTTAAAAAAGGCTTTTTAGTTATAATTCTTAAAGCTAGTATAAAATTAAAAACACAATAAAAGTCATTTTTTATATTTAATTATATCAAATCAAATTTAAATACAACTTTTTAATTTTAAAACTTTGTGTATATGATTTCAATTTTAAAATTACTTGCCTGGTTATATGTTAAAAGTTTTTATGATATGTTATATATAATTTTATTGACATATTTTAATTAAAATCTTTTATTAATATTATGAATTATTCATCTAAGTAAATTATGTCTATTTGTTACTAATTAATCTATGTGAAAAATGATAGATATTATCTTTATAAGTAAAAGAGGCTCTAGTTATTAATAGTCAAGTACCATAGTCTTTTATGATTTTGGAGATATTTTAACGTACCTAAAATTAGATTTTATTATTAAATTAAGGAACGAATCTATTCTTAAGGTACTGAGAAATTATTCTATATATATTTCTATATATATATATATAATTTAAATAACTTGACTATAATGGAATTAAGAAACAACAGAATTTTTAATATAATATTCTGAATTAATTTATTTAAAATAATAATTTAAAGTAATCAATACTGTTGATTATTTTAATTTTTATTCTCAAAAACATATTTCACTAAACATTTCCTACTAAAAATTTTATATTTTTAAAACATATTCAATTAAATAAATATCCCTATTTTTTATTTTCTAATATTATATTGTATATTTTTTATTATTAAATTTTAAAAATAACTTTTTAAAATATTGTATCAGATAATATATTTTTAAATATTAAAAATATTAAAATTAAACTCATATTTTTAAAACTTTACCATAATTTTTTGAAAAGCAGGTTTTCAATAATAACATTTTCACCTATAAATTTAAAAAATTAATGAATTATAACATACGTTTTTTAATTATTATAATTTAACCTCTAATATAAAAGTAATAATTTTTGACATTACCTATCAACTCAACATAAATATGATACAAAGTTAGTGGATTTGAGTTAATTAAAATGACATGATTAATAAATAATTGATAAGAATGTAAAATGATTAATAATTAATGTTAAATATGAGTTCAAAAATTATAACGGGTTATTTGTTTATGACACAGTTAACTATTTGAATAATCGTATTATGTTAACTTATTTATAATTTAATAGATTTTTTTAAAATTTTTTATATTTTAAAAACATTTAATTATATTTACTGCATTTCAAAAACTGTTTGATTTTATTTAAAATAAAATTTATTTACATTTAGTGAATAAGATTATAAAAATTTTAAAATATATAAAAAAATTAATATTAAGCATGTGACACAATTATAATAACCTATTTAAGTAGCTTAATAATGGTGTTAGATTCACGAGTTAATATTTGATATAATTATTAAATTATTCTAAAATATGTTATATATTCATTCGATAAAAGATAACACGTCTACTGCTCGTATTGTAAGCCTCACTAATACAACAAGCAGTTGAAGGCTAGTGAAAAAAAAAAAAAGCAAACGGCTGAGACTAAATTGCTCCAATTGAGCATATTGTATCCCAGATTATTTTTTCGCTAAATGTTAGGGACACAAACGTCATTATCCCATACCCCTATATTAACATTTAACAGCGGACCGGAAAGTCAAACGAAAAAGAATCCAACCGAAACCTGAAAACTCAAAACTTTGTCCGAAGTTCAATTACGGCGGCGACAATTATCACTTTGTAACTCCGCTCAAACATCAAACTGTTCTTTTGCAATTTCATCCCGGCTTCAGTTCAGGCTTCGGATCACATAATCAGTTTCATGTACTGATGAATTGATGGCGGAAACTGGACGCTTTGCCGATGGAAATCAACTAGGTAAAACCAAAATTTAACCCTTTTTTAATAATGTTTTTGATGGTTTATCTACTTTGATTGCAAATTAATTATTGTGTTTGGAGATGCAGATATGGAGAAGTTACGGGTACAAGCAAAGCATAGATGGCTTTCTGCAGCTGAAATTTGTGAAATTCTTCGAAATTATCAGAAATTTAGTGTTGATAGTAAACCTGCCAATATGCCTCGAAGTAAGCTCCTCTTCGTTTTAAGTTTTGAATTTGTTAATTGGATTTTATTTTGTTTTGTGACTTTTAGTATGCTCACTCGATCAGGTGGGAAAATGCTAATCAATGTTTTGTCCCCTCTATGCTTAATCTAATAGTATAATAGTGGTTGGATTGTATTAATGATTCTTCCAAAACTTTTTCTTTAAAATAAATTATTTGATCAATTTTAATGCACCGCTACTAGTATTAGTTGTTTCACCTCTCAAATAGCTTCATTTTTAGCTATTGGAACTATCTATATGCAAATTTGTAAACCCAATTCCATTTTTTTCACTTCTGCACGTTAGCTAGTTCTACTTGGCTGTCTGAGGTTGTAGCATTCTATTACCGACGTCTTTGCTTGGTTTACATTTCTGTTTTCAGGTGGCTTATTTTTTCTTTTTGATCGGAAGGTGGTGAGGTTCTTTAGAAATGATGGTCATAATTGGAGGAAGAAACGAGATGGAAAGACAGTTAAGGAAGCTCACAAAAAGCTCAAGGTGAGTACCAAATTTATCATTTTTCAGAAGATTGGTCCCACTCTAAGTTCTTTGAAAGAGATTTAATGTGCAGCCGTGTGATAGCAAGTTTATTATATGGTGTCCATTATGGTATCCAATTCATTTTCGTTTATATCGTTGCACTTTAATGATAACAAATATTTTTAGGTTGGGAGTATTGATGTGTTGCATTGTTACTCTGCCCATGGAGAAGAAAATGAAAATTTTCAGAGGTGCTGTTATTGGATGCTTGAAGGGTAAGTTCTTGAAGTATAATATGTCGCTGTTCAGCGGCATTCACATTGTGCTTCTCTCTTTTCCTTTCTCATTGGGTTTCTCTTTTCTTATCTACCTGATTGATCAATACTGCAGGGAAATCTCACACATAGTTCTAGTTCACTACCTAGAAGTAAAGGTTAGATGTTGTTCCATCTTCTCTTTGTTTTTCTCTGCGTAGGCAGTCACATGAATTTTAATTAGAAAGCCAAGGTTTGTAGCATAAAGTTCAAGACAAAGATGTATTTTTGTACTTGCCATAGTATACAATTTGAATATGTAAGATCCATAAGTTCTTCAGTAGGCGGGTGTGTCAATAGTGGCGTTGTCATTAGGTCCCATATAGAACCTCCTTTTGATGTCATTATTGCTGCACTTTTGTTGCACTTAAGAGCCTTCTTATTCCTATCTTCTTTTTAATCCTGTAAAATCTTATTTCAGGGAAATACGACAAATGTGAACCACATTAAAGTGGCTAAGGGAACTACTACATATTTCCATGAAACTGAAGAAACTATGGATACAACAAGCCTGAACAGTGATAAGGCGTCAGAGAATGATGATGATGAATCAGGTGCATTCATGAATTTTCATGATCGTATAAACAAGGATGATACTTTATGCAGTGTGCAATAACTAAGCCAGTTCTAGATTCCGCTCTTTTCTTGATTCATAAGCTTCCTGTGACAGAGATGATACACACAGGACTCTCTAATCCTTGCTACCCTATGCTGTTTACAATTATATCAGTTATTTTATTTTGCATTATTCTACCAAAATATGTGCTTGTCCATGTATTTGTTCCCTGACTGTTTACTGAATTTTTTTCGTGAGATGACATACCGGTTTAATGGTAATAATCTTGAGTTGCTAACAGATAATTACCAAGGAAAGTTCTCGGCTGCTCCTAGTGCGGATTTTATCACACCAGCTCAAGCAGATAAAGTTATGGTTGCAAATAATGCTGGATTAACGGATAAGCCCCTGATAGACCTCAATTTCCCGTGTTGGAAGGAAATCTTGAAAGATTGTGAAGATTGTGCTCAAGGAGTAGGATCTCAGCCCTTTCATCCATCATTTTCTTCAACTCAGACAGACACTCTGGGAAATATTCCTAAACAAGTGCATGAAATACTGGGAGAGCTTTCTTCCAATAGATTGGGTAAAGGCGAGGAGCTTGGGAGTCATCTCCGGGGACAGGGGGAGTCACAGGCATGGAGCAACACAACTTGTGTGGTACGTATTATAGCATCAAATGTTTAAATCTATGAGTTCCCAAACTTTTCTTTGCCATAGTTATGTACAAAGTCTGGAAAGTTCTTGCTTCTTGCAAATTAGTCATGAACTTGGGCTGTTTTAACAGAAGCCTCTGGTTGGTTTATTGCCTTTGAAACCTAGTTTTACCCTTTAAATTTCTTGTCTGATAAATTTTTTGGATTCTGCTTTTGGAATTATTTTTCCAATTTCTCATTGACGATGACAAAAATAGATAATTTATTGAAAGTTATGTCAGTTCGGACAATGTGTATTAGCTTTAAGGATTGAGAAAGTAAGTCGTCCTTTCATCTTAAACTCCATAACACACCATTAATATCGCATAGGCTTATGAAAACTTTGATGCTGCAGAATTTTTAGGACATAATTTAGTTCTTGTACTGGAATTCTCGATGGAAGAAATTTTGTGAGCTACAAACAGATTCCATATGTGTAGTCTGGCACTTGTCCATAACTTCTTAGCAATCGCTTCCCTTTCACTGTTACTTACTTAGATCTTTAGTTTTGTTTTCTCTAATTCATTGCTTGAAACAATTCTATTGTTTGCAGGGCACAACTTCAACGCAAGCTGTTGATGTTGCTTCAGATAGCATAATGGATTACACTAATGAATTTACTAATTGCGAGGTGAAATTTCTTTACAATCCAATGCTGAATGAATGTTTATTTTATATTTATTTACTAGCCTGGAAAAATTACTTTGTTTTAGATATTTAAAAGCAAAGAAGCATTAATTCAGTGGACTCGTGAAGTCGGCAGAAAAAATGGTTTCGTGATTGTGATTAAGAGATCTGACTCAGGTGATGGTGGTCAAAAAGCAAGGATTACCTTTTGTTGTGAGCGAGGGGGACAGTACAGAAACACTGGAAAAAATAAAGAGGATAAAAAGGAAAAGCAATTGAGGAATACTAGTACGAAAAAGTGTGGATGCCCTTTTACATTAAAGGGTCAAAAGTTGGATAATGATGATAGCTGGATGTTAAAAGTGGTCTGTGGAGTGCATAATCACCCAGCTACAAAACCTTTTGAGGGGCGTTCTTATGTGGGAAGATTATCAAAAGAAGAAACTTCATTGTTAATAGATATGTCTAAGAGTATGGTACGTCCAAAAGACATTTTAATGACATTGAAGAATAGAGATGCTAACAACGCTTCGACCATAAAACAGATTTACAATGCACGCCAAAGGCATAACAAGGCGATAGAGATGGCTGAGAGATCACAAATGCAACAATTGTTGAATAGGCTGTTGGAATACAAGTATATTGAGTGGCATAGGAGCATTGATAATACTGATATTATCAAAGACTTATTATGGGCACATCCAGTTAGTTTAGAGCTGTTGCGCGCATTTCCTCGTGTTTTGATAATGGATTGTGCATACAAGACCAATAAATATGATCTTCCCCTATTAGAGATTGTAGGAGTGACATCCACTAACATGACATTTGTTGTTGCTTTTGCATATCTTGAATCTGAGCAGGAAGACAATTATACATGGGTTTTAGAGAGATTAAGAAGTGTAATGGATGATAATGCTATGCCTACGGTCATTCTTAGTGACAAAGAGTTGGCTTTAATGAATGCCATTGAAAAGGTTTTTCCTGCTGCTAAACATTTGTTATGTAGATGGCATGTAAGTAGGAATGTAATGCGAAACTGTGAAAAGTTGTTTGCAGCAAATGACATGTGGGAAAAATTTATAATGAGTTGGAATGTGGTGGTGTTTTCTTCAAATGAAGATGAATTTACTAATCATTTGAATACCCTAAAGCAAGAGTTCAGTAGCTACCCACAAGCAATTGAGTACGTGACAAATACATGGTTGAACAACTATAAGGAACGATTTGTTTCAGCTTGGACAGACAAGATTATGCATTTTGGAAACCTAACAGAAAATAGGTATAATTTCGTGTTCATATCATTTCTTAGACTATTAGTTTCAGTTTATTGTATGTTAATTATTTTGATTACAGGGTCGGAAGTTCACATTCAATGCTAAAGAAGCAACTTCATTCAATTCAGGGTAATTTTGAAACATCTTGGGCGAACATTCATTATTTGTTGGAGTTGCAACATACGGAGATTAAAGCATCATTTGAGAAGAGTTTGACTGTGGTGCGAGATCAGTTCGAATTTGTTGAATTTAAAGAGCTTTGTGGTTTTATCTCTATAGATGCACTGCATATGGTTCTAAGCGAGTCAAAGCGTGCCAGTTCTGTTGGTGTTGATGCATCTAAATGTGGTTGTATTTTTCGTCATACATACGGTTTACCATGTGCTCATGAAATTGCAGAATTTAAAAGGGAAAGTCATTCTATTCCTTTAGAAAGCATCGATCCGTATTGGAGAAAACTTGACTTGGTTCCTGTTTCCAAGAAGCAAAAGGCGAAGTTAGGTTATGAATCAGTATTTGACTTGATTGCCAAACGGATTGATGAATCTGATAATGACACAAGGGTAGAGATTCTAAAGAAGTTGTCAGAAATAGCTAATATGGAATCAGAAGTTAGGAAAGAAAGACATGATAGGCCAGATTCAAAAGGTGATACGTCTGCTCGTGGTGATGCATCTGTTTTCGAGTTAGAATGATACGAAAAAGAGATTCATCAGAAGCCATACATTGCAACTTCTCAATCCATGAGAAGTAAGTATCTAAGTCAGCTGTCTATGTTGATAGTGTGATTTGTATATTCTATGTGACACAATCTTTGTAGTAAATATGTAGTGCTTCACAAGCTTGTTAATTTGGCTTTTCACACTCAGTTTCCGTAGAAAATAAAATGTACTTCTGAAACTATCCAGTCGGCTGGGTTGTGTAGTAAAAAGAAAAGAGTATTTAAAACTAATTTAACATACATAAGGGTGTGTAGACTGCGGAGTATAAATTGATTTTATAAATTTATCAACATAATATGTACAATGAAATACTATTTAAAATTATTATAACATACCATATGGGACAAACGTATTGTATGTCGTCCAAGTTGTGTATTGAGAAAAAGAGACTATGACATCACGTCTTCTAAGATGGTAAATATAGTGGAGAAGAAAATCTAGCATGCAAAATATTCCATGCTTGTTTCTAATATATGTATTTTTGTTGAGTCAGAACAGAACAGAACATAACATAACATGCATGTTCTACCAAAATACATATATATAGATATCAAATGTCTATATATGTGGAAATTCAAGACCACCCTTTTCCAAACAAAATTAAAATCCAATCCCGAGTAAAATGTACTTCTAAGAAAGGAAAAAATTCACGATGAGTAACAAATAATTTATTCCAACTAAAATAAGTTAAATTAGTATTATAATTTGTTATAAAATTAATCTTATATTGTTTAATATCGTTAACTCAACCGTATTTTTATCTAATGATGTTTTTACTTTTTTCGTCTAATTTGGAGATTTGAGGCTACTTCTTACTGGTATTCTAAAATTACTTTTTCTTGGATGTAAACATATTTATCCAAAAGATAATAATAATTCTATATGACTATCAGCTGCTATGTGCTAATCAGCTTAAAAATTAAATCACTGAATTGAAGTTGGCAATAATACTCATTTCTTTTATGTAATCAAGCACCAAAGAGAAATAATGTTTACGTTATCTTTCTTAATAAATGAGATAAATTTTGATAAATTATATCTATTTTAACATAACAGTAATGTTTAAGTTCATGAAAGATTTTTATATATAAATATAAGTAAAAATAATTAAGGTTTAAGAGTTTATAGAAGATGGGTTAAAAAGTATTTTCGATTTTATAGTTAATCGAATATGTTTTTGTTTTCTAATATAATCGAATATGCAGATTCTACATTTAGCAGTACTACTGGCATTTTTCTCTCTATTGGTTTTGATTTTTGTTCTTTCCCTCGAACAGGTTATAAGCACTGCCAGGATTTGTCCACTTTTAAATGCTTATAGTGAATTTCAAAAGATTTATAGTTTTTGATTAATTAAGAGGATAATATTATTGCTTTGGTTAAGAAATCATACAATAATTATTAATTTATCCCATCACTGAAAAATGTAAGTAAAATAACTGAAGATTTTTTGTCCTCATTTATACAGCAGTTCACAAAGCTAAGTACCTTAACCATGAGTTTCGAATGGGGCAGATCATTATAGTTACTGCCATACTATATCATATATTATTTCAAGAAATGGTCACAATTACCAGACTAAACATGTTATAACGGTTGTAAAAGTGTTCAAATATAACTACAATATTTTTTAAAATATAAAAATAATAATTAACTAATTTTTAAAGTATCATAAAATAATTATTGAATCATAAAACGAGTTAATCTATCATAAATATTCAAATTCGGATTGAGAACTCTAAATTTGATCACGACGAGAGTATTGAATCAATGATATAAATGCGATAAGATTAATAATTTAATATAAAGAAAAAGAATTTTAAAGGGTGCGGGTAATGTATAGTAGAAATTGACTTTCGACATTTATCAAATAGGCCAGTAAAATGGTGTCAATAAAGACCATTCTTAACATTTGCAAGTGTATGTAGAGTAAAACCTGGTTTTTAAAATCTATCAAAATGGGCATCTAGAGTAAAAGAATATTCATCACGCTGTATTTAGTAAAAATTAATTTCCAAAATTTATTACGAGAATATTTAAAACTAGTTTAGCGTTTAATGTATATAAAGTAAAAATTAATAAAAGAATGTTTACAACTATTTTAATTTTTACAAAGGTGTATTGAGTGTAAAAAAATTAATTTTGAACATTTACAATATGTAAGGTAAGAATTAATTTTCGAAATTTTATTAGGATGGATGTACGGAGCAAAAAAGTACATTAAATTATTACTGCATTATGCATATTTTGCAGATGAGGTGGGTGAGCGTTGAATGTGGCAAACGTCAGTGGACTTCCCAAAATCAAAAGAAGAAAACTCAAATTGATAAAATCCCTCCACACTTCGTCCATATAAAAAAAGTATAATAAAATCCGCGGTAAAGTTTGGATTTAGAAGGAGACAGAAAATATAAATAGACGATGAAAGAAAGAATAAAGAAGAAAATGGGAAGAACAAAATGTGTGTTCTCAGTTTTAACATTTAAATTCCTTCTACTAAAATTTTTTGGGATTCTACTTCTGGAATTAGATTTCCTTTCTGCAATTTTATTGCACAATATGGTCCTGTATTTTGGCTCTTGTTTGTCGTCTGTGTGTTGTTAATCATGTGGGAAATCATATTTCAAGGAAAACAAGATAAATTTTAAAACCATTGAAGTGGCCGAAAGAGCTGCTCCATATCTTTCCAAAAAACTGAGGAAAATACGCCCAATTATGATCCTCAAAGTAACCAAGTGCCTTTACAAACTACAGAGATGACAACGATGCAGAATACTCAAGCATATATATATATATATATATATATTGGAGTATGGAGATGCAAGATCAGGTGCATTTGTTGTTCATTTTGTCTCAGCTTCTAATTTTATTATATGAATGTACGTAATTTGGAAGTCTTCAACTTCAGTAGGTAAGAGATCAATACATGTCTAATGCTAATAGTCTTTTAACAGATAACTACCAGAAGGAAAGATTTCAGTTGTTCCCGGGGCAGATTTTCTGTCACCACTTAAGCAGATTAAAGTAGGGTTGCAAATGGTGGTGGATTAACGTATAAGCCCCACAAAACCTTGGAGTCATCAGATAATGTCGTGTAAAATTGTCCTTTTCCAGCATTTTCTTCAACTCAGCCTGAAAATCAGGGAAACGTTCCTAAACTCTTTTTAACACACCATTAATATAAAATAACCTATCCACATATCCTGTGATTTATAGGTTGTAAATACTCAACACCTACTAAAGAAGAACACAAAGGTAACTCACTAACCACACAGCATGGAATGAAATTTGATCCAAATACCTCGTACAAGGGTACCGTCCACACCCAATACCTCAGACAAAGCTATCGTCCATGATTCAATACCTCATAAGAATGCATAACCAAAACCACATGAATGCGGAAATATCAGAGATACTTGGAAAGGAACTATCCTATTTCCAAGTCTACTCTCCAAAAAAGTCCATAATTCTTAAATATACCCACTTTCAAAAAGAGCTCTTTCCACAGGAAAACCTAAAAGAAAATCTTTAGATCAAAAAGATTTCGTCTTTAACAAGTGAAAGAAAGAAAATCCACAAATTCCAAGTAAATATAAAATGGGAAATCCCCACCCAAAAATTCAAACCCAACCATTAATTCTAATTAAAAATTACAGCAAACAAGATTTAACCAAATTCTGTATTGCAAAAAATCCTCACCAAAATAACCCACAGGAAAAAAAATGATATTCAAATACAAATAACGACGATTCTTAATTATGCAACCTAAACTGTATGTCAAATACTGAAGAAAAAAAAAAAAGAAATGAAACAAATTTTCTTTTTTTTTTTTAAAAAGGAAGAGTTTTGGAATTAAGGTAGGACCCGAAAGCTCCTTCTCCAATCTGCTCCAATCTCTCGAAGCAGTTAACACTACAAGAAGCCCACGCAACTGGCGGCTCTTCTACGTTCAGCTTCCCTAATGCCGCTACTGCCATCTCTTTTCGCTCTCTGATATATTTTTTTTTCTCTGGGTTGCTTTCCCTCAACCGGGTTATCGTCGCTGGCACTGCCAGAATTTTCTTTTTTTTTTTTTTGAAAAAACTTATTTACATAAATACGTTATGTATATATTTTTTGAAAAAAATTAAAAAAACGTTATGTATATTTTTTGTTTCTAGGTGCGGATGCTCACGAGGCGCAGCACGTGTTTGATTTTATTTTCTGTTAGAGGTTTTAATTAAAAATTATACAAATTAAGATGACTATATATTTCTTCAGACTCTATTAAAACAATTTTAGTATTAAAAAAAACTTCTAATTAATTTTTCGGTGAGTTTATTTGTCTCTAAAAATTTATAAAAATATTTATATTTTTATAAAAAATTTATTACAAAGATATCTATAATAAATTTACTATAAAGATAAGTAAAATTATATGATTGTTTATATTTATTTAAGATACAATTATCTACCTTAATTTTCTCATACAAATATTTATACACTCAAAATTTTATTATCATTAAATTTTTTGTTTTGGATATCAAGCAATTTTAAGGTTTTTATTTCGAATAAAAAAATTGGGTGAATCAGTGTTTTTATAGGTGCCTAATACAAAAATTAAGATACTTGATGAACATATACAATAAAATATAGAGTAAAAATTAATCTTTAAAATTTACCAAATGGATTGTATAGTGTAAAAGAGTATTTAAAACTTTTCAACATTTGACGGGTTTGTAGGGGAAAAAATTGATAGTGTGTGTCGATAAATATGCATTCAAAAATTGTTTTAATTTTAACTTTTACATTTGCAAGATGTGCATAATAAAAATTGATTTCCAAATATTATCATAACGGGTGCGTAGAATAAACAAGTGGTGAGTGTGCAAAGCAAATGGGTGACTAGAGTAGAATACTTAGGGTGTACAAAGTACTGCGTGTGTAGAGTAAAAGGGCGAGGATATTATAAAATAAGAATTTTAACACAAATCACCTTTTAAGTTTGAGATTTTAATTTTTAAATAGAATATTTGAGAAAAAATACACTTCTCTCCCCTAAACTGTTAGTTCACCATATATTTTTATTTAAATAACTATAATACCCTTAATTATTTTAAAATAAAATTTAAGAAATTTAATTTTAATTTATTTAATATTTAAAAGATTAAAATAATTAAAATTTTAAGTAACAATAATTTTAAGTTATATTTATTTAAAATTTAATTAATGGTAATTTAATTTGACAATTTTAGTTTATATTTATTCAATATTTATTTAAATTAAGAATTTAATTAATGGCAATTTGATTTTTATCTAAATATCATATTTATTCAAATTCAGAACACTAATACAAATAGATATTAAATAAATATAAATTAAAATTATCATTAATTAAAATTTTAATTATTTTAATTTTTTAAACATTAAAATTAATTTCTTAAATTTTATTTTAAAGTAATCAATGATATTATAATAATTTAAATAAAATAGATAATCAATTAACTGATCAAGGAATGTAAATGTGTATTTCTTCAAATCTTCTGTCTAAGTATCAAGGTATTAAATTTCGGAGGAGATATGTGTTAAAATCTATTACAAAATATAAACAAATAAAATCCACTAAGTGTTTGAAGTAAAAATCTTTCTCTCTATATTTTTTTAATAAATTTACTGTACAGATATATTTCAAGTAAAGCAAGTTTAACGCTATTTTAACATTGACAATTGTCAGGGTGTGGGAAAAGAAGTTTCCAAATTCACTGTACATAAAATTGTTTTAAATTTACACAAATGGTGTGCAGAGTAACAATTAGTTTTTTAATCACATGAGTGTATAACGTAGCAGTAATATTTTAATATATTTACAAAAATGTAGGATAAAATTTATTTTCTAAAGTTTACAAAGTGAGTGTATAAAGTAAAAGAGTATATATTAAGACAACATGCATGATGCATATTAGCAAGATTAGGTGGGTAAATGTCGAATGTGTCAAAAGTCAGTAGAATTCCACAAATCAAAAGAAGTAGAGGACTCAAATGATAAAATCTATCTTCAGAGTTCCCCTGCATAAATAAATTCCGCGGAGAACGTTTGAGCTGAAGGGAACAGAACCTAAAGAAGGAAGAAAAAAAAGAAGAAAATGGAAAGAATTCAAACTGGGGCGAGGGAAAGGCAATGGACTCCTGAAGAAGATGAAAAACTTACCACTTATATTAAAAAACATGGCGATGGAAATTGGCAAGCTCTCCCAGAACTTGCAGGTATATACCAATTTATTTATTTTAATATATCTTAAGTGATGATTTCAATTTGGTGAATTTTTTCGTTTAATTGGTTTCTTACAGGTCTTAACAGAAGCTGGAAGAGCTGTACATTAAGGTGGATGAATTACTTGCGGCCTATCAAGAGAGAAAACTTTTCACCGGAAGAAGAATTGATTATTGTCCAACTCCATTCCCTCCTCGGGGACCAGTAATTTCCGGGCTTTCTCGAACATTCATTTTCTATCGTGTATAAATTGGCAGCTTGTATTTGATTGTTACTATTTCGCTTTTTAGATGGCCACTGATTGCAGGTCGCCTAGCGGGAAGAACTGACAATGAAATCAAGAATTTCTGGCACATTCATCTGAAAAAGAAGCTGATTCAGATGGGAATTGATCCAGACACTCATCGACGATTCTCACAAGGAAGAACTGACAACGATGAAGTCGCGAACTTCAACAGCTTTGGTGAACGGGAGGGGATTTCGAGTCACCAACCGATCCAAGGGGAGTCGCAGGTATGGACATGAAGCAATAAAACTCGTGTGGTATTGTGTTATATTATTGGCATCAAATGTCTAAATTTTCTGAGTTCACGGACTTTACTTTCCAATAGTTTCATGTTTGGTAGAAACTCTGGAAAGGTTTTGCTTCGTGCAAATTGTATGGGTCTTTTAACTGAAGTATCTAGTATTGAAGCCTAATTTACTATTTAACTGGGGTCTTTTTGGGTTGGTGAATTCTGCCAAATTACGTTAGCTCTCTAGTCTTTGAAGTCCACAGAGATATCTACTCCCACGGAGGGAGGGATCAAATCAGTAAATAGAGAAATCTACTCCCGCATGGACACAGAGAGATTGGACCCCAATCTCTGGTTTTAGGCGGGGAAGTACAAATGTCGTTACTCAATTTTACCGTTTAAATTTTTTCTACTATAAATTTTTTGAGATTGGAATTACATTCCCTTGCTGCGATTTTATTGCAGTTAATGATCCTGTATTTCGGCTTCCATTTTCTGTCTTTGTCTTGTTAATCCTGTAAAATCATATTTCAGGGAAACAGCACAAATTTTCAAAGCACCAAAGTGGCCGAAGGATTTACTCCATCTTTCCAAGAGGAAATTAGTCGCAATTCTGATCCTGACAGTGACCAATTGCCTTTGCAAAGTACAGACATGACAAGGATGCGGAGCAATGGTCAAGCATTGGAGTATGAGGATGCAAAATCAGGTGCATTTGTTGTTGAATTTGTCTCAGTTTCCAATTCTGTTATGAATTATTATTAGTATGTATTTGAGTGTGTTCGACTTCATGAGGCAAGAGATCAATACCCGTATAATGGTAATACTCTTAACAGATAATTACCAAGCAAAGTTCTCAGTTGTTCACAGGGAAGATTTTATGTCACCCGCTGAAGCAAATAAAAGTAGGGTTGCAAATGATGCTGGATTCATGTATGAGCCCCAGAAAAACCTTGAGTCATTAGAGGATGTTGTGCGAGATTGTGCTCAAGGAGTTGGATCTCAGCCTTTTTCTATATTTTCTTCAACTCAGCCTGACAATCTGGGAAACATTCCTAAACAAGGACATCAAATACTGGGAGAGCTTTCTACCAATGGCATTGATGAAGGCAAGGAGTTTGGAGGTCACCTATCAAACCAAGGGGAGTTGCGGGTATGGAGCAATACACCATGTGCAGTATATATAATTGGCATCAAATGTTTAAATTTCTTACATCACAAACTTCTCTTTTTCATGGTTTGATGGTTGGCAGAAAGTCTGGAAAGTTTTTGCTTCGTACAGACTAATCATGAAGTTAGGGTGTTTTAAATAAGTCTCTGATTAGGTTGTTACCGTTGAAACATAATCTTACCATTTAAATCTTTTGTATGAATTATTTTTGGATTTCTAGTTTGGAATTACATTTCCTATTTCTTATGCATAATCACGCAGCATATTTGGATTAATTGGTGGCCTTACTCTTTCTTTGTTAGTTTCTTAGAATTGCAGTTTCATTTCCTGTAATCCCACACTTGACACCAGTGCGTTATTTGCAGGGCACAACTTCAACTCAATATGCTGATGTTGCTTTAAACAGCATAATGGATTACACCAATGAATTTTCTAATTACAAGGTGAAATTTGTTTACAATTCAATGTCGAATAAATGTTTAATTTATTGTTTATTTGCTGAGCTGAAATAATTTTATGTGTAGATATTTGAGAGCAAAGAAGCGTTAATTCAATGCACTCGTAAAGTCGGTAGGAAAAATGGTTTTGTGATTGTGATCCAGAGATCGGATTTGGGTAATAGTCGTCAAAGAGCAAGAGTTACCTTATGTTGTGAGAGAGGTGGACGGTACAGAAACACAAGAAAAAATAAAGGGGATAAAAAAGAAAAGCAATTCAGGAGTACCAGTACAAAAAAGTGTGCATGTCCTTTTACATTAAAGGGTTATGAGTTGGATGATGAAAATTGGATCTTAGAAGTAAAATGCGGAGTGCATAATCACCCAGTTACAAAACTTCTTGAAGGGCGTTCTTATGCAGGAACATTGACAAAAGAAGAGACTTTATTGTTAGAAGATATGTTCAAGAGTAAGATACGACCAAAAGACATTTTAGCCGCATTGAAAAACAGAGATGTTCATAATATTTCAACAACAAAGCATATTTACAATGCGCGCCAAAGGTATAAGGTGAAAGAGATGTCTAAGAGTTCAAACAACACACTTAAGTCAAATCTATTTCACAAGTTCTTTCCTGTTGGGTTACGATCTTACATTGATCACGTTAAAGACATGACACCTGATGGTCATTGTGGGTTTAGAGCGATAGCTGACTTAATGGGTTTTGGTGAGAATGAGTGGCCACGAGTAAGAGAAGATCTTTTAAATGAGTTGAAATCAAATTCAAAGCATTATAGCCTCTTGTATCAGAGTGACGAAAGAGTTAAGGAATTGATTGATGCTTTATCATATTTTGAAAGTTTTCCAAGTTCTGATTGATGGATGACTATGCCAGATATGGGACATCTTATTTCATCAGCCTATGATGTTGTACTGTTTCATTTATCATTGCAACAATGTCTCACCTTCCTTCCCCTTAGGTCAACGCCGAAATCTACAATTTCTCATAAAGAGTTTGCCATTGGTTTCATCAACAATCATTTTGTGGAGGTATAGCCTTTTTTTTCTTCAATTCTTATATGTTTTCAATAAATTATACTATAATTATTTACAGCAACCAATTTTATGTAGGTGTTCTTATCGCCAGGTCATCCTGTTCCTCCTATAGCAGCCAAGTGGCACGACTTTCATTACCCTGAAGCAAATGGATGGGACGTGGTATATATTTCTCGCATACAACATTTTAAGAAGATCATAGGCAATGATGTGGCTACCAACCAAGTAATAGATATTGATAGTGATCCCTCTAATGATGAGCCTTTGCATGCTGCTGCAACACAAATACAAAACAAGTTCCGCAATTGGATGGGTAGGAAAGATTTCTTGATATTCCGACAGCAAATTGTCCAAATTCAGGTTTTGTTTTTTTGTTCCTGGTGGTTTCCTGACCCCTTCAGTTTTCCTTTTTAAGCATTTATCTTCTTCATATCTTTCTGTAATAATCCTTTTTACTTGATGAAATCGACTTCTTGAGTTTCTGAATACATTTTTCTGAATGGAAGGCGTATGTAAGAGGGCACAAAGTGAGGGAAAACTACAAGAAGATATTACAGTATGTGGGAACTTTGGAGAAGGATATTTTGCGTTGGATACTTTTCTCCATGATTCATTATCCCAAGGCAAGAGAACATTACCATAGGCTGCTGAACTTTGTCAAAGAAATCCAAGGAACAAAGGTTAATGAATTTTTTTCTTTTCATCCCAATGCTCAATATGGTTAGTAAAATCATCTCACCAGTTCTCAAAATTTTCAAATCCACACCCAATTCCCACAGCAGCAGCAACAAATTGCTTCTCTTGCCGCAAAATCATCCATAGAAGGAGACAGCCAAATCAACAAATTTCTTAGCCCAAAAGCTGTTCGAATGAAACATGTCAACACTCAAGCAAAGCCAACAAAACTTTACAGAGGAGTTAGGCAAAGGCATCGGGGCAAAGGGGTGGCAGAAGATGCTGCTTTGGCTTATGACAGAGCTACTTATCAGCTAAAAGGAGAATTTGCCAGACATAGCTATCTAACCCCCAAGCACCACCAGGAGTTTGGTTTTTACGAACCTCTTTGTTCTTCTGATGATCCAAAATTGCAAGCAATTTGCCAAAGTTTGCCTGAGAATAATAATTTACAAATGCAGCAGACAGAGAGGCAGATTTTACCTGTGAATAATGGTTTACAGAAGCAGCAGATGGGGAAGCAGATTTGTGAAGAAGCTGAAAAAGAGCCAGTTTTTACACAAGGCGGTGGAAATATGAATTTTGATAATAATGAATTGAGGAGTGAACATTTTCTGGTTGAGGTGAAGAATAATTCATCTTCATCAGCATTATCTGATTTCGGTTCTTTTTCACGTAAAACCAGTACATCCTTCTGGGACTTAATGAGTCTATGGGGAAAATATGGTGAACTTTGGGAAGAAGAGAACTCTTGTTTGAATGTCATTTCCTTGTTTTGTAGAAAGTAACTCAAATCCCTTATCTGGAGATTGATTACTTACCTATTAGAAAATTTTCTCTCTGGCAATCTAATTACATGCACGATACCATCAAATTTAACTTGTTTCTTACTGATTATTTTTTCTCTTTGATTAAAAAAATTGCAGGAAGTAGCCAGCTTGGAATGGCTAGCTAACTTCGTAGAGGACAGGTTTTTAAGCCGAGAACTTTGGCTTCCAGTAGCTGAAGCAGCACCTCGCCAGCCGAAGAGTCCAGGTCTCCTGTCAAAATCTGTAGTTCCAACCAAGTCAAGAAGTAGAAGTGTCCGTGGTCCTACCGCCTCGGTCGAAACTCATTTAAGCAGTTGGACTCGCGACATATCCTTAGTTCCAACCAAGCCAAGAAGCAGAAGACTCCGTTTTAGGACCTGGGATTTAACACATTCAAGTAGTTGGACTCGCGACATAACCGTTAAAGGATGTTAGGCAACAGCCGAATGAGGTGTGTCCATTGTCTAGCCAAGAGAGCCCTACGGTGGAGGGCTGGACCCAATGGAGGGTTCCAAAGATTCCGTGCAATGCATGTGGGTTGAGGTACAAGTTGCTGCCAGACTATAGGCCGAAAGAGTCTTAACTTTTGTTAGCTATATGCTTTCCAATTCTCACAATAAGGTTATGGAGATGAGAATGACTCTCTCACGACGGGTTCTCCCTGGAGTAAAGTTCGAATTTTCAATATAAAAAAACTCGAGCCTTAGTATTTTAGTTTAGATAAAAGAATATTTTTTATATTTTATTTTATTTAATATACACTCTTTACAAATATTATACATGTAATTAATGTATAATAATTAATATATATATATCCTATTTAATCTCAATTATTAAAAAATATATAAATACAATAATTTATAAAAAAAAATATAAATATATATAAAAGATATTTTTTATATATATATTTTTTGGAAGATAATAAAAATTATATTTAAATAGAAAGTTTGTAAAAATTTATGGACACCTCTTCTATTATAATAATTTCATCCCTTGATCATGAGCTGACTGTTAAAAAGGATAATATTATAAAATTAAATACATTAATTATATAATAATTACATTATTAATTATAATCTCAATTATTAAATGTGTTTATAATTAAAGTAAAAAATTGTAAAAAAAAAGACCTTTAATTCTTATGCTTTATATATATATATATAGTAATATTACAATTAAAACATTTTAATTGGAAAAATAAAAATCAAAACAAAACCAAATATACTTTAATTATTTACAACAAAAATGTCCTTGATTGTGACAAAGATTTATAAATAGGAGTAATATTAGAAATTTTCGAATCTAGAATAACAGCTTTCATTAATTACAGGATAAACTTTACAATTTACAAAATTACTAATTATCGAATCAAACTATCTAATTAATGAAAACCACATCATCACTTGAAATAAAAGGAAGAAGTGATGAGTTACACGTATTTTAAAACATATATAAAATCTATAAATTTGAATTGACTTTTAAATTGACACAAATATTAGTCATACATATTTGGTTTCCATTACCCGTTTAATATTCTAAAAGTATTCAAGTTGTTACATAATTAAATTTTGCACATTTATGTTCATAAATTATATATAAGTTTAAAATTGTAAATTACAGTCTCTTAAGCATAAATGGTTATTTTTTTTACATCTCATTACCAACTTTCCCTTTTATCTCTCTCTCTCTCTAATTAAAATTTTTGATATGTTTAAATTTTGATGTAAACTTTATATATGTTTTGCTTTATTAATTAACTTATACTATGTATTGTTTTTAATTAGGTAGTATGTTAGTATCTATCATTTTAACAGGTAAAATTATACTTAATTAGGTAAATAGATTAAACATATGATATGTATGTTAATTAATTAAGCGCGTTCATCAATTGCTTGATTAATAAAGAAATTAATGAATTGTATTGTGTTACTTATTTGTTAATCAAATTATATTTAAATTAGCCACTTGTTTATTAACGAAGTCGCGTTTAATTAATATAAAATTTTGTTATACTTCACTTGATGCTACATAAATACGACTCATTTATCAGAATTGTCAATGCTAAATGAAAGATGGATATAACTTGAGATACCTAACATTATCATTATATAAAACTAGAAAAATAACTCAAATTAGGAACTGATTTGTTGAAATTACTAAAATAAGTGTATTTATTGTTTATAAGAAATTAGAGACTTAATTGTTATTTGCCCCTGTTCTGAAACTGTCGGCCAATTGCATGTGTTTGACCATGAGTTTCTTCTCACAGTGAACAAGATTGTTGAAATCCTTTTCTAATATTGTCTTAAATTATGGTGTATAAATGAAAATCTACAGCTAATGGTGGGATTTTAGGAAAGCACAGAATAATAAGATGGAAGAAACAAAGAAAGAAAGAGTGAAGAAGGTGGGAATACTTGAAACTGGGTTGAAGAAAGGTCCATGGACTCCTGAAGAAGATCAGAAACTCATCAGTTGTATTCAAAAGCATGGCCATGCAAACTGGAGAGCTATCCCAAAACTTGCAGGCTTTTGTCATTTTATTTTGCTTCTCTTTGCATTCATATCTGAATGTGACTATTTTTTTTTTTTTCATTTTTATCTAAATAGGTATGTATTGAGCAAAAGAGACTATGACATGACATCTTCTAAGATGTAAATATATTTAGTGACGAAGGATGCTTTACCTGAAAATCTAGCATGCACTATACGCCATGTTTGTAACATTCGTTTGTTTTCTGAAATTGTTTTCTTGCAGAGTTAGAATAGAAATTTCAGGTTCATCATTTATTATGTCTTTATTAGTAATAAAAGATTTGGTTAAATGAATACTACCGAATGGGTGTAGGGAGCATTTTCGCGGGCGAATATGACCTCCGACCCTTTAACGAATCTTTTTTAATGTGAACGGGTGTAGAGAGCATTTTGGCGGGTATAACGGCAACCGTTGTCGCCAATTGCCAACCCTTCTCGTGGGTCACAAAACGCGTAATTAATAAATAAATCCCAAAATTTTGTTAAAACATAAGTAAAATAAACTTTAATTTTTTTGTAACAAACATGTCCTTGATAAATGATAATGATAGTGACAAAAATCTAAAAATTAGAGAATATTAAAAATTTCAAGTAATTTTCTAAATAATGAATGTGGCTTTGATTAATTAGAGGATAAATTTTACAATTTATAAAATTGATGATGAAAGTAGAAGTTTTAACCTATAAAACTTGATAAATCCCTTTTAACACAGATATAAAAGATAACGTTTCTTTTTTATAATTAAACTTTACGGAATTATGTTTATAAATTATCTGTAAGTTCGCAACTGTAAATTAAGATCTCTTAAACACAAACAATAAATTTTTCTTCTCTTTGTCGACTTGCGCTTGCCCTTTTATCTCTCTTTCGAAATAAAATTTTTGATATATTTGAATGTTGATGTAAACTTTATACATGTTTGTATTATTAACTTATATTAGATATTATTTTTAAAGGTAGCATATCAATATCAATTATTTTAACATGTAAAATTATAATTAATTAGGTAAATGGGTTAAATATATGATATTCGTGTTAATTGATTAAGTGATTTAATTCTTACCTTCTTAATAAACAAATTAATAGATTGTATTGTGTTACTGTTTATTAATCAAATGATCATGTTTAAATTACTCATTTGTTGATTAATTGAGTAGTGTTTAAGTGAGTAAAAAATCTTGTTATATTTTACTTGACAATACAAAACACAACTCATTTATTTGAATTGTCAACCCCAGGTGAAAGTTGTCTATATCTTGAGATACCTAGCATTATTCTTAAATAAAACTAGAAAAGTAACTCAAATTAGGAACTGATTTGTTAAAAATTACTATAATAAGTGTATTTATTGTTTTATAAGAAATTAGAGACTTGATTGTTATTTGTCCCTGTTTCTAGACTTTTGGCCTGTTACATGTCTTTGACCATGAGTTTCACAGATTCAACAAGAGTGTTGAAATCCTTGTCTAATATTGTATTAAATCATGGTGTATACATGAAAATCTGCAGCTAATGTTTGGATTTTAGGGAGGCACAGAATAAGAAGATGGAAGAAACAAAGAAAGAAAGAATGAAGAAGACGGGAATACTTGAAACTAAGTTGAGGAAAGGTCTATGGACTCCTGAAGAAGATCAGAAACTCATCAGTTACATTCAAAAGCATGGCATCCAAAAGTGGAGTACTATCCCAAAACTTGCAGGTTTTTATCGTTGTATTTTGCTTCTCTTTGCATATATTTCTGAAGGTTATTATTTCAATTTCGTTTTGTTTAATTTGTTTCTTACGGCAGGTATTAGCAGATGTGGGAAGAGTTGTAGATTAAGGTGGATCAATTACCTGCGGCCTGATATCGGACGAAGCCGCAATTTCTCATCAGAAGAAGAACAAACAATTCTCAGTCTCCATTCTTTGTTGGGCAACAGGTGTTTTGCAACGGTCATTTGCTTTTGTGTATAAATTTGTAGCTTCTACTTGATGCTTATTATTTGGCTGTTTTCAGATGGTCAGCAATTGCAAGTCGCCTACCAGGAAGAACTAACAGTGAAATCAAAAATTTCTGGTACACTCATCTAAGGAAGAAGCATATTCAGAAGGGATTTGATCGGGTGACTCAAAATCACTCTCAAGGAAGAACTGGCAACAATGGAATCGAGAATTTCAGAAGATTTGGTGAACGGAAGGGGTTACAGGTATGGAGTGTTGGCATCAAATGTTTAAATTTCTGAGATTCGAGACTTGACTTTCCTATAGTTTCTTGGTTGGTAGAGAGTTCTTCCTTCATCATGATCTCAGGATACTGAAGTTCTGGTTAGGTTATTGCTATTGAAACCTAATTTTACCTTATAAATATATTTTTTTGCCACATTACATATGGACAGTATTCGTCAGGAGCACTTCAAGATCAAGTTTAACTAAAGTACAACTCAGATATCTATTCCCATAAAGAGAGAGAAATCCATTCCCACTTGTTCACTGGGACAATTTAACTCCATCCTCAAGGTTGTGGTAGGGAGGAGAGCACCACTAAGCAGATGGTGGTTCTCAATTTTATTGTTTAAATTTCTTCTATGATAATTTTTGGGATTCTATTTTTGGAATTACATGTCCTTTCCATATCATTATGTCTGCAATTTTATTGCACTTAAAGCGTCTTTTATTTTGGCTCTTATATCCTGTCCTCCTCTTGTTAATCTTGTAAAGTCATATTTCAGGGAAACAGGAAAGATATTAAAAGCATTAAAGTGAATGAAAGTGCTACTCCATCTTTCCAAGAAAGTGAGTATACTACACCCAATTCTGATGTAGAAGGATCTCAGTCGTCTAGTTTTCATCCTAACAATTACCAAGTGCCTTTACAAACTACAAACACAGCTAGCCTAAACAGTGCCCAGTCATCACCATTCATGGATGCTTTATCTGGTATATTTGTTTTCGAATTTATATCTCAGTTTTCTAGTTTTATTGTGAATCACTAGTGCTGACTTGGGTTATAAGATATAGCTTATTACCCAAGGATCTTATAAACAAGGATGATACTTGATGCAGTGTAGAATAAGCAAGCCAGTTCCAGTTCTGCTCTTTTCTTGATTTACAGCAGCCTGTGATGGAGATTACAGATGCAGGACTCTCTGATTTTTACTACCCTGCATTTTTTACAATTAAATCATTTGCTTAATTTTGTAGTACTCTACCAAACTATGTTGTGGTGAATTGTTCTTTCAGTGGTTACCGATGATTTTTTCATCAGATGACATAAAGTTTGATGGGAATACTCTTGAATTGCTAGCAGATGATTTTCTGAACTGGTGGAGCTGCGATGATTTTGCTCCAGCAGTTCAATCTCAGCTTTTTCATCCATCATTTTCTTCAACTCGGCCTGACACTCTAGGAAACATTCCTAAACGACGTAATGAAATGCAAGGAGAGCCTTCTACCAACAGATTTGGTGAATGGAAGGAGTTTGATAGTCACCTACCAGTCCAAGGGGAAATGCAGGTATGGAGCGATACAACTTGTGCGGGTGTATCATCGGCACAAATATTTAAATTTCAGTTGAGATGGTCCTTTCTGTGATCACACATTTCAGTTTTCGGCACTCAGTGTGTAATTTGTCACTACCTGTGGATTACTCAGTGGTTTCTGCCCTTTCAACTTTGTGACAACTTCACAGCAGTATTCTTTACATTGATTAATTTGCTACTTTGTGACACTTTATTTCGATAGTATGTTTAATAATTGATTTAATATGGTCTCTAAACAATTAACAAATTTATATGTTAATTTTGCAACAGCCGTCATTTTTTTTTCAATGTAACAGCAGTTATGTTTAAATTCAATTATTTTTTCTATCAGACTTAAGTTTCCCTTGTAAACAGGCATCTAAAGATGAGTCTTCTCATTTATCCAACTCATTGCATGATGTTACTTCAAGGTCTTGTGAACAAGAAGTTGCTTGTGCTGATTTACGTTCTTTTCAGCCTCCCCATGCGCATCCCAATGTGCAAAATGATATTTTTGCACAGCTTTCAAATTCAGAACGTGGACATTCTCTGAGATCAGAATCAGGGGATGCCTTTGATAAGTTTCTGCTGGATTCATGGATCAGTACATCTTGTGTGGTATATATTGTTGGCACCAGATATTAAATTTCTGACATCATAAACTTTACTTTTCTGTTGTTTCATGGTTATTTAGAGTGTTTTGTTTTTGGCTTTTATTTGCTATCATTCTCTGTGCAAAATCATATTTCAGGCAAATGAGACAAATTTTAACTGCATTGAAGGGGCTAATGGAGCTATTCCTTATTTTCAAGAAACTGAAGAGACCACAACCTATTCCAACATAGAAGGTTCTCAGTCTTCTAGTTTTCATCCTAACATTTACAGAGTGCCTTCGCAAACTATAAACACTGCAAGCCTGACCAGTGCTGAGACGTCAGTGTGTGGAGATGCTGAATCAGGTGCACTTGTTGATTTTATGTCGGAGTTTCTAATTTTATTATGAATCACACTAGTGTTATGTATTTTGGGAAATAAGATATGGCTTTGAAGATGATGAATTTTCATGATCTTGTAACAAGGATGATAGTTGATACAGTTCAGAATAACCAAGCCGCTTCCAGTTTTCCTTTTTATTGATTTCAGCAGCCTGTGACAAAGATCATGGATGCAGGACTCTTTAATCCTTACCACCCTCCATTTTTTACAATTAGATCAGTTGCTTTATTCTTCATTAATCTAGCAAAATATTTTCTGGTCTACATATTTGCACTTTCTGACATACTTGTAATACTCTTAAATGACTGACAGATTATTCTCTGTCCCGAGTGAGTTCTACCTCTATGTTCTCCCCGAATTGGGCATCAGATTATGAGGACTATTTACCAGAAGGGTTGGACTGGGGGAATTTCGGCTTGTGGGAGTCCCCTTTGGAAGTGATGCGAGATAAAACTGGGGTATGTCTTAAATTTATAAGAAAACATAACTCTCAAAAAGAGAGAATATAGAGTCCCAAAGGGATTTAATTGAAATATTATTGATAAAATTCTATTGAAATAAGAAAGTCAATTAAGAATCCTAATCAAACCAGAAAATCAAAATAAGATTTGGAACAGGTTTCTTAATTTATATGACCCTTATTTCCTCTCTTGCGTCAGGAAGATAGAAACCAAGCGGTTGGGTCTCAGCCTTTTCATCTTTCACTTTCTTCAACTCGGGCTGACACTGCAGGAAACATTCCTAAACAAGGGAATGAAACAGTGGGGAAGCATTCTACCAATGGCTTCGGTGAACGAAAGCAGTTTGGTACTCACCAACCAAGCCGAGGGGAGTTGCAGGTATGGAGTCATACAACTATGGTGGTATATGTTTAAATTTCAGATGAAATGGTACTTTCTTAGATCATAAATTTTGGCATTGCGGCCAGCTATTCGTTCCCTCTCATCTTTGTAAATTAAATATTTAAGGCCGGCTTACCAGAAAATCCAGCAGACATCATGCTTTTTATATGTTTTGTTTTTAAATATTGTGATAACTCCACATCAGTATACTTTTCTTAGGTTAATTTGTTGGTTTGTGACACTTCATTTTAACAGTATGTGTAATAATTGACTTAATATGGTCCTAAAACAATTCGCAACACTTTAATATTTAATTTTCACAGAAGTCTTGTTTAAATTCAATTATTTTTGTTTGAAAACAGACATCTGAAGACGATTCCTCACTTTTATGGAACTCAGCGCATAATCTTACGTCAAGGTCTTTTGAAGAAGTTTCTCCTGATGATTTACTTAATTCTATTGAGCCTTGCCATGCAAACGCTGAGAAGTTGTTTTCCACCAAAGCCATTGGTGAATGGAAGGAGTCTGGTAGTCACCTACCGACCCAAGGAGAGTTGCAAGTACGGAGCACTACAACTTGTTTGGTATATAGAATTGGCATCAAATATTAAATCTCTGAGCTGACAAACTTTCTTTCCAATAGCTTCATGGTCGGCAGAAAGTTTTTGAACTTCTTGCTTCATGCAGATTACTTGTGAACTTAGCATGTTTTATTAGAACTCTCTACTTAGGTTATTGTTGTCGAAACCTAATTTTACCCTTTAAATGTTTGCTTTGATAATTTTTGGGATTCTATTTTTGATAATTTCTCATTGAAGTCAAGAAGATAGAAAATTTTGGTGAAAAGTAATTTCAGCTTTGATGACTTCTTGTAACTTTAAAGAGAGAAAATAAGTTATCTTTTTGTCTTAAACTCTGTTAACACACCGTTAATATAACATAATGTTTCCAAATTCTGATGATGTGAATTGTTAGGACTTGCTGTATTCATGCTATTAGAACTTTAGCTAGATGAAGTTGTATGAGCTACAAATATGCTGCATATCAGAATCTTGTGCATAATTTCACACAATATTTGGTTATTCAGTGGTCTCTTCTGATTCATTGTTGGTTTAGACCTTTAGTGTTTCTTTTTTTTTTTTTTGCAAATTGTGTACTTTAATCAAAGTTCATTATTTGTAGGACACGACTTCAACTCAATCAGTTGATATTGCTTCAGAGAGCATAATGGATTACACTAATGAATTTGCTAATAAAGAGGTGAAATTTGTTTACACTTCAGTGTTGAATGAATATTTATTTTATTGTTTATTTACTAACCTGAAATTATTTTACATGTAGAATTTTAAGGGTAAAGAAGCGCTAATTCAATGGACTCGTGAAGTCGGAAGGAAACATGGTCTTGTGATTGTGATAAAGAGATCTGATTCAGGTGATAAAGGTCAAAAAGCAAGGATTACTTTTTCTTGTGAGAGAAGTGGAGAGTATAGGGACACAGGAAAAAATAAAATGGACAAAAAAGAGAAGCAATTGAGGAATACTGGTACAAAAAAGTGCGGATGTCCTTTTTCATTAAAGGGTCATAAGTTGGATAACGATGATAATTGGATGTTAGAAGTAGTATGTGGAGTGCATAATCACCCAGTTACAGATCCTTTTGAAGGCCGTTCTTATGCAGGAAGATTGTCAAAGGAAGAGACTTCATTGGTAAAAGGTATGTCCAAAGCTATGGTACGTCCAAAAGACATTTTAGTGACATTGAAAAACAAAGATGTTAATAATGTTTCAAAAATAAAGCATATTTACAATGCATGCCAAAGAAATAAGAGTCCAAACAGGATGCTCGAGTCAAATGCAGTTGACAGTTTCTTTCCTGCTGGGTTACGACCACACGTTGATCACATTAAAGATGTGAAACATGATGGTAATTGTGGTTTTAGGGCGATAGCTGACCTGATGGGTTTTGGTGAGGGAAAATGGTTGCAGGTAAGAAAAGATCTTCTAAATGAGTTGAAACAAAATTCACAGCATTATAGCCTCCTCTATGGCAGCGACAAAAGAGTTAAGGAGTTGATTTATACTTTATCATACTTCAAGAGTTGTCCAAGTTCAGATCGATGGATGATTATGCCAGATATGGGGCATCTTATTGCATCAGCTTATGATGTTGTATTGTTTCAGTTATCATTGCAACAATGTCTCACATTCCTTCCTCTTTGGTCATTGCCAAAGCCTACAGATTCTCGTAAAGACATTGCTATTGGTTTCGTAAATAACAATCATTTTGTAGAGGTATAATCTTCTTTTCTTCCTCAATTCTTATACTGTTTTCAATTATACTAGATTTATTAATGACACTAATTTTATGCAGGTGTTCTTATTACCAGGTCATCCTGTTCCTCCTATAGCAACGAACTGGTATAAATTTCATCGCTCATGTGCCAAGGGATGGGAAAATGCATATATCTCTCGCATAGAACATTTTAAGGAAATCGTTGGTAACGATGTTGCTACCAATGAAATAATAGATATTGATAGCAATTCCTTTAATGATGAGCCTGATGAGCTTGTGCATGCTGCTGCAACACGAATACAAAACAAGTTCCGCGGTTGGAAGGGTAGGAAACATTTCCTGATAATCCGCCAGCAAATTGTCAAAATTCAGGTTCATTTCTTGTTTTCCTGATCTCCTGACTCCTTCAATTTTCTTGTTTGAAGCATTTATCGACATCATATCTTTATTTTATAGACGTGTTTCCCTTGATGAGATCAACTTTTTGGGTTTTGACTTGATACCTTTTGTGAATGGAAGGCACATGTAAGAGGCCACCAAGTGAGGAATTACTACAACGAGATATTACAATTTGTGGGAATTTTGGATAAGGATGTATTGCATCAGAGGCAAAAAGGAAGCTGTTGTGCGAACTTTTGCTCCCCATCAAATTCCAACACCTTTTCTCGAGGGTTGATGGGTATTGAGCGGCAACGAATTGGCACAGTTGGGCTAAATCATCTCAACCCTTCTCAAATCCTCCAAATCCAACGCCAAATCTATCTCCAAGAACAGCAGCAACAGATTGCTTCTCTTGCTGCCAAATCATCTGTACAAAGACAGAGCCAAATCAACAACTTTCTGAGCCAAAAAGCTCTCACAATGAAACATGGGAACACTCAAACAAAGCCAACAAAGGTTTACAGAGGAGTTAGGCAAAGGAGTTGGGGCAAATGGGTTGCAGAACTCAGACTCCCTGAGAACAAAAAAAGACTTTGGCTAGGTACTTTTGGTACAGCCGAAGAAGCTGCTTTGGCTTATGACAAAGCTGCTTATAAGCTAAGAGGAGAATCTGCGAGACTCAACTTTCCCCACCTCAAACACCACCAGGATTTTGGTGGTTTCAAGCCTCTTCTTTCTTCTGTTGATGCAAAGCTGGCTGCGGCGAAGCAGACTTGTGAAGATGAAGCTGAAGCTGAAAAAAGGCCAGTGATGTAAACATGAAGTTTGGGAACTATGAATGAAAAGTGAACATTATGAGTGTAAGGTGGAGAACAATTCATCATTCTCATCATCATCTTCACCAGATCATTTATCATTTGATTTTGTTTCTTCTTCACCAGAATCAGATTTTTCCTTCTTGAATTTCAATGATTCTGAGTGGGAAAATGAGATGGAGAAATACAGTTCTGTGGAGATTGATTGGGAAGCCATTATAATCTTAAAAATCGGGATATAATTTTAAACTTTGGTATGCTTTTCTAGGTCTAATTTTAGAGTCAAATAGTAGCTCTTCCACAATGAAATTTAAAGAGGTGGAAATATGAACTTTGAGAATTATGAATTCAAGAGTGAATATTTTAACAGCGAGGTGGAGGATAATTCATCTTCATCATCATCAATAGATATTTTCTTTCCTGTTAGATTACAACCATCTGTCACATTAAAGATGTAACAGCGGGTTCAGAGTAATAGCTGACTTAATGGGTTTTGGCGAGCATGGATGGTTGCAAGTAAGAAACGATCTTTTAAATGAATTGAATTCAAATTTGGAGCACTGTATCCTATTATATAGGACAGACGGGACAAACGATACAGTTGAGTTGATTCATACAAATTGTGATCAATGGATGATTATGCTGGACATGGGATATCTAATCGCATCAACCTAGAATGTTGTGCTGTTTCAGAAATCATTAAGCCGGTGTATCGCCTTCCAATGCCTACAGATTCTCGTAAACAAATTGCTATTGTTTCTAGAGATAGCAACATTGTGTTGAGGTAAGAATTCTTCTTGAATTCTTTTATTGTTATTAACAAATTATACTAATTAAATTTGTTAACTTCAACCAAATTTGTGTAGGTTTTCTTATCATCGCATCATCCTGCTTCGCCTACAACAATTGGTTGGTATAAATTTCGTCGTTCTTGTGCCAAGGAATGGGAAACCGTAATATATTTCTCGCATGGAATATTTTAATAGAATTATATGTCCTGATTTGACTGCCAATGAAATGATAGATATTGAAACAGGGAAATAATAGTGATAATGAAATGATAGATAGTGATATCTTTGATTGTGACTTGATAGTGGTATAAATTTTTGTTTAAAAAAAATTAGTTGTTTGTATGATTAATTATTTTTTCTTTTGTTCATTTTTATCTTCATAGGTGCGTGTATTGTGCAAAAGAGACTACGGCATCTTCTAGACGTAAATATAACGAACGATGCTTTACTTGAAAATTCAGCATATATAATACTCCATGTTTGTTACATGTTTTTGTTTTTTGAAATTATTTTCTTGAAGAGTCAGAACAGAACATGCAGTAATTCTACCAATATACATATGGAATCAAATGTCTACATATGGAAATTTAATACTAACTTTGGTCATTGCCAAAGCCTATAAATTCTATGAAAGACATTACTATTGGTATCATAAATAACAATCATTTTTTAGAGGTATGATTTTCTTTCCTTCTTCAATTCTTATGTCTTCTAGAAACTATACTGGATTTACTAACAACAACCAATTGTATCTAGGTGTTCTTATTACCGGGTCATTCCGTTCCTCTCATAGCAACAAATTGGCATAGATTTCATCACTCTTATGCAAATGGAGAGGACACAGGTGTATGTTTCCCGCAAACAACATTTTAAAAAAATCATCGGTGGTGATGCGTCTACCAATGAAATAATAGATATTGATGAAGAGAATAATGGAACAAAGGAAGAAAACCAGGATGATGTTTAGGCGTTGGAGAAGAATGTGATGAAAGGAAAGGATGTTAGGCAGCAGCCAAGGAGGTGCACCCATTGTACCCATTGTCTAACCCAGAGAACCCCACAGTGGAGGAATGGACCATTGGGTCCAAGGACTCTTTGCAATGCATGCCGGGTGAGGTATAAGTCAGGGAGATCACTGCCAGAACATAGGCCACCTGTTCCTTCCCAATTCAGACCATCGTACGGCCCGCAAAATCAGTTGCAAATAAACAAACGTACGTGGTTAATTAATGCATGATCAACAACAAATTGAAGATACATCCACTGTATCCCCTGGAGTTTATATATTTACTCTTTTGTATAATAAATTCTAAAAGATCAAACCACTCTTTTGTATACCTCAACCTGTTGTATGGTGTGTGAAGTTTTGTTAATTAAAATTGATTCCTTCTCTCTCTAATTTCTCTCTCTCCCTCTAGATTCTTTTTCTCTTCTTCTCCAACATTTTCTGTCATTAGTATTTAAGATCTTCAATTTTTGATGATTTAATAAATCACTTAATGAAAGTAGATTGTCCTTTATCACAGAAATAAAAAGATATAAATCCATACAGATAAGCATTTCTTCAATTTATGCATAGTTTCTTTTGGCTTGTGCTTGAAATTCAAGAATCTTAAATCTTTCTCAAATAGAAAAATTAGGAAAATAAAGTGAATAAGATGCATGAATCCCTGTCTAAATTATTTTTTCATAGATTTATAATTATTGATTAAAACAAAAGACAAAATGCCTAGAAAAAGGGGGTCAGAGCCATCCCATATACAAGTGAATTATTGGTTATATGAAAAATAATAGAGGACGAACTCCCAAATGTCCATTAATTGCACCAAGTAAAAGAGTTCTCAAATCAGAACAGGGCCGTAATTTTACTAAAGCTTAGATTTAAAAGGAAATATATAATTTCCCAATATGTTTTGACTAGTTATACATCCTTCCAGGATGTATGTATCTAACACGTTTGAACCAACCTCATCTGATGATTTAAATCCACTCAAATCAAATGCATGCCTTCCTTTTCGTCTCCAGCACAAAAATTCCCACAGATGCATTGCAATATTTTCGGAATTTCGTTTCGAATTTCCCATTGATGACAACAGGAATAGGTTTTTTGGGTGGAAAGTTATTCCAGCTGATAATGGATAGCATGTTAAGTATGATGTGTCGTACCTTTATGGATCGAGAAATCAGCTGTCTCTCGTCTAAATGCTGTTAGCACATTATTTTTACTCAAGGCCTCTCTTAATTTTGATGGTGGGAAATTGTTAGGAGGTACTTCATTTATTGTATTAGAATTTTAGCTAGATGAAGTTTTACAAGCCCAAAAATGTGTTACATATCAGTTCTGGCAGGTGTGCATAATTTCTCAATATATTCGAATTATTCAATGGTCTCTTCGCATTCGTTGTTGTAAATTGATAATCAAGATGGCTTGTCCGAGCATACTCTATTCTTGTAAATATGTTTTTGTTTTCTAAACATTGTGATAACTTCACAGCAATATACTTTTCATTGGTTAATTTGCTGGTTGCAGACACTTTAGTTTGACAATTTGGGTGATAATTGATTTAATATGGTCTCAAAGCAATTCATAAATTTCAGATGTTGAATTTCAGCAGCAGTTTATTTTAAATTCAATTATTTTTGTTTTCTTTTCCTTGTAAACAGATATTTGAAGATGATTCTTTACATTTATCCAACTTCCACACGAATCAGAAGTTGTATTTTGATTTGGCACATAATCTTTCTTCAACAGGACAGCACGATGCATCTGTGCGCGCCGTTGCTGCGGTATGAATACAAAATAAGTGCCGTACTTGGAAGGGCATGAAAGATTTGTTGATAATCCGGCAGCAAATTGTCAAAATTCAGGTTCATTTCAATTTTTGTTCTCTTTATTATCTCCATCCCTTCATGAAATCTACCACTTGAAATCTAACTCATACATTTTCTAAATGGGAAGGGGCATGCAAGAGGTTACCAAGTCAGAAAAAACTATAAGACGATAGTATGGTCTTTAGGAAATTTAGAGAAGGTTATCTTGCGTTGGAGGCGAACAAGATGCAGTTTGCATGGATTTAAGTCAGAAGCACTTGCTGGGGGTGGTTGCAGCATGTTAGATACATCGTTGAAGGAGGATGACTTTCACTTCCTCAAAGAAGGCAGAAAGCAGAAAGCAGAAAGCAGAAAGCAGAAAACAGAAATGTTGCAGAAGGCCCTTGCCTAAGTGAAGTCCATGGTTCAGGATCCTGAAGGAATAGCTCGGTACCATAGGCTGCTGAACACTGTCAACGAGATCCAAGGAACAAAGGTAAATGGATTAGTAGGTTTTCCCTGTATAGACCTTGATTCCTAGTCTTGGATGTATATTTTGGGAGTATCAAAAAAATGTTTTAGTTCAGCTCAATCAAACATAAATTCCTGGCTACGCCACTGCATAGAGGGTTACAACTTGTTTGGTGTATATTATTGGGAATCATATGCTAAATTTCTGAGATCATAGACTTCACTTTTCGGTAGTTTCATGGTTGGTTGGAAGTCTGGAAAGTTCTTTCTTCTTGCAAGTTGCTCATGAATGTAGGGTGTTCTAACTGAAGTATAGTTAGGTTATTGCTATTATTGAAACAATTAGTTCCTTGTATGATTAATTATTCTTTTTTTTTTCTTTCCATTTTTATCTAAATAGGTGTATATTGAGCAAAAGAGACGATGACTTTGACATCTTCTAAGATGTAAATATAGTGAAAAAGAATGCTTTACCTGAAAATCTAGCTAGCATAATATTCCATGTTTGTTTGTAATATATATGTTATTGTTTTCTTAAATTGTTTTCTTCGGAGAGTCAGAACAGAACATGCAAGTTCTACTAAAATACACATTGAATCAAATTTATGTCTATATATGGAAATTCAAGACCACCTTTCTCCGATTAAACACACACTTAACGTCCAATCCGAGGTAAAATATACTTCAAAGAAAGAATTTGAGAAATGGACTCTAAATAAAATAAATAGAAATAAGCACTCAAGCTACATGATAGTTATCAGAAGGAGCTCTATATGGATAAAGTTAAACAATAATTTTCAAAATTTACAAATAGGTGTGTAAAGTAAAAGAGTGTATTAATACGTCATGCATATAATATAATTATTACCAAGATGAGGTGGGTGAATGTTGAATGGGTCAAAAGTCAGTGGACTTGTCAAAATCAAAAGAAAAAGATTACTCAACTGATAAAATCCCACTTCAGTTCGTTTATATAAATAAAATCCGCGGCAAACGTTAGGGACGGAGGGAGACAGGATATATAAATATACGAAGAAAGAAAGAAAGAAAGAAAGAAAGAAGAAAATGGAAAAAAATTCGAACAGGGGAGAGGAAAGGTCAACGGACTCCTGAAGAAGATGAAAAGCTTACCACTTATATCGAAAAACATGGCGACGCAAATTGGCAATCTCTCCCAAAACTTGCAAGTATATATCAATTTATTTATTTTGATTTCTCTGTAAGTGATGATTTCACTTTGGTAAATTTTTTTTCTTTAATTGGTTTCTTACAGTTCTTACAGAAGCTGGAAGAGCTGTAGATTAAGGTGGATTAATTACTTGCGGCCTGATATCAAGAGAGGAAACTTTTCACCAGAAGAAGAAGAATTGATTGTCCAACTGCATTCCCCCCTTGGTGACAAGTAATTTGCGAGCTTTCTCCAGCAGTCATTTGCTATCGTGTATAAATTGGCAGCTTGTATTTGATTCTTACTATTTTGCTTTTTCAGATGGACAACGATTGCAGGTTGCCTATCGGGAAGAACTGACAATGAATCAAGAATTTCTGGCACATTCATCTGAAGAAGAAGCTTATACAGATGGGAATTGATCCAGTGACTCGTCAAAAATTCTCACAAGGACGAACTGACAACAATGAAATAAAGAGATTCAACAGCTTTTGTGAATGGAAGGGGTTTCCGAGTCACCAACCAATCCAAGGGGAGTTGCAGGTATGGAGATGGAGCAATATAACTTGCGTGGTACTATATTATTGGCGTCAAATGTTTAAATTTCTGGCGTGCTTCATAGAAATAACTAATGAACTTAGGGTGTTTTAACAAAAGTTTGTGATGAGGTTATTGCTTATTTAAACCTAATTTTCCATTTGAATTATCTTGTGCAATAATTTTTTGGGATTCTATTTTTGGGATTTCGTTTCCCATTTCCCATTTATGACAACAAGAATAGGTGTTTTGGGTGGAAAGTTATTCTGCCTCTGATAGTGCATAGTAGTTTAAGAATGACGTGTAGTACCTTCAGGGATCGAGAAATCAGTTGTCTTTTGTCTAAGTTCTGTTAGCACATTATTATTATTCAAGACCTTTCTTAATTTTGATGCTGGGAAATTGTTACGAGTTACTGCATTTATTGTACTAGAATTTTAGTTAGATCAAGTTTTAGAAGCCACAAATGTGTTGCATGTCAGTATTGTGGCGCTTGTACATATTCTCATTATATTTCAATTATTTAGCGGTCTCTTCGCTCTATAAATATTCAGGGATAGCTTACTTCAGCATACTTCATTCTTGTAAATATGATTTTGCTTTCTAAACATTGTGATAACTTTGGTTAATTTGCTGGTTGCTGACATTTTATTTTAATGTTTTGTGTGATAATTGATTTAATATGGTCTCGAGATAATTCATAAATTTTGTATGTTAATTTTCAGTGGCAGTTTATTTTAAATTCACTTATTTTTGTTTGGACTTTTCTTTTCCTTGTAAACAGACATTTGAAGATGATGCTTTACATTTATTCAATAGCCGGATGGATCAGAAGTTGTATTCAGACTCGGCAGATAATCTTTCTTCAACAGGACATCATGATGCGTCTGTGCGTGCTGCTGCTGCAATACAAATACAAAATAAGTTTCGTACTTGGAAGGGAAGGAAAGATTTCTTGATAATCCAGCAACAAATTGTCACAATTCAGGTTCATTTCAATTTTCGTTCTTTTTATTTTTCCCTCACTTTGTGAAAATCATCCCTTTGTGAAAATCAACCACTTGAAATCTAACTCATACGTTTTCTAAATGAAAGGCGCATGTCAGAGGTTATCTAGTCAGGAAAAACTATAAGGAGATTGGTATTTAGGAATTTTAGAGAAGTTTATCCTGCGTTGGAGGAAAACAGAAAGCAGTTTGCATGGATTTAAGTCAGAAGCACCCAGGAGAGGTGGTTCCAGCATGTTAGATACATCCTCAAATGAGGATGGCTTTGACTTCCTAGAAGAAGGTAGAAAGCAGAAAGAACACATGTTGCAGAGGGCCCCTGCCATAGAGAAGTCCGTTGTTCAGGATCCTGAGGCAAGAGCTCAGTGCCATAAGCTGCTGAACACTGTCAACAAGATCCAAGGAACAAAGGTAAATGGCTTGGGTGATGAGCCCATGACAGACCCTGATTCCTAGTCTTGGATGTATATTTTGGAAGTATAAAAAAAAATTGTTTTAGTTCAGCTCAATCAAACATAAATTCCTGGATATGCCACTGTATGGAGTGTTACAACTCATTTGGTATATATTATTGGGATCATATGTTAAATTTCCGAGATCATAGACATCACTTTCTGATAGTTTCGTGGTTGGTTGAAAGTCTGGAAAGTTTTCTTCTTGCGAATTGCTCATTAACTTAGGGTGTTCTAACTGAAGTCTAGTTAGTTTATTGCTATTGCAAACTAATTTTACCGTATAAATGTGTTCTACAATAGTGTTTTGGGATTCTATTTTGGAATTACATTTCCTTTTTCTCATTGACAAACAGAAGAATTGATAATGTGGGTAAAAACTTAAACCTTGATGTCCAGTTCTGGAAGGAAATCTTGGAAGATTGTGATCCAGCATTTGGATCTCAGCATTTTCATCCACCATTTTCCTCAACTAAGCCTGACACTATGGGAAACATTCCTAAACAAGTACATGAAACACGGGGAGAGCTTTCTACCAACGGCTTTTGTGAATGCAAGGAGTTTGGAATGCACCTACCAATCCAAGGGGAGTTGCAGGTATGGAGCTGGACCAATTGATGACATATATTATTGGCATAAATGTATATAGTGGCATCAAATGTTTAAATTTCTGAGATCACAATCTTTTCTTTCCCACAATTTCCTGGTTGGTAGAAAGTCCAAAAAGTTCTTGCTTCATACAAATTACTAATGAACTTAGGGTGTTTTAACAGAAGTCTTTACTTAGGATATTGATGTTGAACCCCATTTAAATCTTTTGTATGAATATTTTTTGGTTTCTATTTTTGGAATTACATTTCCTATTTCTTATGCGTAGTCTCAGTATATTTGGGTTTTTCAGTGGTCTGTAATCTTTCGTTGTTGGTTTCCAAGACTTCAGTTTTGTTTTCTGTAATTCCACACTTGAAACAAGTCCATTATTTGTAGGGTGCAACTTCAACACAATTTGCTGATGTTGTATCAGAAAGCATAACGGATTACACCAATGAATTTTCTAAGTACAAAGTGAAAATTGTTTCAATTCAATGTTGAATGAATATTTAATTTTTTGTTTATTTACCAACCAAAAATTATTTTGTATTTTATATTTAGATATTTAAAAGCAGAGAAGAGTTAATTGAATGCACTCGTGAAATCGGTAGGAAAAATGGCTTTATGATTGTGATCAAGAGATCAGATTCTGGTAATTGTGGTCAAAGAGCAAGAATTACTTTTTGTTGTGAAATAGGTGGACAGTACAGAAACACAAGAAAAGATAAAGGGGATAAACAAGAAAATACCAATACGAAAAAGTGTGCATGTCCTTTTGAATTAAAGGGCTACAAGTTGAGTGTTGATGATAACTGGGAGTTAAAAGTGAAATGGGGAGTGCATAATCACCCAATCACAAAAACTCGTGAAGGGCGTTCTTATATGGGAAGCTTGACAAAAAAAGAGACTCTGTTGGTAGAAGAGAAGTTCAAAAGGAAAATATGCACAGTAGACATTTTAAAATCATTGAAAAACACATATTATAATAATGTTTCAACAAGAAAACATATTTATAATGCACACCAAAGGTATAAGGTGAAAAAGAGGTACAAGGTGAAAGAGATGGCCGAGAGTTCAAACAACACAGTTAAATCCAATTTGTTTAACAATTTTTTTCCTGTTGGGTTACGAAGATACATTGATCACTGTAAAGATGTGGAAGCTGATGGTAATTGTGGGTTTAGAGCAATAGCAGATTTGGTGGGCTTTGGTCAGAATGAGTGGTTACAAGTGAAAAAAGATCTTTTAACTGAGTTGATTTCAAATTTAGAGGATTATAGGCTCTTATATGGAAGCAAAGAAAGAGTTAAGGAGTTGATTGAAGCTTTATCAAATTTTAAAAGTCGTCCAAGTTTTGATGGATGGATGACCATGCCAGATATGGGGCATCTTATCGCATCGGCCTATAATGTTGTGTTATTTCACTTATCAATGCAACAATGTCTCACCTTTCTTCCTCTAAGGTCAGTGCCAGTGCCTACAGATTCTCGTAAAGAAATTGCCATTGGTTTCATAAATAACAATCATTTTATAGAGGTATAATCTTCTTTTCTTCTTCAATTCTTATAATGTTTTCAAATTATACTAGATTTATTAGTGACAACTAATTTTATGCAGGTGTTCTTATTACAAGGTTATCCTGTTCCTCCTATAGCAACCAATTGGTATAAATTTCGTCACTCATGTGCCAAGGAATGGGAAAATGTATATATTTCTCGCATGGAATGTTTTAAGGAAATTGTTGGTAATGATGTTGCTACCAATGAAATAATAGATATTGATAGCAATTCCTTTAATAATGAGCCTGATGAGCTTGTGCATGCTAATCTGTTAAAAGATTACTTTGAGGGAGGGGCAATATGGGCCTTTGAAGTTGGTTCACAAGCTATAATTTGTCCTGTTATAGTTGAGGATCTAAATCTGCCTCGACAAATGTTCGTACAGATGCTTTGTAAGGAACAAGATTTCTTTTTGAAAATAGCCAACTTTATTAAGGGAATAGGATTAACTATCTTGAAAAGGATGATGGAATCAAGGAATGACAAGATTTGGGCACGTTTTTACGTTGAGGCAAACTATGATGTAACAAGGGTAGAAATACTTATGTCGCTTATTTGTTTTCTTCAGCAAACTGTCAGTTCTCAGACATGCGATGCTGAATCAGGTGCATTTGTTGATTTTATGTCTGAGTTTCTAATTTTATTATAATCACTAGTGTTATGTATTTTGGGAAATATGATATAGCTTTGAAGATGATGAATGTTTATGATCTTATAACAAGGATTGTACTTGATACCAAGCCACTTCCAGTTTTGCCATTTTCTTGATTTAAAGCAGCCTGAGACAGAGATCATGGATGCAGAATTCTATGATCTTTACTGCTCTCCATTTCTTTTACAATTAGATCAGTTGCGTTATTCTGCATTACTGTTGCAAAATACTTTCTGGTCAATATATTTGTTCTTTGGCGGTTACTGATTCTTTCATGAGATGACATACTAGTAATACTCCTAAATTGCTAACAGATTATTCTCTGTCCCGGGCGAGTTCTGTTTCTACGTTAAGTTCTACTTCTTTGTTCTCCCCGAATTGGGTATCAGACTATGGGGACTACTTGCCAGACAGGTTGGACCAGGTGAATTTCAGCTTGTCAGGGTCTGCTTTGGAAGTGACGCAAGACTATTTTCCAGATGTGTTGGACTGGCGGATTTTGGAAGTGATGCCAGATGATGCCTCCTTCAAATGCATTGATACATTGTTGGTAAAATTCTATTTAAATAAGAAACATTAAGAATCTTAATTAAATCAGAAAATCAAAATAAGATTTGAAATAGGTTTCTTCATTTATATGACCTCTATTTTCTCTCTTGCATCAAGAGTCTCAGCCTTTTCATCCTTCACTTTCTTCAACTCAGTGTGACACTCTAGGAAACATTCCTAAACAAGGGAATGAAATAGTGGGAACGCATTCTACTGACAGCTTTGGTAAAGGAAAGGAGTTTGGTACTCACCTACCAATCCGAGGGGAGTTGCAGGTATGGAGTGATACAACTATGGTGACATATATTATTGGTATCAAATGTTTAAATTTCAGATGAAATGTTGCTTTCATAGATCATAAATTTCAGCACTGCAGCCAGCGATCTGTTCCCTTTCATCTTTGTAAATTAAATATTTAAAGTCGGCCTACCCGAAAATCTAGCAGACTTCATGCTTATACATTTTGTTTTTAAATATTGTAATAACTTCACATTAGTATACTATACTTTTCATAGGTTAATTTGCTGGTTTGTGACACTTCATTTTAACAGTATGTGTAATAATTGGTTCAATATGGTCTCAAACAATTCATAACACATTTATATTTAATTTTCACAGAAGTCTTGTTTAAATTCAATTATTTTGTTTGAAAACAGACATCTGAAGATGATTCCTCACTTTTATCGAACTCAGCGCATAATCCTACATCGAGGTCTTTTGAACAAGAAGTTTCTCGTGATGATTTACTTAATTCCATTGAGCCTTGCCATGCACACCCTGAGAAGTTGCTTTCCACCAATGGCATTGGTGAATGGAAGGAGTCTAGTAGTCAACTATTGACCCAAGGAGAGTTGCAAGTACAGAGCACTACAACTTGTGTGGTATATACAATTGGCATCATATATTAAATTTCTGAGCTAGCAAACTTTCTTTCCAATAGCTTCATGGTCGGCAGAATATTTGCAAACTTCTTGCTTCATGCAGATTATTTGTGAACTTAGGATGTTTTATTAGAACTCTCTACTTAGGTTATTGTTGTTGAAACCTAATTTTACCCTTTAAATGTTTGCTTTGATAATTTTTGGGATTCTATAGTTTTAGAACTACATCTTCAATTTCTCATAGATGTCAAGAAGATAGAAAATTTTGGTGAAAAGTAATTTCAGCTTTGATGACTTGTGGTACCTTTAAAGAGATAAAATAAGTTGTCTTTTCATCTTAAACTCTGTTAACACACCGTTAATATAACATAACGTTTCCAAATTCTGATGCTGTTAATTGTTAGGACTTGCTGTATTCATGCTATTAGAATTTTAGCTAGATGAAGTCGTATGAGTTACAAATATGCTGCATATCAGAATCGTGTGCATAATTTCAAAGTATATTTGGTTATCAGTGGTCTCTACTGATTCATTGTTGGTTTAGAACTTTAGTGTTTCTTTAATTTTTTTTCAAATTGCATACTTAAATCAAGTTCATTATTTGTAGGGCACGACTTCAGCTCAATCAGTTGATGTTGCTTCAGAGAGCATAATGGATTACACTAATGAATTTGCTAATAAAGAGGTGAAATTTAAATACACTTAAGTGTTGAATGAATATTTATTTTATTGTTTATTTGCTAACCTGAAATTATGTTACTTGTAGAATTTTAAGGGTAAAGAAGCGTTAATTCAATGGACTTGTGAAGTCGGAAGGAAAAATGGTTTTGTGATTGTGATAAAGAGATCTGATTCAGGTGACAAAGGTCAAAAAGCAAGTATTACTTTTTGTTGTGAGAGAAGTGGAGAGTGTAGAGACACAGGAAAAAGTAAAGTGAACAAAAAAGAGAAGCAATTGAGGAATACTGGTACCAAAAAGTGTGGATGTCCTTTTTCATTAAAGGGTCATAAGTGGGATAATGATGATAATTGGATGTTAGAAGTAGTATGTGGAGTGCATAATCACCCAGTTACAGATCCTTTTGAAGGCCGTTCTTATGCATGAAGATTGTCAAAGGAAGAGAATTCATTGGTAAATGATATGTCCAAAGCTATGGTACGTCCAAAAGACATTTTAGTGACATTGAAAAACAAAGATATTAATAATGTTTCAACAATAAAGCATATTTACAATGCATGCCAAAGAAACAAGGTGAAAGAGATGGCTAAGAGTTCAAACAAGATGCTCAAGTCAAACGCATTTGACAGTTTCTTTCCTGTTGGGTTGCGACCATATATTGATCACATTAAAGATGTGAAACATGATGACAATTTTGGTTTTAGGGCGATAGCTGACCTGATGGGTTTTGGTGAGAGAAATGGTTGCAGGTAAGACAAGATCTTCTAAATGAGTTGAAACAAAATTCACAGCATTATAGCCTCCTATATGGCAGCGACAAAAAAGTTAAGGAGTTGATTTATACTTTATCATACTTCAAGAGTTGTCCAAGTTCAGATCAATGGATGATTATGCGAGATATGGGGCATCTTATTGCATCAGCTTATGATGTTGTATTGTTTGAGTAATCACTGCAACAATATCTGATGCCTATAAATTTTTGTAAGCACATTGCTATTGGTTTTGTGAATGAATAATGATCATTTTGTAGAGGCACAATCTTATTTTCTTATTCAATTTCTTATATTGTTTTCAAATTATACTAGATTTATTAATGACAACTAATTTTATGCAGGTGTTCTTATCACCAAATCATCCTGTTCCTTCTATGGCAACCAACTGGCATAAATTTCACAACCCCTGTGCCAAGGAATGGAAAAATGAATATATTTCTCGCATAGAACGTTTTGCAGAAATCGTTGGTAATGATGTTGCTATGAATGAAATAATAGATATTGATGAAGAGAATACTGGGAAAAAGGAAGAAAACCGGGATGAAGTTAAGGAGTTGGAGAAGAATGTGAAGGAGGGAATGGATGTTAGGCGGCAGCCAAGGAGGAGCATCCATTGTCTAACCCAGAGAACCCCGCAGTGGAGGTATGGACCATTGGGTCCAAGGATTCTTTGCAACGCATATGGGGTGAGGTATAAGGCAGGGAGATTACTGCCAGAACATAGACCAGGAGGGAGTCTCTTGAGTCCAATATTGTGACAAGAAAGTTAATGTCTTCAGTCCATTAGACGAATATGATCCGGTGATGATCGATGATGATGATGCTGATGATGAAGGGTGAATTATTTTATATATATATATATATATGTGAAAAATATATAGTCAGAGAGGATGAACTCCCAAATGTCCATTAATTGCACCAAGAAAAAGAGTTCTCAGATCAGAACAGGGCCGTAATTTTACTAAAGCTTAGATTTAAAAAGGAATATATTTTCACTAGTCATACATCCTTCGAGGATGTATGTATCTAACATGTTTGAACCAACCTCATCTGATGACTTAAATCCACTCATTTCTCAAATGCATGCCTTCCTTTTCGTCTCCAGCACAAAATTCCGACAGACGTAATGCAATATCTTCTTATAGTTTTCCTTTCCTGCATGCGCCTCAAGAAGTTGATTTCATTTAGGAAAAAAATACTACATATAACAGTAAGATATGCAGGAGAAGATAAGTGCTTAATTAAACTAGAAATGCAAATGCAAGTGTCAGGAAACCATGAGAACAAGAAACGAATTCACCAGAATTTTGACAATTAATTTGCTGCCAAATTAATTAATTATCAAGAAATTTAGTCGTAAATGTATGCATTGCTCCACAGGCTCCACACGTGGGAATTTATATCTATCTTGATTAGGTTATAGATTCTTCTCAACAAAATAAAATAATAAGATTACCTTTTATTTCAATTTGACTGGACAGATATACCCTTATTTAATTTTATTTATATATATATATGAAAGAAATATATATATGTAGCTAAAACATTTATAAACATAATATAAAATAAAATAAATTCACACAGTATCGGCAAAGTGGACTGGAAGTCAAGACCAAAATGATACAGTTCAAACGTCAAAGCTCAGAACTTTGTCCAAAATTTCAATTGCGGCGGCGCAATTTTTACTTTCCCAAATTGTAAATTCCGTCGAAAACCAAACTTTAATTTGCAATTTCACCCCCGGACTGAGTTCGGATTCGGATCACATAATCACTTCAATTTGCCGCTCTTACTGATGAACTGATGGCGGATACTAGACGCTTTGCTCTTGGTAATCAATTAGGTGAATCCAAAATTTAATCTTTTTCCTTTGCTTTTTTCAATTCTTACTTTGAAGGGTTCATTTACTTTGATTAACGAAATTAATTAATTTGTGCAGATATTGAGCAACTATTGATAGAAGCGCAGCATAGATGGCTGCGTCCAGCTGAAATATGTGAAATTCTTCGAAATTATCAGCAATTTCGTATTGCTCCTGAATCTCCTAATATGCCTCCAAGTATGCTCTTTCTAATTTTCATTTTTTCTTTATGGTTTTTTTTTTCGGGTGTTGAAAGCGCTAATCAAAGTTGTCTTGATAACATCGTTTTAGGTTTTTCTTTTTCTTTTCCTATTGGTTTCGTTATTGTCGTTGAATCTAATTTAATAGTATAATAGTAGTTGTATGTGTGATTTCTTATTCATTCTTACAAGACTTTTTTTTTTAATTGGAAAGTAAATCTTTTATCCAGGTTTATATGAACTGCTGCTATTATTCTTGTTTCACCTCCCAAATTTCTGTCTTTTGAGCTATTAGAACTAACCTATATTCAAACTAGTAAACCCGACTTCCTTTTTTTTTTCCCCTATGTTTCACTCGGTCATTTAGACAACAAAATAGCTTGAAGTTGTAGGCGGATTATTGTATGTCAATGTGGGGCATGCTTAGTTCATTCATATATTTACTGTGCAGTATACTATTAGTGCATCTTGGCTTGACTTCCATTTCTGATTTCAGGTGGCTCTCTTTTTCTCTTTGATCGGAAAGTGCTGAGGTACTTTAGAAAAGATGGTCATAATTGGAGGAAGAAAAAAGATGGAAAGACAGTAAAGGAAGCTCATGAGAGGCTCAAGGTGAGTACCAAGTTTATCATTTTTCTGAACAAAAGTCCCGTTCTAAGTTGATTGCAAGAGATTTAAGCTTGTTTGAGATTGAGATGTTGTGGAATAAAATCACTAGATGTCCAGAAAAATGAGTGGCCCCTATAAAAAGTTAATGGTCACTAAACACTTTAGTTGCTATGTTTTCAAAGTGTAGCCAAAAAAAAAAAAAAAAAATCCAAATTAAGCCTCAATGTGCTGTTTCTGTGACTGTAGGTTTATCATATGGTGTATGTTATGATACAGGATTCATTTTCATTTAATATATATTATTGCACTTTAATCATGTATATGTAACAAACTACTTTCTTTCAGGCTGGGAGTGTTGATGTATTGCATTGCTACTATGCCCATGGAGAAGAAAATGAAAATTTTCAAAGGCGCAGTTATTGGATGCTCGAAGAGTAAGTCCTTATGGTTTCATTTTGTTGCTGTTCACCAATTTAGGATTGTGTTGTATGCTCTGTCTTTTCTCTCTCTGTTGCCAACACTTGAAAATTTCTCATTGGGTTTCTCTGTTATTGCCTACCTAATCGACCACTACTGCAGGGAACTGTCACACATAGTTCTCGTCCACTACCGAGAAGTAAAGGTTAGACCTTGTTCTATCTTCTCTTCATTTTTCTATGCTTAGTGATTTAGTCAGTCATCTGAATTTTACAAAAGCGAAGGTTGCCGAATAATGTTCAAGAAGAATTATATCATTTTTGAGCTTACATGGTATACTATTTTTCAAATATGGCTATTATTTCCTGTCATCTTCTATTCAATCCTGCACAAACATATTTCAGGGAAATAGGACAAATTTTAACCGCATTAAAGCAACGGAAGGAACTACTCCATATATCCAAGAAACTGAAGAAACTATACCGAATTCCGAGGTAGAAGGTTCTCAGTCTTCTAGTTTTCATCCTAACAGTTACCAAATGCGTTCACAAACTACAGATACAACAAGTCTGAACACTGCTCAAGCATCGGAGTTTGAGGATGTCGAATCAGGTGCATTTGTTGATTTTATGTCTCAGTTTCTAATTTTAGTATGAAGATGATGAATAAGGAGATAAGATATAGCTTTGAAGATGATGAAGTTTTATGATCTTATGAATGTGGACTGCAGTGTGTAATAACCAAGCCAGTTCCAGTTTCTGCTCTTTTCTTGATTCAAAGCAGCCTGTGACAGATAAGATCGATGCAGGACTCTCTGATCCTTACTACCCTACATTGTTTACAAGTAAATCAGTTGCTTTACTTTTGAGTGGTTACCGATTTTTTTATGAGATGTACCAGTTTTATGATGATGCTCTCGAATTGCCTAGCAGATAATTGCCAAGGAAAGTTCTCTGCTGTTACTGGGGCAGATTTTATTTCACCTGCTCAAGCGGATAAAAGTATGGTTGCAAATGATGCAGGATTAACATATGAGCCCCAGAAAAACCTTGATTTCCAGTCGTGGGAGGATGTCTTGCAAAATTGTGCTCAAGGAATTGGATCTCAGCCTTTCCCAACATTTTCTTCAACTCAGCCTGAAAATCTGGGCAACCTTGCTAAACAAGGGCGAGAAATACTGGGAGAACTTTTTACCAACAGCTTTGGTGAACGGAAGGAGTTTGGTAGTCACCTAGAGATCCAAGGCGAGTGGCAGGTATGGAGCAATAAAACTTCTGTTGTGTATATTATGGGCTTCAACTGTTTAAATTTCAGATGAAATGGTACTTTTTTTTCGGACTTCGGTTTTCCTTGTAAACAGACATCTGAAGATGATTCTTCGCATTTACCCAACTGGCCCACGGATCAGAAGTTGTATTCAGACTCACCGCATGATCCTACTTCAAGTTCTCGCGAACAAGAAGCTGCTCATGATGATTTACTAAATTCTTTTCAGCCTCCCAATGCACATTGCAATTTGCAAAACAATCTTCCTGCACAGCTAGCAGATGCAGAATGTCGACATCTTCTGAAATCAGATTCAGAGAGCAATTTGACAGTAGAAGGAAAATCAATCTATTCCCCTGCTATAAAACCACATCTGTTTGATGGTTCTACAGAGGAAGGTCTTAAGAAGATTGACAGTTTCAACCGCTGGATGAGTAAAGAACTAGGAGATGTAAAAGAGTCAAATATGCAGTCCAGTTCTGGGGCTTATTGGGAGACAGTCGAAAGTGAAAATGGGGTTCATGATTCTGGCATCCCCTCTCAGGAACACTTGGATTCCTATATGCTGAGTCCTTCCATCTCCCAAGACCAGCTTTATAGCATTATTGATTTCTCCCCGAACTGGGCATTTGTTGGCTCAGAAGTCAAGGTATACTTTAGCATTCCATTTGTTTGGCAATAATGTCAACCAAGCTGTTCTTTCCTGCCGAATGAATACTTTTTAAATCTGGTTCTAGATTACATTTTCGTTTTCATCTTTGTTACCCAGGTCTTGGTCACAGGAAGATTTTTGTTGAGTCAACAAGAGGCAGAAAAATGTAAGTGGTCATGTATGTTTGGGGAAGTGGAAGTTCCAGCAGAAATTGTAGCAGGTGGTGTTCTTCGTTGCCATACTCCTTCACAAAAGGTTGGGAGGGTTCCATTTTATGTTACATGTTCCAATAGATTAGCATGTAGCGAAGTGCGAGAATTTGAATATTGTGCCAACCGTGTCCAAGATGTAGATACCTCAGATAATTATGGTGATGTGACTGGTGAAAGTCTCCGTATGCGTTTAGGAAAGTTATTGTGTCTGAGTTCTGTCAACACTCCAAATGGTGATCCCAGCAATCGGACTGATATATCTCAACTGAAAAGTAAAATTAGTTCATTGCTGAAAGAGGAAAATGATGGGTGGGACCAGATGTTAAAACTTACAGAGAATTTTTCATTAGAAGAGGTACAGGAGAAGCTTCTGCAAAAGCTACTGAAGGAGAAGTTGCATGTATGGCTCTTGCAGAAGGCAGCTGAAGGTGGAAAAGGCCCTAGCGTGTTAGATCAGGATGGCCAAGGTGTGCTACATTTTGCTGCTGCTCTTGGCTATGATTGGGCCCTTGAACCCACAGTTGTTGCAGGTGTAAATATCAATTTCCGTGATGTGAATGGATGGACTGCACTTCATTGGGCCGCATATTGTGGCAGGTAAGGACCTTTGAAGTTTTCTTCATTGGATATATATGAAAAGAAATTACTTGTCCTTAAAGCTTCTGAAAGCATTCAGTTATTTATAGACATTCTCTTCAGGTCATTAAAGAAAAGATTAATTCATAATTATTAGTATATTAATTTAATTCAGTATGTTGTTGTAATCTTCTTACTTGAATTTTCTTCTGAAACCAGAGAGCGCACAGTTGCTTCCCTCATCTCTCTTGGTGCAGCTCCTGGAGCACTGTCTGATCCAACCCCCAAATATCCTTTGGGGCGAACACCTGCTGATCTTGCTGCTTCTATTGGTCACAAAGGAATTGCCGGTTATCTCGCAGAATCTGATTTGAGTTCTCACCTTTCAGCTATTAATTTAAATAAACAGGATAGTGATGCTGCAGAAACTAATGGAGAAGAAGTGGTTCAAACAGTTTCTCAACGATCTCCTACTCCAGTTAGTGATGGGGATCTACCATACAGACTTTCACTGAAGGACTCATTAGCTGCTGTATGTAATGCTACACAAGCAGCTGCTCGTATTCATCAAGTGTTCCGAGTGCAGTCCTTCCAGAAAAAGCAATTGAAAGAGTACGGTGATGAAACATTCAGAATTTCGGATGAGCGTGCTCTTTCACTTCTTGCAGTTAAGTCCCACAAGGCCGGACATCATGATGAGCCTGTGCATGCTGCCGCCATACGAATACAAAACAAGTTCCGTAGTTGGAAGGGTAGGAAAGATTTCTTGATAATCCGGCAGCAAATCGTCAAAATTCAGGTTCATTTCAGTTGTTTTTCTTGTTATAATCTCTTTTCCTCTGAAGAAATCGACTTGTTGAATTTCAACTTACTATTTTTTCTGAATGGAAGGCGCATGTAAGAGGTCACCAGGTCAGGAAAAATTATAAGAAGATAGTCTGGTCTGTGGGAATCATGGAGAAGGTTATCTTACGTTGGAGACGGAAAGGAAGTGGTTTGCGTGGATTTAAGTCAGAAGCACTTACCGAGGGTGGTTCCAGCATGTTAGATACTTCCTCAAACGAGGATGACTTCGACTTCCTGAAAGAAGGCAGAAAGCAGAAAGAAGAAAGGTTGCAGAAGGCCCTTGCCCGAGTAAAGTCCATGGTTCAGTATCCCGAGGCAAGAGATCAATACCGTAGGTTGCTGAACGTTGTCAACGAGATCCAAGAAACAAAGGTAAATGAACTCTCTTTTTCCTCCCTGTATAAACGCACACACAGATTCCTTTAAATCAATGCTTTAGAATCTAAGAGCTCTTTGACTTCAGGCAATAATTGAATAAGCAACAAGATATATATTGTCGGATTAACCACTTATGTTTGTTTACAACTGATATTGCAGGCCATGGCCTTGAACAATCCAGAAGAAGCAGTTGATTTTGACGATGACATGATAAATATAGAAGCATTACTGGATGATGATACTTTAATACCGAATGTTTAAGTGAATCTTTGGTTCATCCTATACTGTTGTAAAATCTGTCCCATCTTAGCTCATCAACGTTCATGGGCCAAATGTCGCAATGTCCTAGTTCATCGGCCCAATCTTGTGGCTTACCGTTTCGTCTAATGATTTATTTATTTAAACCTGAGGCTGGTTAGCATAGGTTGTATTAATATCAGCTGTCTATATTTGACATGCGATGTAACCTTAACACTTAATTGTATATTGCCTTGTTAAGCTTGCTAATCTGGCTTTTAGCTTTCATTTGCTTAACATTATGTTTGTTCATCTCTACTAATTCCATCATGCATACCAATTCCTTGGAAGAGGGCTATGGAGTAGACCATCATCAACTTACAAGTTAATAACTTTAGAACTGACGTTCAAGAAACACTTGAAAATTACAACAGACAACCGATAGCATGTAACTGCAAGTATTACCAAAATTCCATGTATAAGCAATATTTGGATGCTGTGAGCAATTCCAAAATTGTATTTGCATATCTAGTGTTAATTTGACATTGTCAACCATAGAAGAAGAATACAAACTGTCTTGTCTCCGTGAAATTTCAATTTCTCACACACCATATACACTGCAGCAGCCCCCTTTTTCCTCTTTATTTGCGAACCAAAAAAACAGAAAGGATAGTGTGATTCCACCATCCACTGTACATGGAAAAACCCACCTAAGTATACAATTTTTCTTTTTTTTTTTTTTCAACAACCCGTTTCATATTCATTGATAGCTCTTGCCACAGGCTGAAAATGGAAAAAAGAAATCAAAATAATAAACATAAAAGACAACCAAAGAAAAAAAAAATAGTCCAAATGATTAAAAGTACCTAAATCATTGCAAAACCAAAGCCCCCCTTTCTCTAACTCAGCTCTTGTCACTAGCACCAATGCTCTCGTAAAACAAGATGTACCCGTGATCTGTATTACTTGAATATTCCTGAGCCGATCCAAAAAATGTCTGCACAGCAGACTCGTCGATCATCTCCACATTTTCATCATCAAAAAATAACCAGTGGTTATGGCTTTTCACAAGACTGACATAGTGCCCGTGGTTTGGACCGCTGCCAACATGGACAACTACAGCAAATAGGGAGTACTCAATATCTGCATCTTCCACTGTGTTGCTAAGCTTCAGCTCAAGTGGGAAGACAACCCGGTACGATAGCTTCTTGTACCGTCCCAGCTGCTCGATGTATTTAAACCGCTTTAGATGGATAACCAGGATATGGGGAGGTTTCTTTATCTTCATCCTCTTCTGCGCTTCTTGCAAACTGCAACAACAGTGAAGAAAAAGTTAATTGGTTACTATATGGGAAGCATCTCATTCCAATCAAGATATTGAACATCTTGATCTCCAATAGCAATAAACTTCTTTCATTTAAATCATGCAACCAAAATCCTACAATGATTCATTGCTTTCAATTGCCAGCAACTTATATAAAAATTCATATCCACGGATAATTCATTAGAAATGAAAACATCATTAATGTTTTTAGAATACATAGACTATTTTGCACTGCATCCTTGTGAAACTTGTCACATAGTCAAAGATTAACTAGGGCAGCATTAGATCACATATAATAGCCTAATCATTCAAGTTTAATAGACAAAATAAGTGACTATCATATTTCTTTTTGTTCAAATGACAAATATTACATTATTCTATTCATCGAAAGTAGAAAAAGGAAATAAAACGCTCAGAGACACAGGCCACAGTTTTTAGGGCTTCTGCCCTTGAGACAACCAATAGGAACTTTACTTTAATTACCCAAATAGTCCTAAAGCAAGCAAAACAGAGGTCCAAATGAACAGGACAGCAGTCTAAAACAAAGCAAGGAATAATTTGACTAAATTGCCTGATGCAAATCTGTCGGAAACAAGTAGGCAAGAGCAGTTCCACACAAATACAAATGCAAGTAATATTAATAACTGAGGATCTGCAAATTAAGAAAAAAGTATGAATCACCAACCTGCAGCATTTATCGCAAAAAAATTTGTCCTCAGCATTCAAAGTCTCTGTCGAACTAAAATTTTTCAAGCAGCTTGTTATGGAACTATTTTGCTCAATATCAAGGCTCAAGTCAAAAAAAGTTTCATCCCTAGCTGTAACAGTCTCACATCGCAAGCACTTCGTCTCATTGGTAAGAATTCCCTGACAAAAGTCGTAACCAAAAAGATTAGCAACCATTATGCAGCTACGTGATAAACACAAACATCAGTAGATACATAGCCCTTATGCATATGAGGAAAAAAAAGCTAGATCATATTATGTTCAACATTCGACTATCCGACAATGTAAATTGCATAAGAAAGATCACCTGAAAATTTTTGTGCACCCATGTAACCAAAGGCTCTTTGCGCACACCGTTTGCCTGACCATTTGCTGGGCCATTTGCAGTCTTTTCGGATGGAGACAAACTTTCTGGATCACTTTTTGCAGCTTCAGCCTCTTTCTCCAGTATGTCAACAAGTTCATTTAGCAAGAAATTCAAGAATTCATGAGCATCCTACATATAAAAGAGGAAACAAGAAGATAAATATCTATTCCTTCTACATTTCTGAGTAGTTAGAGAAAGGAAATCCACGTATTTTAACCAATATACCCAGCCAAAAATAACCAAAAATAAGTCAAATTGTTACGCAAGAGTCTTGGCCAAAACTCCAACGTAGATTTATAAGTTATCAGGAAAAAAAAAAAAAGAAATATCTACACCTTTAGCAACAGTGGAAGTTTGAATCCAATAATTTAGTGGACTCTTCAAATGTCACAAAAAACCAGCCCAAGAGTATCAGCAATGATGATATTGATCTCCAAAAGGCTATCCAAGCTATGAATGGATGATGGCAGATCATTATCATAATTTCCTAATTATATCTCATTCATTAGATTTGGATGTACTATGTCCAGCATCTTTGGCCTTCTGACATAAAGTCACTGTGACCAGAAAAGGCTCATTTTATCAGTTATAGATAAAACATACCTGGTGCATATAGCTGCGAAAAAGCTCATTTTGTTTCTTCAACCTCTGTACAAAGCGCTTAGGAGCTATGACACCAGTTTTCTTCTTCTGAGAACTTATCTACACACACCAAAAAAAGGAAAAACAAAAATACAATTGTTGGCCTCAGCACCATGGCTGAAATAGTTAATAAGTAAAAACTACACATGCAATGACTTAGTTTACAACTTCAAAATAGAAGAGAGAGAGAGAGGTAAGACAATAAAACCAAAATAAGTTAACAATTGAAAAGACAAATTAATCATACCAACAAATTTGAGATTCATATATATGGAACAGATCCTCCCAAATGCAGCACAATTACAGACAAATATTCAAAAATAAATAAACTAATAAATAGAAAAACTTAAACTGACTTCTTGCCCAATAACACATTAAAAGAAGCTCATGAAATCACAACAGAAAGGCAGATGTATCAAGAGAGGAAGACAGTAGGCAGGACCTTCCACTCAAGTCATAAATACCTGACTCACCAACGAGTGTTGTAGCACACTAAACCCTACAAAAGTTGCATCCAACAAAATGCAACTTTCTTTTCAATAAAGGAAAAATTGGAGGCCACTGATAAATAACTTTGCTTAGGTTTTTCCTTTTTCGCACTCTTTTGAAGTCATTTCTATCAATGGATGGTCCGCTTCTTGTAATTCTTTTACCTCAACAAACACTAACTCATTTGTTACCCCAAAAAGTGAAGAGAGAGAGAGAGAGAGAGAGAGAGAGAGAGAGAGAGAGAGAGAGAGAGAGAGAGAGAAGCAGATGCAGTCTAAAGAAGGAAGTGGAATTTATGCTCCCAAAGGAAAGGGAACCAGCTTTCATGCATAACATAGTGGTTTGATAAGACAATTCCTCCTGAAAATAAGATCTCCAGTTAACTGACAGGTCCTTCCATGATTTCAATCACACCATATGTTATAAAGAAATTAGTTCAAACAAAGATAATTTTCATGTTCCTACCACTTAAGCAGAAATAGTGATTAGTTACCTACCAAATCATAATCATCGCATCAAACACTCTGAATTTGCATATTTTGTCTTGCAAAAGACAAAGACACCGTAGAAAGCATCAAAGTTATGCCATTCATAAGATGAACGTGAACATAAAACAGAAAAATAGCTTTAGGAAATCTCAGATCAGCACTAAAAGGTGTGCTTTGCTTAAAGCATATTGCAGCAACAATGTCAAGTATAAATAACCTCTATTCCACAATGACATAGAAAATTCAACAATTTTTTTGAAGCAAGATTTGTATGCTTATAAGAGATGGAATTTATTCTACAATCATAAGTAGATTATTTAATTTGGGATATTATTACTGATAAGTATATTATTTCATCCAAATGCAACAACACCACCAAAAGAAACTGACAGCATCAGTGTTAGGAATCTTACCTGCGTAAATAAGTCTGCCAAGCATGTCAGGAGATTCTCTTCAGCATCCCCAATGTTCTTATTATTTGAGTAATAATCCAGCAATTGTTCACGAAATGGGACACAAAAATAAAGTGCCTATACAGAAATCAGAAATTTATAATAAGAAATCAAACGTATAAAACACCAATACTGGAAAGAAATCAGAAATTTATACCAGGGATAAAAATATACATCCATGCGGAAGTTGCAAGAAACAAAATGCCAATTATTCACAAACATAATATAACATTAAGTCATCAAGTAGATACAACAACAGATAATTCAAACTGAAATTGTAACTTACATGAACGCAAAATCTTAGAATTCAAATTCAGGACAGAGAGCTCGATAAATACATTACAGTTGATAAACTTATTATGTGGTCAATACTCTCCTAAAACTTTATATGTCAAAGCTATCAAACATAAACTAACCTAAGTTAACAGATAACCAAGGTTATATTGAACATTACCTTCAAACAAAAGAGAATTCCCCATTATAAACATCAAACCCACCCATCATACACAAAATCAGTAGCTAATTGCATTTACAATCATTTGCAAAATCGGTAAACCCTAATTGACATATTCTTAACTACTATTTGTATCTATGCCATAATTAGAAAACAAAAAAATGTCAAAAAAAGTTCTTTCTTTCATTTTCTTCTTCATTTATTATATTTCATTTCTCAATCAGCAAATAACACTCAGATAATCCTAATTCAAGATTGCTTTACTGGGATTTTAAAACAAGAAAAACAATCAGTTAAATCTAAACCGACTAGTAAACGACAGCGTCTTGGTCAAAACAAAAACAAAAGTCAGAATTCAAGCAAAATTCTAATTTCTAAACAAATCAAACTTCATATCAAATTCCCAAATCGCGATAATTCACCGAAACAAAAAAGAAAAGGATCAAAACGACGACGAAGAAAACCTGCAAAACGCTGTTACAATAGCAAGTATTGCCGAAATTCTCTAAGCCGAAATATCGCTCGCCTTCGGGAAACTGGTCGCCGAGAGCTTTCTCGAGTTTGGAACCCGCAGCACCCATCAGTAAACGCGTCAAAACTGAGTTCAGATCTTCACTCGCTGGCTCCTTTCAACACAGCGCGATTAGCTCTCCATACAAAAAATGAACCTTTTTTGCTTCGTTCGAATTGAATTGAACGAAGAATTTGTTAGGGTTGCTGAGGAGAAAATAGATTTCACAATTTCCCCTTTTCTTTTATTGTGGTTTTTTTTTTTAATTTTAAAGTGAAGAAATGTAAAGAAATGGAAAGGAAAGAGAAGGAAAAATAATTATAAGAGGGGAAGCAGAAAATGAAAAATACAATAAAGATGGGAGGTGGGGAGAAATAAAAGTGAGGGTTTTCTAATTTATCTTGCCACTCCTCACTATTTGCTGCTGCCACTCCATGTCACGTGCCGCCGAGCTGTCAATTGAGTAAAGGAAAATATTTGGATAACTGGAAATTGTTAAAATAATAATTTTATGTGTATAAGTCATTAAAATTTTAATAATTTTGTTTATAACTTAAAAATAAATTATAATTTGATAAAATCAAAAATTCGTTGATTACAGAAGAGATCAACTTTCTTATTTTAAGAAGTAAAACCAATTAGATTATTTTTTTAATTATCAGAGAAGATTATTAATTATATAAAAATAAAATAATAAAATTTTAAATATTTTATATTTAATATTTGATGGATTACATTAATTTATAAAACAAATAACAAAAGATAAAAGGAATTTTGATTAAAAAAAAAAAGAGACACAGGCCTTATCTATATTCCACGCAATCTTGAGAGTTAACAGAGAAAGCGTTCACTGCTCAGACGAAGCAACAAAATTTGCACAAACACAAACGAAAATGTTGAATCTTTCCATCGCTTCACCAACGACAATTACTTTTCCCACCAAACCCATTTCCCAAATCCCCAAATCCGTCTTCAATGGCATTCAAATCCGCCATTCCCTGCCAATTCGTGGGCCTTTGCGGCAGGCGACTTCGTCTGGAAACCGTTCGTCGTCGGTGGTGATGATGGCAAAGAGAGAAGAAGAAATGAAGGAAATTAGAGCTAAGACGACGGAGGAAATTAACGAAGAGGTGGTTGATTTGAAAGGTGAGCTTTTTATGCTCAGGCTGCAGAAATCAGTAAGGAATGAGTTCAGGTCCAGCGAGTTTCGGCGTATGCGCAAAAGTGTATTCTCTATTTCTCTGTTTTATTGCTTTGTTTTTATTAGTTGGAGTTTCAAGTATGTTTTCATTTCTGGGTTGGTTAATTGTTTGAAGTTTGTGTCTTTGAAATTTTGTTTATTGTGATGACAAATAATATGTTTGTTTGTGTGTAAGAGTGATGTGGTACAAAAATTTTATTTTACTTTTGTGTTTTTAAGAGCAAAAGATAAAATTTGTTGAAACCTTATCTTCGAAAAGGCAGCTTTGAGCTAAGTGGATTGCACGAAGTAAGTGGGTAAAGAAATTTGCGTGTTAATGAATGCTGCAAGAAAATTTTGCAGCCAAAAGTCTGGCCTTAGCGAATATCTGTAGCTACCAAATGCCATCTACAGATGTACTAGCATCATTACTGCAATGCTAGGGGCTGTGTAATATTGATGTGGTTCTGTTGAATGTTGTTCTAAGGACAGGGAAAGGCTAAAAGTATGCTGCCTGACCGCAGCTTGCAATTAGTTATAGCCCATGATCAAGTAGTTGGTATTTTTCTGTTAAAAGTGAAACGCTGAGCAGAACTTATGTTTGCTGATTCTGGATGGCAATATAAGGCTGTGGTCACTTTGGATTAGTATTTTACCACTCCATATTCATTTTTCATAAATTTGATTTCAGTTGGAAAGAGAGAAGTCAGGGTTGGAGTGGCAACAGTTTGAAAGGATGGTTTTATGCATGTGTGCTTCGTTTCTTTCATTCAGTAACAGATATGTCCTTCTTGTTCTCTTGTTCTTCGCTTATGTAATTAGTTGATAACTTAACACAAATTGGATTTGTGTCTTTTGCTTTCCAATCTTCATTCTTGCATCTTTATTTGGATGGTGAGAGAAGGATTTGAGGGGAAAATTTTTAGATCAGGGAACAACATGTAGTCCCACCTTAATTGTCAGTGTGCAGTCTTTACCTTGCACTCGTGTTCTGTTCTTTATTCTGTATGCAATTCTAAAAGATGTTTGAGACTTTGCTCTTCATGTATTTTTGACCTTGGAATTTAATATTCTACTATCATACTACTAAGTAAGTTTGTTTTCAATTGAAAGATTGCTCGTATGCTTACTGTTAAACGGGAAAGAGAGCTTGAGGAGGGAATTAACAAGAGATTGTCTAGAAAGCTTGATCGACAGTGGAAGAAGAGCATTGTGGTTAGACCACCTCCATCATTGAAGAAGTTGCAAGAGGAAGAGGCAGCTGCAGAAGCTGCGAAATCTACTTGAGCCATCTACTGACGCTATGCCGATAACATACTTCCATTTTTGAGTGAAAGCTCTATTAAATCATTGGAGATTTTCTGATTCAGACAGTTTTTGTGTATAATGCTATGTTGTTGTAGGTTTATTTCTATTTTGCTATAGTATATTTCCTTTCTCCTCCCATGAAACAAGCTTGGGGAAGTGACAGTTCTATTCAAATGAATTCATTTAGCTATTACCTATTCTACTTTTAATTGCAAGTTCTATTCACGTTGAATTTGCTCTGTTGGTCTTTTATATTCGTTGGGATATATTGCAATCATTATTGATGAACAACCGGAAGGAAATTAAAAAAAAAAAAAAGATAATCCTATGCTATTAGATATTTAGTTGTCTGAGAAAGAGTTAGGTTGAAGGTTTCACTATTTCACTTTGGAGAGATTTGAAACCTGGCTGAATCTGTAGGAATGTCATTTTCCTCCAGTTAGGACAAGTCAATGACCTTGTTTACAATTTCTTAAAATGTATAGTTACTGGATCTTTAAGTTTATATTGTTCTACAGAGTCACATAGAGACATGATAGACAATTAATGGGCTGTGATGGCCATATTATATATCTTATCATATTTTAACATTACATGTTATTTTTGCAGTTTCCATTTGAGGTAAATGGAGGTATCATTGTGCCAAGAATTTTTGTTTTTGATTTTTCTTTGATGAAACGTGCTTCGTTGTTGTCTGATTTCTTTCATATGTGTATTTATAAGTGGTTTTCGCTTTAACAATAAATAAGATCTTCAGCACTTCCTTCTGATTTTGAGTCCGGAATCTTGATTCTGATTCTTTACATATGTTTTTTTTTCTTCCTTTTTTTTTTTTTTTTTGGGCAGAAGAATGGTTGGCATGAGGTTGGATTTTGAACTAAAAAGGCGTTAAACACCTAAGGCAGGTGGCATTTTTTCTACTCAGCTGATGCATGCTGCTGATATTAAAATCCCTTTTGAAGTGACTAGGCAGATGTGCAATAAAAGAAGAGGGTACGCCTAACTGTAGGTTTCAGAAAATTTTAGTGGAAATATCCTCAAATAAAGGACTCGGCAGAGTGGTTGGCGATTGAGGAGAAGGGTTTGAAACCATCTTTATCAGATGTAGAACTAAGATTTCTCCCGTTTAGGTGTAGATATTGAGACTCCGCTTATTGTCGTTCCTGATCAAGATTGGTTTTGATGGGTCTCGGGACTGTGTTTACGCTAAAAAGAATGGTCGCCTATTTGAGCTGTTGTTGATATAGACATTTTGATGAACCTTTGACTTTTACCATCAGCCTTTGACATTATAAATGGGAACCCTTACCGGTTATCTGTTCCAATTAAAATAACAAGATGTTTGAAAACACAAGATTTGTTTCCTTAATTTATTATGGCCTAATCCGAATTAATAATCAAAGGCCAGAAAAATCAAAGATTCTTTCCAAAGGTTTGATCTGTTCTCCAATACAACATAGAGAAAGCAAATGCGACAGTTTGATTTCACTCTCTGATATATTCTCCCTCAGCTTTCTCGTAGGTTAGTCAATGCTGGGGTTGGCAGCATGCAGCTTGTTGTATTATTATTATATACATGTGGAAACTTGTTCTGGTGTAACCTCGCCTACCTTACAGATCATGTTTGTATATGTGATGTCATTTTATGACACTTTTTAAATAAATTCAAAGCGTTGAATCAATGTCATGTTAAATATCTGAGATTGAGATATTGTAATTTTAAAGTTTGTTGTTGTAAGATAAGATTAGCTAATAATCAAGTTTTGATGAAGAAAGTGATGGAGAGCTCACAACAAAGAAGGTGAAGTTGTCCTCACGGTAGCATAGCAAAAATCTTAACCTACCAATAATTATTGACATTAATCTTCTCAAAATGATATCTTCAGTTGTTACCAACTACCACCATGTGATAACTTCATCATCTTCACACAAAGCTAGCTAGCTTTGACTTGATGACTAAATTCTTATTCTTTTATTAGATTATATATATGATCCAATCATCCTATAATATATTCCTGCAACAGATCTTGATCTAATAGGCTGTCACCTCTTCTTCTTCTTCTTCTTCATCTCCACTTCCAAACCATGCAGCTTCTGCAAAGTTTGAAGCTCCTTAATTTGATCCTGTAAATAAGTATATATCCTCTTATTGTTATTTTCCCTATGAATGCTTTTATTAGTTTCTTCATATGGAATCCTACAGACATTTCCCAGACTGGTGCATAATACAAATATAAGGTATGAGTTGCCCATCTCGCTTCTTTCTTTTCTGCTATATAATTATTTTTGGCAGTGCTAGCTTTGCTAAAGCATTTCATTTTGGGAACATGCTTTTAAATTGTTGTTGTTGTTGTGCTTGGATATATATATACATATATATTGGCTGTTTTTTCTTGGGAGAATTCATGATAAATGAGTTTTAAGATAACTATATATGCTTGGGATTGAGATTTTAGTAAAAACCTTTCAACATACAATAAAATGTCTATGCACACTCTCCTTCAATAAAATTTTATCATGCAAGTTAAATTAAATTTGATAGTAAGAATGTAAAATACATTCATTCACAGTCTATCCTAATTCCAACTTCTTATTGGCTATTTTTCAAGTTTTATTTCACTTGTGTTGTTTACTCACATTGGGCCTTGAATGTATCATTTAGAATATGATGAGCCAATAATTATGTTTTCCATCTGCATGGAGGCCCAATATCAGTTCTTGTTGGGCTTTTCTCTTTCCTATTGAAAGCGGGTCCATGAACAGGTTGTTGTAGTTAGTGGCCCTAAAATCAGTCAACTAAATGCAGTAATATATATTTATATATATGTATACATATAGTGTTTAATTGAATCATAGAATTAATGAATATATATATATATGTGTGTGTGTGTGTGTGTGTATCCGTATGCTAGTAGTTATTAAGCTATAAATTATTACTACAATCTTCTTGTATAAAATATTCTTTAATCTAATTATCCAACTTGCCTAACTCTTTACTGGATTTGGATAAATATTGTATAAATATTGTATAAATTATTAATGCTTATTTTAAAGTATGTAATTGTGGTATGAATCTAAAACTTAGCTAACAAGAGTTGCTAATTATGGACATTTTGGAATTAGCTTTTTAGCAATATGGTTTGTTGTTCGTAAACCATAGTGATAAGTGATTGATATAATTTTAAAATACATAAACTATATATATACACATAATAATTAATACATACGACAAGTGCACGGGTAGAATGGTTGATGAAATTAAAATATTTTGATGACATTTCTAAGTAGTTATTTTAACTTAGCGCACGAAGAGAAATAATATTAGATGGAATCGGTGTGGATCATGAGTAATTAAATTAAATGGGTAATAATGTTTATGTTCTTGAAGTTTTATGTTTTTGTAAATAAAGAAATAATTCATCTTTTTGTATCATATTAGTCCCTAATTTCTATTAAAATGACAACACTATTTTTATAATATTCCATTGGGTTTCTCACCTATTGGTGGCATTACCCACCAAGGTTGAAGCGCATTATACTTAAATCTCAAATTTATGAGCAGTATTTTTTTTTATAGTAGAAATCACTCTTGTTAAACGTAGATTTCTGAACTACATTATCAAATATCAGTACTAAATGAATAAAATACTTAACACTAAACAATTAATATTTCAATTATTAATTATAATGATAGGATTAGAGATTTATTGATACAAATATAAAAATTATTTCTTATTAGTAAAAATAAACTGTAAGAGTGGATGATGGTGATGATGATGATAATCAAACATTAATAACAAATTTAATGAGACTAATCAGTTAATTAAGTAGATACAATTATTGGGTTTGTGAAAATAATTTTAAAATTTAAATAATTAAATTGTGTGTGTGTGTGTGTGTCTACGTGTGTTGTATACGCGTCAATGACATGAAATTAATTAAGGTTAATTTACCACATATATTAATTAGACAACAATTAATTAATTATTAGTTGTGGACTTTGACCAATGTCTAACATAATTTGGTTTTATGAATGTTGTATGTTGTATTGTTGGTGTTGAAGCTTCCAATTTTAATATATAGTGATTACATGTTAATTATATATTATAAAGAATTTTTATAATAATAAGCAATATTTAAGCTATGAGTGTGAAAATCTTTACGTAAATTTCGACATACATGCATAAACAAAATTACTTTTCAATTTTCAATCACTTATTTTTTTCTTTTTTCTTTTTTTTAAATGTTCTTGTTACTTCATGCGAAATTTCTAAGAAATTTCTCGTTAGTATACCTTTGTATAGATGTCACTAATTAATAGAAATATATCATCAATTAGCAACGAATTAAATTAGCATAAAAATTATTGCAACTGTTAGTTTAATTATATGTATAATGAAGTGTCAATCTCACCATCTTTCACTGTCCTTAGCTGTTAATTAAGTGATGTCATTGCCGATGGAAGTTAAGCCAACAAATAATTAAGACGTACGTAGTAGTTGATCATGAATTAATTAATGGGTGTGTTTAAACATTAATTATATTCATCTAATTAGGAATTATTTATTAACAATTAATGTTATTATATACCCAATTCCATAATGTTGGGCATAACAGTTGAGAAAAAATTAATCTAGCCTTATATATATATATATATATATATACACACACACTATGAAGAGTAACATAGAAGATATCAACAACATTGGTTGATTAATTATTAAAATTTTAATTGATTGATCCATTCATGGCTCCACATCCTTAGTGTCATTTCATAAGAAATCATTAACAAATTAATTATTAAATTTAGTCTTTGATTAATTAATTAACCGAGTGGGCTCTTGGAGGGAAATTGAAACCAATAGGACTTCATTTCAAAACCCTAGAATTAATTCATAAAAGCAAGTGAACCTTTCCACACGTAATTATCATTGAAATGGTAAAGATATGATGAAATTAGCATAGATTTTTAAGACCCCACTTCAAAAATTAATTTTAATTAATTAATTTAATTATAAGTTGTTGGGGTTTATGAATAGTTTGAAAAGGAGAAAGTTGGTGTAATTTGATCGATGCATGCTCTCACAAATAATACTATTCACGTGTAGTAGACGTAATACGATTTATCTATGTATTAATTAATTAACAGTTTAGTTTAGTTTAATTGCTTTTTTTTTTTTTAAAGATAGCCAATTAATCTATTTTTGTTTGTATTTGTTTAGTGTAGAGATGCTGAGAGCAAACTGTCATCTTCATTAATCAGAAAGAGAGAAAATCCCAGTAGATTAAACTGAATTTAATTATACATTCATGTACAAATTAGAGAAGATTAATTAATCTCAACTAATTTAATTAGTACCATCGTATGGTCAATAGATTCTCTCCTAAAAATAAGCCACATATTTATTTAGTAGTAGAAGATGCTCGATATATCTTCGTTGGCTTATAATATTTGCAACTATATATATTAATCTTCCGGAAAAAAATTAATAAATACTTTCTGAATACACACACACACACACTAACTAACTAAATACAAAGAAGACGTTTTATTTTTGGTAAACTTATAATTTTTGTAAAGTTGATAACCTTATCGTAGAAAATCATAGATACTGTTGAGTGTGTGCATATATATGTACAAAGATATTTGATCTTCGTTAAGTTAAATTATTATAATATTTGTAACGAGGATCATTATTCATGAGCTTGATTATTAAATTCTAAGAAGCATATTAATTAATTAATTAATATGTAATTTGATCTTCCTAATTTATATTGTATGCCTATATATAAAAGAAAATATACAATAAAAAATGGGGGTTGTTTAATTAAATAATTAAATTTATATGTACATGTAATTGGGGATTTGCATGGAAAGGGAAAGACAAATTAATAAGTGGCATGGAAAAGCATAGAAAGTCTGAGTTTAGATGTATTGGGTAGAAACTTAGGGCATCAAGCAAATCAGTTGTTTAGCTGACACTACAACTATGTTATTATTTTCTATTAATTACACCTAAAATTATAATTAACTAATCTTACATCACTTCCTCCTCTAATTTTCTTTAATTAATTAATTAAACCTGCTCTTCATTTGATATGCAAGGGACAACAAGGTGGTCCACCCGACAAGGAACCCTAATTCCAGAAGCAATCTTTTGTTGTGAAAAATCTTTCAATTCACTTTTGTTTCGTGAACCCTAATTTTGTTTCATTTTTTTTAGTTAATGGGGAATATTTAGGGTTTCTTATAACAGTAAAACTTGTTGCCGACAACAAATGAGGTAAGTGAAAAGAGGAAATTTAATTAGAGAGAAATTAAATTATATCATAAATTTAATTATGATATTATTTCTTGTTAGTTTGACTCTATTATATTGATTGATGTTGTTGTTCATCTTTTTAATATGAGTTTAGGTTTGAAAGAGTTTGCAATGTGATGTAAGAAATTTATGGCATTTTCTTCTGGACAATTTCTATCTCATCTCCATCTTGCTTCTCTATCAAAGTATCTATTCGAAACTTTACGCTAATTTGCATACATATATATGATTCATATACAATTGTTTAAAATGAATATATACAAATTTATGTTTGTATACAAATGATTTATATACAAATACACTGTTATATTTGTATAAACAAATTCATATTTTTTCCTTTTTTTTCTTATTGCTAATATTAAAAAGCCTAGAAAATGTTGAAAGTGATACGTACAATAATATCATGTTATATGTACAATATAATCTAAAAGTATGTGTACTAATAAACTAAAACTTTATAGAATTATTATATACATGATGTGGTATTTTTGATATACTCTATACATTTTTTTCTTGCTAAATCTCAATTGGTGTTGAAATTAAGCATCATCTTGAAAAAAAGGTACATATATAATTGACTAAATCATGAAAAAATTAATACGAATATGTATAACATAAACTTAGTGAAAGAATTAATGCTTTGTGCAATGTACCAAGAATACCCAAGATGGTGTCAAATTAAGTATTGAAGGATTTTGAAGAGGTTTTTATAAATCAATACATATATATTTGTAAATATGGATATAATCTCTATATATATAACAAATTAAACCAAAAGCTAGAAATTAAGCTGAAAATAAGAAGTTAGATAACAAATAAATATGAGGAGATTTTACCAGTGAAAAGTGCATTACGCATTAATTTCGTAAAATGATGGATCGATCATCAAGACTCAAGAACAGCTGGTAGCTTTTTGATAAGTTAATTATTAATTATCTGATGAACAACAAATGATTATTTGTGTTTCTTTCAAACCTATAATTTGCTTGACAGAGATACCGACAAGGAAGAAAAGGACGAAGGGCATCGATCATCGATCATTAATCAACAAATGCCATTGACGAATTCTCAGGGTAAAAATTAATTTTATGACATATGGATTTCAAAAGATGGTAGAAATATTAGAGCACCAACTTCTCCTCTAACACTTCTCCTCTTTAATTAAATGGTCAAACAACTCACAGCTAGCTATTCCATGTCGGCATCTCTCTGTGAGTTTTTCATTTTTCATTGACAATTTAATTTTATGGTATATTTCTTTGTAAAACAACTTTCATTTCCTCCCACGACTTTTGGAGAAAATTAAATGAGATTTCTAGATTATATTTAAAATTGTTGTGTTTTCAATTCTAAAGATAGTTTCTAATGATAAGTTGTTCCATAAATGCAGAATAGTACAGAAGCACCGCTTGCATGCGCATATATAAAAACATATATATCTCTATATATATTGTTAAGAGACATAAATAAATATTCGTAGAAAGAGAGAGAGCGAGGCAGGCCCATAAGAAAATATATATATATATATATATAATATAGTTTGGTCTAAATGCAAAATTATCAATCACATACACGTGGAAAGAGACTACTTTCATAATTTGTTTGCATGTACAAGAAGAGCATGCAGGCAGCAGACATTAAAACTCAAAATGTTACGCAATGGAAACAGACAACAACAACATTACTGACCATATATATATATATATACACACACACACACACACACACTTACCTATATTACATCAGCAGGCAAACCAGTATACCACCTTTTGTAGTGTGAACTGTATATTTAGTTGCTTCGGGCCAACTTGTATGTTCTGGAAAATTATTCCCTGCTTTCAACTCATAGTAAGCTGCTGCTGCTGCTGCTGCTAGTATACACTTGTACATGATCATCATTCCAATTTTTATATATCTAATGCATCATACAAAGTCAGCTAGCTAGCTCTAGTTGCTATTGCTGAACTCTAACTTTGAAATTGCAGTAACTAATCTACTGGAAAATACAATTATTAGTTGATAAGTATAAGTGAATACGATTTACTAATTTCTCAATTTCGTAAATACTTAAATAATGTTTGGATTAGTAATTAACTTTTACATATGTAGTCATAATCTCTTTCTTTAGTTGTATAATTAAGATTATAGAAAGAGCAATGGTTTATGTTGGAGAGAATATTCCTGACACTTTTACACGCTGCATATATATATATATATATATATATACTTAATTAGCTCCATCTTATTACAATAATTAAGAAGAAGTTTCTTTAGGTTCTGGGAAAATTTTGATCGCAAACCAGAGTTTCAATAGTAAAAATTTACATTTGAGATCTAGATCTGAAGATTTCCACGAGTTTCAGTCCATAATAATATTGTACCCAAAAGCTTAAAACTACACAATATATGGAGGTGACAGGGAAGAAGCGCACTGGAGGGACGTGGCAGCGTGTGATTGGTGGAGGACTGGGATTGCAGAGGAGCAAGTTGCCGGAGGGGAGCAAAAGCCTAGATTGTAAGTGGGGAATACTAAGGAGGCTGGTCGTGCGTAAGCTGGGGAAGGTGAAATGTAGTTTATTAACAATAACAATAATAATAATTCGTGAATGAATTTGAGCATCTATCGGATATCCATGCAATCAGTGACGATATATGTTGCGTGCATGGAATGAGTTGTTCTGACCATTGATAGCGCGACATCTGTTCCATCTTGATTTGGTTTTGCTGATGATGATGATTAATTATCTTAATCACATACTAATCAAAATGTGATATAATCTGATAACCCCACTTGGCCCCACTTTTCTATGTAATTACCACATGCCCCTCTTCAATCTTCTTGCCTTAATTAATAGATTTATTTTGTTAATTAATCTTTGATGCTCGCATACTTAATTATGCTTAAATTAAAGATCCAGTGTTGTTGGTTGATTTTTATTTAGAGAGAGAATATGGATCATTCACTTAGAGTTGTTTTCATACCCCTCACTTCTATTTAAGTACTTGATTTAAAACTATAATTAAAAATACACAGAGTTTAAAGTACACCAATTTTTACATGAAATCATTAAACACTAATCATTATTAACTTTTTCACCAATATTTGATAAGTTAATATTGAAAGTCTACTATTTTAAATAACTTCTTACAATATCTACAAACTATTGGAATAATTCATATTGAACAGCCGAGATGGTATTTTGTTTTTGTATTAATAACATAGTATTAAAAATATTTTAATTATACATGTTAAATTTAGGATAAAAGTATTTAAAGTATATTGGTCAAATGGTTGAAAATTTTGTGTAATAATTTATGCAGAAAATGAGGTGCCCCATCCTTAATATTTTATGATTGTATCTTATAACTATAGTGATTTTAAAATTAACTATATATAATAGCTAAATCACTGATATATCCTTAAATTAGGAGAGTTTTCATTTAATTTAATAACGGTTACATGTTAAACCAACTTCAAATTCCTAGGAAAAAAGCATACAATTAAAAAGTGGAAAAAGAAAATAAATGCATGAAGATATATATATTAAGTACCAATAATATTAATTATACAACTCAAGAATATTAATTAATTAATCATTCTACGTACGTAGTTTTTCTTAATAATTGCGTTAAAAGTATGACATTTTTCTAAGTTGTCTTGACTTATTTCATGCATGATCTGCGTGTGCATTTTGGATACACAAATATACAAAACATGGATAGATTAGGGACCATAATTAATAATTAATTAATGGCTAATTAATTAATAATTAAGAGTTGGCAACTGATCCCATCACACCGTTTGGCTTCAATATGTTCGTGGATTTCTTGACAAACTTTCAAACACACAATTAGGGTCCACATCTTATACAATTATTCAAACACGTACGTACAAATTTTTCAAAGACAATTAAGCATTTGATCATACCGAATAATGTTGTATATTCAAACTCTCGTAGAAATTTATAATATAAATTTGTATGATTATCATATATCTTATATTTTTTTTTAAATAAATAAGAGAAATTTTTATATGAATTACAAGAAAAATTTTTATCAAAATAAAAGAAAATAAAATATATTGAACATGTTCTAATAATATAAAATCATTATATCTGTTTGTATTACTAATATTATTAGTATATGGAAACAAATTTAAAAACCTAGCAATGTTAACATTTGTAGGGGTAGAGAAGAGATCAAGAGAAGGTTGAAATTCAAGGAAAAAAGGGTACAGTTGTTTCGGCATAGCAAATGGGAAGACAGCACGTACGTCACTATTTCATTTTTATTATTATTTCGATTTTGGTCTTTAATTTACCCATTCGCCAAAGCAAATAAGTGTTGTATATAAATAGTAATCTTCAGTTAATGGTTGGATTTGAAAGAGGCAGCAACCGCGGCACAAACAAATTTCTCTCTTCTTTAGAAGAAAAAATGGGAAGATCTCCCTGTTGTGATGAAACTGGTCTCAAGAAAGGTCCTTGGACTCCTGAAGAAGATCAAAAGCTTGTCAAATATATCCAAAAGCATGGCCATGGAAGCTGGAGAGCTCTCCCAAAACTTGCAGGTGCATACTTATATCAATTCCTTTTCCCTCTTTCCCATAAATAATCAATGATTTCAATTTTTTCGTTTCTTATTCTTACAGGTCTTAACAGATGCGGGAAGAGTTGTAGATTAAGGTGGACGAATTACTTGCGGCCTGATATCAAGAGAGGAAAGTTCTCACAAGAAGAAGAGCAAACAATTCTCAATCTTCATTCCATTCTTGGCAACAAGTAATTTGCTTTCTGCAACGCTAGATCATTTACTTTCTTGCTTGCTGCAGTTTGTGTTTTGTGTTTTGGTTCTTATTGTTTAATTTGTTTTTCTGTTGTCAGATGGTCTGCAATTGCAAGCCACTTACCAGGAAGAACTGACAATGAAATCAAGAATTTCTGGAACACCCATTTGAAGAAGAAGCTTATACAGATGGGTTTTGATCCGATGACTCACCGGCCGAGAACTGATATCTTCTCAACCTTGCCTCATCTTCTAGCTTTGGCTAACCTAAAAGATATTATGGAAACTCATTCATGGGACGAACAAGCTGTGAAATTACAAGTGGAAATGGCTAAACTTCAATACTTGCAATATCTTCTTCAACCTAACTCAAATATAAATAACAACACCACTTCTCTTCTCACTGATATTGATACCATCAATCTTTTGAACTCACTTTCATCGTCGCCGCCGGATAATATTGCCGGTGGGGGCAGCATGGACTCTCTTATACATCTCAACAACTCATTGATTCCCTTTTCTCATATGCCGGATTTACAGGCGTCTTACCAGACTACACCAATGAATAACAAAGATAGTACTCCGGCAGCGCAGGAGTTTCCGGTGTTGAGCCAGCTTACACCAGCAGCTGCTTCTTCTGCAACACCTTCTCCTCCTTCCATGGTCGCTCCGGTGCCGGAGACGTCATCGATCAACAACTTGGGAGATGCATGTAGTACTTCTTCATGCTATGGAGGAGCTCCTACTTCAATATGGCCTGAACTGCTCCTTGAAGATCCTTTGTTTCATGAGATTGCATAGTCTTTTTTGGATGTGAGTTTGAAATATATTTCAGGTTTGGAATTGCACCGCAATCACTCTTAGTTTTTATTGTATATTAATTATCTAATTAATGAACATAAATTTATTTTCTCTTGAATCATATATTATGATATATAAATATGCACAATCCTTCTTATTTAAATCTAGCTAGCTACAGCCTACATGTATATTTATCATCTCATCCATATTGATAATTTTCGCATCATTTTTCTCTTCATAAAAATTCTTATGCGGTAATGAATATTATTTATATTTTACAAAGAAAAATTAAACTTAGTGTAATAAAATAATAGCATTGTTCTACTGCAAATGAAACAAAATCGTTTTAAATGCAAACCCATGTTTTAAAAATACGAACCTTCACAACCAAAGAAAAAAAAGCATTGTTATTCATAGTACAAAAATTACAAAGATAAATTAACATTTATATATATGCAACCTTAATTAATTTAGTTATAATTAATTCTTTGCATTATAGTGTATGGTAATATTGGTAGTCTACATCGATCTTTGATTTTTATTTTTAACTTTTGCTTCTTCTTCACTCAATTTCTAGAAAATTGGTTGATGTGTTAGAATATATCGTCTTTGAACTTATCCATGCATTAATTACTTACATATATGCAATATTATTGCCGAGAAAATATAAGGAAGTTTCTAGTCATTTATAACTTATTTGAAATTTGCAATTAGTCTTCGTACGTTGAACATTTAATATTATTCCACCATATATATATATATATATATATATATGTAATTTCCTGGCAAAGTACTTGAAAACTCACAACATATTTCAAATTCTTTCTTACTAATTTTCCTCTTTTCAGATCATATGTTCTCACTGATCTTAATTAATTTTCTCTGGAAACAAACAAAATTTACAGACATCTATAATTTAAAGAATAAAGTGTAGGGTCTTGCTGTTCACACATGAAATGTTGTGATATGCTTCAGTTTTCATTGCTTTTCAAAAGTAATATTTATGTAACACAATATTTATTATAAAATAGTAAATAAATTAATTATATGATATATAATTAGTGGGTAAGTTGAGAAGAACCATTGACCGAACCTTTGGATCCAACTACTCTAGAAGAAGTGGATCCAAAACTTTCACGATCATAAATTAAATTAAATTAATGTGAAATTCATATGCTTTAATTAATTAATTAATTATGTGTGTGTATAGTTGACCGAAGTGTTAATGTCAAAAAAGTGACGTAAAAGGATTCGCAATGATAAAGGGGACCCAAGTAGTTAGGAATTGAATTAATTAATTACAATTATTAAAAGGTTAATTAATTACCTGAATTAATTCTCTGACCAGCAAGAATTAAAGATTCTCATTTTCGTTATTTGAATTAATTAATTATTCTTTCTTACTCAATAATTAAAAAAATGCATCTGCTAGAAAATTATTTTCATGAAACACGATCGTATTTCACATAACATTGAATTCAGAATTCAGATTCAGGTTAAATTTTTCCCGCCATTTGATATTAATAAATACCCAAATAAATAAATAAAATAATTTGTTAATCACAATATAGTATAATTAATTTAAGATAAAAATTAATAGTACAAGATTAATTATATATATGCCCGTGTTATTTTAGATATATATATATGCTGATAATTAATTAATTAAAATTTCATATATAGAATGAATTCTGATTAAAAAAATACTTGGAAAATGTCGTCTTCTAATTTCATGATCATAAATTAAATCTTTCGACAATTAATGAAACCTGGAGGCTAGGCTTATCCCACCAGACAAGAATTTCCTCAACGTGCATGGAGTAAATACGTATATTAATGAACTTTCAACGATAAAGATAGATATATATATATATATATTTTTTTTTTGCTTTCTTTCTTTTTTATCTACTTATGTATATCTGTATAGAAACCAAATGTCAGTATAATTAATGTGACCTGCAACATATACAAATTGCACGTACATGTGGTTGTGTGTGTGTGTATGTGTGTTAGCTAGAATCCCTTAAAATCAAGTGGGCAGGTAGTGATGTGTCGAGCGATGGCAATTAAGTTTTGATGATGAGTCCTTAATTCGATTGGGAAATTAATTAAGTTAGGTTTGTGACAGATTATAAATTTGACTTCTTTATCATCAATAATTTATTTTCACTTTCAACTTCTGTTTCCCACTTGATACAACATATACATATATATCTATGTGATTTCAACTCTCACCCAATAAAATTCTTTTAGAAAATAGCTCCATGTAATTAGAAGCTTTGGAAGTTTCTCCCATTGAAAGAATTGCAGGTTTTACAATTTGACCATATCCAAGATAAATTAAAATATGCAAATGGTAAAAAGTAAGTGTAAAAACATAATTAATTAATTATGTGTAGAAAAAAAAAAGGAAGAAAAGAAACCCAAACCACATTAAGACTATGTACGTATCTATATCCAATTTCCCAAGTGGGTAGGTAGACATTTTTGGTACCTTTTCTTACAAGGAATTGACCGTAAAATTTAATTAATCTTCAAATTAACCGACCCATTAATTTAATTAACCTCAACCTCACTAATCAACTAATTTAATTGTATTATACTATATGTCAAGGTATTTTCCTTACAAGTAATGAAGGTTTAAGTGGTGTAATCAAGTCTTGTTTAGTAAACTATATTTTGAGCTAAATGTTGAAAGAGTACAAGTACTTGTATCAAAAAGTCAAAATGGTAATGCATGATTTGTCAAATTATGCTGTAATATACATCAATAATATATAAATATGTATATATATATATATATAATATTACATTAAACATTTTTAAAATGTGCCTAGGTTTCATCTCTTAACAAAGTCAGACTCAAGTTTTGCCACCTAATCCTAGTGCTTTTGTTGATTTGATTTTGAATAATGTTTACTTTGCTATTTTACTTTCATGTCATTAGCAAACTCCAACTTAATAAAATATATAATTTACAAATTTAATACTGATTGTTTCAACTTAATGAACATTTTTCTTTTAGTCTAACATATATATGTTAATTTTAAAAATTAAATTTCACTGAAATTATTACACCATAATATATATATATATATATGTATGTATGTATGTATATGTAAAGCAGAAAGAGTCAACGTTTACATATAAATGATTTTAGCTAGGTTTAATATTGCATGTTGATGGCATATGAAATGTGACAAATCAAAGAATTGAGATTAGGCAGGATACGGTATCGAGGATCATTTCAATTGATAAATGTATTAAATTAATGAAGATGAAAGAAATTTGAGAATGGATTAGATTAAATATCAAGAATTGGGTAAAAAGGAGCTATATATAGTCAATAAATAATGTATAGCTGTAACTATAGCTATAGCTTAATTTGCTTTGCAAGAATTTGGTAACTAATGTGATATCATGATTCAAAAATTTCTCTACCCCCTCTTTTTCTTATCTGATCTATACCATAGACTTAATTAATTATTATAATAATGGGTTTGGGTTTGTTTCCTTTCTTTAACTAATAATCAGAAATTGATTTTTCTATATTTTCTGAAATGCACAACATTGAAACAGTCCTCGTACGTCGAGTATATACTTTCACACCATATATATCATAATAATGTTAATTTAATTTTTCTTTTTGGATAAATTCGTAATAATTAAACAGAAATTTATGCACAATTTCTAAAAAAAAAATAGGTTAATCGTATTTGTGACTGCCAAAATTGACTTTGAATTGATAATTCCTGGATGATTTGTTTTTTTTACAATTAATGTGGGATATCTAGGGCATCCATTCCAATTCGCAAAGTCAAAATGAGAGTTCATATATAGAAAAGAGATATATAGGTCATGTTACAATCAAGTCATGTAATTAAATAATATATGGTTAAATACAATATTTTTACCGTACTATGTAGCCCATTGTTGATAATATTAATATATACATACGTACATATATATAAATCCTTCTGAATTTATATTTATTAATCATTCTTTATATGTATTTATATAAATATATATAGTCGAGTCTAATGATCGAAGTTATTAATAGCAACATTCAAATGTCTCGATTAAAAAAGAGTTTATATATGATGTTTTAAATTTAATTAACATATCTGTATCAATTATATATATAATCATAGCACTATTCTATATTTTCTTCTCGAAATTAAAAAGAAAAATTAATTTTACTGATACTAGCTAGCTAGATCACTGCTTTGTCTCCACAATGGCATCAAATGAAGTGACTTAATTTAAAATATATATGAAGTAATTGTATTGTTTAAAATATTAAGTAGTTGGTGAAAAGATGAAATTAAAATTGATGGCTACTTGGTATTAATTTATTAATTAACTTAGAAAAAAGTATGTCAAATAATTGGTTCATATATAGATCAACATGTGCATTTAGTATTAATTAATTTATATGATCGATGAGAAATACAGTGACCCGGTCGGTTTAGTTGAAGTTTTAAAAGCTAGTAATTATAACATTTAATTATTCTTATATAAGATAAATTAATTAAACAAGACAAATATATATGGGGTTAAATTTTGAAGAGCACTCTACCACATTAGTTGTTCACCCTTTTGTTTTGTTTTTGAATTCAAGTTTTTTCCTTTTCGTCACTCTGACTTTGCCCGAGTGGTAAAAAAGGTTAGACTCCATTCGAGCCTTATTTGGCTACAGCCAACAACGTTCATTTATCAGTTATAAAAAATAATATTTACTATATATATAGAGCCCACCATATTTGAATGTAGGTAGACTTCCCTCCTTAGAGTAAAGGTAATTATCACTCAAAAATAAATATAACTATCCGGGTTATATTATATGCCACCCGGTAGAATCTCAATGTAATATTAGTAGTTTGTAAATGTAATATTAAAAAAAAAAGTTCTTTTTTCAAAATAAAATTTTTTTTAGTCACACACACCCACACACACACATATATATATATATATATATTACATCATTTCACATTTTTAACATGCTTCTTTCACATATTTATCAAATTCATGTAAATAAAGCAACTGTAATATAGAAAAAGGAGAGAAAAAGAAGTTACTGATCGAAAGCTATTTCTTGCTCTTTCTTTTTTGCATTTCATATATAAGATTTCACAGCAAATTAATTAAGACATCAAATTAGAAATGCAATGATAACATCTGGGTCCTTACATTTTTATATTCATATAATTAATGATATATGTTTTCCATTTATAACATAGAGGTCCTTATCCATATCCTCCAATAAATTAACAAACTTACCCTTGAAATATATTCATATTAGGTGAGATGTTCTACCTTTGCTACAAGTAGTAATTGAAGAAGGAAAAATGCCCAACATTATTTAGAGCTGTAAATTAGGTCGTATCTATTTGACCCGACTCCGTACAATCCGATTGACCTAACTTTGAACTCACGCTTAGCTGGACTTAATTTTTAAGTCCTTTGAACTGTGTTTGATATGAATGGGCTTGGGGCCCGTGGCATCCACTGCCCCAACTACTCTCAACTCGTCATAACATTTGTGTCCCTATACTTTAAAGATATAACAAACTATCATATAATTTACTCAATTTTAACACTGTAGTCCAATTTCAGTGAAGACTATAGTCTATAATATTAAAGTAACTCAAATATATCCTTATTTGATATTCTTTTAAAAATTTAGACACAAAAATATTATTATTGCAATTAAAAAAAATATAATAAAAATTATAAAAATGATTCAATTTCCTAACAACAAAATACTATCACAAGGTAGACAACCTAATCGAATAATTTTATTTCACATTCTAGCTATTGAGCTTTTATTTTCACCTATTGACAAGCTATTTAATTATGTATAATTAATATATAATTTTTAATTAGGAGAATGCTTGACATTCCCTTACTTTCAAATCTAATATCCCATCATCTCTTTAAATTTTCACAAATACTTTTTGAAGATATTTATATACTTTGACTTGATTTTTATTTATATAAAAAATCTGTAAAAAAATAAATTAATAAATAACAAAATTATATTTATTATTAATTAAATTTTCACTTATGACAATAATTAAATAATTTTGGATTAAATAAAGAATAAATTAAAAGCAAAACAAACCCTAAATCTAAAACTAATAGCAAATAGGAAGGATTGGGATTTGGAGTTAATATTTAGGAATCGCAAATATAGAGAGTGGAAGATTTGATAAGGTAAAAAAAAAATGAAAAATAATGCAATAACTGATTTGGATTATATTTGCTTGCTGATAATAAATTAGGAAACATGAAAGATTAGTATATAAAAATTAATTCCCTTTTCCTTCTTTCAATTAATTTTTACAATTATTTAGAAAAGAAATTAATTTTTACAAACCAATGTAGTAATAATGACTTAATTTTTTTTATGGATAAATATATTACAACTAAATATATATCCATACATAACCAAATGAAATAAATCTAATTGTTTTTTTTAATAATCAAGGATAATAATATAATTTTTATTTTTTATTTAGATATAAAGTCAATTGACACAGAAAAACTATTTGTACAAATTTTTAACAATTATAACGGCAAATTCATAAATATTCTCGAAAGTAATAGAAGCCAATAATAAATGAAATATCAAGGAGATGATGTGGTATTTCTCAAAGTTTAGGGTGTGATTGAGTATTAGATTTAAAATTGGAGTATAAGCCTTTCTTCCTTTTTAATTGGTTCGATCTTTTTATCCTCAAATTTATTTTATAATTCTCTATTCTTTAATATTCTCGCTTCACTTTACAAAATAAATAAGCCAGTTAATAAAATAATTACTCGCATCTAAATCTAATTGATAACTTGGTCTCCAATGGGCCTGGATTATAAGCGTTCATTTTGCTTCAGGCCCAGTACATAGCTATATTATATAATTGGTTTGTCTTGTAAGTTTCAACAGAAAAGAAAAGAAAAGAAAAGAAAAGAAAAGAAAAGAAAATTTATTTAGTATTGTAGTTTAATTGTTGTGTTCATTGAGGTTGAGGCAAGGGAAGCCAGAGGAAGCCGTAGATGAAAGTGGCTGTGGTCATTCCGAGGACTGGAGCCACCACATACAGCCAAAGGCAATGATACTTGCGAGAAACCGGGGCGGCCCCTATGCTCCTTGCCGGATTCATTGAAGCTCTTGTTATATTCCTACCACCCAATTATTAAATTAATTAATTAATTAAATTAGTGCATGTATGAATGTACAAAATTAAGTTAACTATACATATAATATATTTATCCTGCGATTAGGACACTGAACAACACCGCGGCTCCCACTGTAACTCCGGATAGCTCGTTGATCTGAAATTAATTAATGAGTTAGATGCATGCATGCATGCAAGGTTGGTGATACACACGCATGATTAATTAAATTACTTGAAAGCAAGAAGATTAAGTAAGTAATTAATTACGTACCGCTCTGTTATCAGTGGCAACTCCACAAATGGTGAGCATTAGAATGAAAGAAAGCATGAATTCCCAAGCAAATGCTTCGGATTGAGTTGCTGGAGGTTGGTATGTAGTAACTGTTAATTTAATTTTGTCTTTGTCATCTTGGAAAATTATTAGAAGTGTTAGTACTGCCATTGTTGAGCCCGCTAATTGTGATGCTACATATCCTGGTACGTGTCTCCAGGGAAATTTGTGAAAAGCAGCAAAGGCAATGGTTACAGCAGGATTGAAATGTCCACCGGAAACATGTCCCAGTGAATAAATCATCACCATCACAACCAATCCCCACGCCACTGCTACACCCACTATGCTAAGCTTGTGTTTCTCGTCCATAATCCAAGATCCACAACCTATAAACACTATCACATAACTTCCCACAAGCTCCGCGATTATCTACATATGAATTAATATCATCATCAAGTCGAGTCGAGTCAAGTCAAACAACACACATACATATATGTAGTAGTAATCTTAAACTAATTAACATATAATAATCCTAGAAAAAGTGCTTGCTTATAGATAGCCAGAATTAAAGGTGCATTATGCTAGCTTCTTACCTTGTGAGCGTTTGTGGGAGTAATAGTAAGAGGTGGATTATTTGAGATTGTTGAGGCTTGAGAAGGAGTACTGATTTTGCCTTCTTCAATGGTTGCTACAACATGATGATCATTTGGTAACTGGCCTGGTTTTGGGGAGCATCCAAGATAATTGTTTGGCAAAGAAACATGATGATGATGATAATAATCAGCCATTAGTAATTAATTATAGTTAATAAGCTTAGTGAAGCAAAAAATTGAAGAGCCAGCCCTTTCTCCTTTCATGTTTCGTTCATTTATATATGTTTACTCTCCTTTCCTAAATACTTGAAGAAATAATGTATATTTAATTGGCTTTCTGGACGTGAGAAGATCATCTCCTTGTTAGTTCCATCGAAATGTTCACAATTTTTTACTTGTAATAAGTCCAGATGTCAATTAATATACATCTTGTAGATTTAAATACTAATCGATCAAATCTATGTTAACAACGAGAGGATTGTGTGTTCATTTGCAGATAGCCAGCCAATGAACTTCAAATAAAAAATAAAAGTTTTAATTAGAATTATATATGCTGAAAAATCTTTATATTATTATTATTGCAGACTGCCAATTTGCTGTAAGTTGGTAAGAAATTTCGCCAATTGATGTTATAGGGTTTCTCTCTTGGTTAATTAACATTCTCTTCAATAATTTTTTACAATAGTTTGTGTGAAATTTCATCCCAACGTAAAAAGAGTACAAATATATAAATTGGACTATTTAATGAGTTGAAAAGACTTCTAGAAATATTAAAGATAATTTTACCGGGCAATTAAAGGACTCATATGACTACAAGAATCCAAAAACTAGCGATCAATTATGAGAGTGGATAGACTTGGTAAGAAAAGGGTTAAAAGCATCTGCTTAGGGGGTTAGTGTATTTCATTGGCCTCGACAGATAGTTTTCTTTCTTTCTTTAAAAAATGTTGACCAAATGTCTCAATTGAAACAAAAAAACAAAAAGAGACTAGTTCTCAAAGAAATAATCCTGCCCTTTTTTTATTTGTCTCCACAATGAATCAAAATGGAATATTTTTTATTTTAAAAATGACCTTCTTTTCTCATTTTATCCCGAGGTCATTTTCTTGTTAGAATGGGACAAAGTTAAAAGAATAATTTCCATATATGGACACAACAATATATAATTAAGTACACCAATTGGTAGAGGTTATCGAGAAGAAAAGCTTAATATATATTGTATACAAGTAGTGACCGTGCTAAAAATTTTCTGGTTGTTTGTTTCGTAATCACAAACGTCACAAACAGTATATATATGAAATATATTCCATCGTCAATTTTAACTTTTCATATTTTTCCCATGCATGCAGTCAGACCTTAATTAGACGACTAGACAAATTAAGCCACTCTTTTAATATCATGCTTTAGTTATTTGAAATTATACAATACTACTTTTCTTTTCTTTTCTTTTTTGTTACATTTGATTTGTTGGCTTCATTCTCGAACAATTTGATTTCTTTTAGTCTTCTTAATATTCAATTAATTAATTTGTAGTATTATTAGTCAAAATTGATAGATTCAAAACAATTTTGCCAAATTTTTTATTTAATTGAGTATACGCTAACAGCCTAACAATCAAAATTATCTTTTTCTAGTTTTTTCTCTTTCTCTAATTTGTCCTTTGGTGTTTCCTACGTACTCTTATTTTGACATTTTTTTTTATCTTTTTTCTTATAGAAAAATAAAAAATATTTCTTTAAATTATATTTAATGAAAAAACTTATTAAAAAAAAAAAAAAACATCTTCTTCTTAAAATGTTCTATATTTTTCAATCAGATATCCAGAATTAGTGACAAAAGAGTACCGATCATTTATCATACTTCTTATACATTAAATTTAAATTATTAAAGTAATTAATTTACTTTAAATACTTTAGATATAATGATTAAGATTGTGCATACATTTCATATTTTTAGTGATTACATTGTATTATTTATATATGTTAAATTTAATTTTAGTAATTTTTAGTAAAATTGACTCAATGGTTAAAATATAACATAAAAATTTGTATAATTAAAGAATATAGTAATAATACCATAGAATATTTCCATTTACAGAAAACACATAACTAATAAAGGTATACTTTAATGAGTTATTGTTAATAATATTTTAAGAAATTATAAATGATCCATGGGAAATAGACAAACATTAATTAATTTTAATAAGTTCGATAAATTAAGAGTAATGCCGAATAATTTAAATTTTGTTGTAAATGACATAGTATTTATTAGCTATTGCTGCGATATATTTTTATAATTTTCTGGATCATTTATCAATTATTTTTAAGCATAAAAAGTTATGAGATGTCTAGCTTGACTCACAAAATAATTATTTATTTTTAATTAATTATTAAAAATTTAATAAATGCTTGGCTTTTGATGAATCTACAGATTTTCCACCCACCAAACAATGGACTTGGCCGTGGATAACTCGCTTGATCCCATCAATGAAATTAAACAATTAACATCCTTTTGAACTCCTGTATTTATAAATATATATAATTTCAATCCATTTGAGCATTTCAGAGCAACTTGGATTTATCTACTCTTGATGAAGCATCATGGAACCAACGAAAGTGAAATTAAATAATAAATAAATTAAAGCCCAATAAATAAATCTATTATTCTGTTTCTTCCTTCGAAAATTTTATTATTTTTATTAAATTAATGGGATAACAACATCGAACGCCCTGAACTTACACATTTTCACAAATAAAGATATAATCTTTTATTTAATATTAAGTAAATCCTCAATCCCCATGAAATGACGAAATACCCTTTTGTGTGAAGTTATAATTGTACGCTTTTAGTTAGAAGTATATTCACTTTTTTTTCATGGGAATTAAAGATTGAATCAATTTAAATAGATAAATATAGATAATATGCTCTTTTTTTTATTTATAACATTTGAAATATGAACATATAAAATTATTTATTTAACATATTACACTTTTATAAATAAATATATGAATTTTTGATGGTATAAAACAAAATTTTAATATGAAGTTGGAAAACGAATATTTATTGTACTTTAATATTTAAAACTTCTTGTTCATTCCTTGCATGGTGAAGGTAAAAAAAAAAATTCAATATAATTAAAAGATAAAATGGTCATTTCACATAAGAATCTCGAAGTCAAGTCAAGAATTTATTTAGTCTAAATAAAGAAACGATGGGTTTATTCACAAATTTATAAAATAGTAGGGAGCGGATGTTAATTTATTACCCCCATAAAATTAATTTACTGAGACTAGTCTAAGAAAGCGGAGGTCTCATCTCAAGACAAAGGCTTCCTTCACAGATCTAACGGTTGATATAAATTTCTTGGCTCGCAGCCGCCGGACTAATCGACACGTGTTTGGCTTTACTGGGCCCCACACCATGTCAAGTGCTTACAACTAATAGTTCTACATTTTAGGCTTTATATGCCGAGTGGAGGCCGGAAAAAACAAATTTCTCTTGCGTTTTGCAATTACCATGTCAAATCCTCACGAATCTCGTTCGGTTCGCCGGGAATATCCTCTTGAAAACTCAGATCCCGGTACTCCGCTCACGAATCTCTCTGCCGTGCGAACGAGGATGGATTCTCTGCAGCAGTTTTTATCGCAGTCGGTCAACTCCAACACTCTCATTAGTCAACATCAGATGAACATGGTCTCCTCCGAAATCGCCTCCGCCATCCACCAAATCATCGTCAACGGGGCGGCGCTTCTCGCCTGTTCCCAGCAGCCAATCCCTCCTTCCACGGATCCTCAAAATCCGGACGTCGCTTCGGTTTCAGAGAAAACGGAGCAAGTATCGGAGAAAACAGAGTGCGAATTGGACTGCGATATTATGGAGATCGATGCAGTTGAGCTGCTGGCGGAACACATCCATTTTTGTGATATTTGCGGTAAAGGGTTCAAGCGAGACGCGAATTTACGGATGCATATGCGAGCGCACGGGAACGAGTACAAAACGCCGGAGGCTTTGGCGAAACCAGATAAGGGGAACGAACCGGGAAGGAAAACGAGATTTTCGTGCCCGTACGAAGGGTGCAACCGGAACAAGAAGCACAAAAAGTTTCGGCCTTTGAAATCGGTTGTATGCGTGAAGAATCATTTCAAGAGAAGTCACTGTCCGAAAATGTTTTCCTGCGACAAATGTAATAAAAAGCGCTTTGCCGTTTTGTCGGATTTGAAAAGTCATCACAAGAACTGCGGCGAGAGTAGGTGGAAGTGCTCGTGTGGAACCAGTTTCTCGAGGAAGGATAAGTTGTTCGGACACGTGGCGCTGTTTGAAGGGCACATGCCGGAAGTGGAGGAGAAATTGAAGGATCATGATGATCTTGATGATCATGACGATGACGAAGAAGAAGAGGAAGAAAATCAAGTGAGAAAATTGATAAAAGGAAATGATTATGGAACGGAAAATGGGATTTTTGAAGGATTACTTGATGGGTTTGGTTCAATTGATGATTTTTGTTTACAAGCTGTTTTGGGGAATGATTTTGGTAATTGGAATGGTGGGCTTTGTGATAAATATTAATTTGTATTATTGTATATGGATTAATGTATGTGTTATTAGTTCTTTGTAATAAGGATAAGCTATGGTTTATTCGTTTTTGTTTTAACTTTTAAGGCAGTGTATGGTAACATGTAGTGATTTGATTTGTTCTTTTGACTTTGTAATAAAGTTAGCTTGCATTTTGTTCAATTATGCAATCACTTCTCTTTCGATTTCGAAATCCAAGGCATGAAACTTGTGAACATAAACAAGAAGTTGAGTCATAATGGTCTTTTTCAAAATTTTTGGGCTCTAAGATCATTTTGCAACAGTTAAACTCCTCCTTGAACTTGAGAAGTCATTAATTTAGTAAAAATCCTTTTGGTATAACCTTACTAATAGAACTTTTTGGTATAAAGTTTTAAAAATTTATTAAATATTTTACTATTATAAATAATTTATACTAAAACTTGTGAAATTACTTTAATATCTAAGTTTTTTTATCCGTTTAATATAACTTTTCAAATAAAATTTTTTAATGTAGAGATTTTATCCATAAAATTTTTATAAGTAAAATTTTTCATAAAAATTTATTAATTATTTGGTTATTACAAATAACTTTTGAAAAAAATTTGAATAATTATTTTAATAGATAAATTTTTAATGTTTTGTTTTCAAAATAAAATAAGAGTATTTTAAACAATTTTATCTTTTAAAAAAGTTAGAAAAATTTTACTGTTAAAATCCTAAATTTTGAGTTTCTTCTAATAATAGAAAAACAATTTTTTTAATTTTTAAAAATTCTTTTTCATTGTCAATCAAACGACATTAAAAAATTTGAAAAGAGATTTTATTATTAAAATACCCTTTTGATTAATTAAAAAACCAAATCAAACAGATACTTAAACTTATATATAAAAAATAAAGTAAAATTTTAAAAATAAAAATAGTGACACTTCATATTTCGGACAATTTAATCTTTTAACAAAACTAAAAAATTTCTAACAATAAAATCTCAAGATTTGAGAATTTTCTTACACAAACAAAACCAACTTTTTAATTTCGAAAGTCATTTTTCAATGACAGTGAAATAATATATAAATTCAAAAGAAATTTTTAATAATAAATAAAATTTCAATTTAGTTTTCTAATAGTTGTTGTGTACTTTTTGTTGTATTTAAGATAAGATTTTGCAAATCTAAATTAGATTGTGTACCGCTCAAATTTCGATTTCTAAATGGACAGGCACGAGATGATGGAAAGTAGAAACTACAGTGACTACTTAAAATGTTGTAAACAGGCCCAGGATGAGCCCGACAAAACGTGAAATTACACTACTGGCCTTGGGCGTTGCGTAATCTAAATAATTATTAAATCTTTTATTTATGCATGTATGAATTACAATAACAATAATAATATTTATATTTATTCAAAATTTATGATTATTAATATCAAAACTTTTGTGTGTGTATAGTTACTTTTTGATTATATTATTTTGGATAAATATCTTATCCCCACAGAAATTAACAAATGAATTAAGTTTGTTTAGTTTGTATTATTCATTAATGCATTATTTGATTTGTCATCTAATCTAGTGAATTTAAAATCTACAAATTGAATTCATCAATCGGTCAATATGCTTGCATATGTCATTGCTTTGATCAATAAATTACATCAGTGTGCATGGATAACGTTTATGAGTAGCTGAAGAAAATAGTTGTACTTGTTCCTTAATTAATTTGGTCAATTCAATTTTCACGGGAAAAATATTATTGGTTAATTTCTATTTAGCATTTTCCGTACGATAAATTATTCAAAAAGGAGAAAATGAAATTCCATTTTATTTGCATGCTACCCGTGAATATATAGTTAATTAATTTTTGAAGTCTCCATCTCATTTGAAAGTATATATATAGTAATTTTTGCAACGATTGCAATACAGGTTATCTTAGTTTTTTTTAATTACGTACAAATTAAATTAAATTAATAATTATGTCGTCGGCTTCGATGGAAGCTTTAGCAATGGCAGGAGTGGATTATATAGAATGGGGAATGGATGTTGAAGAATGGGATGGAGAGGACTCCGAGACGACGCCGGAGCATTTGCTTGTCGATGACGACAACGACAGTGATGATGATGACGAAGAAGATGAAGAAGATGAAGAAGAAGTCAGAAGTGATGTTAGTAATAATGAAAATAGTGTTGATGTGTGAATGTAGAATATTAATTATAAATGTTGCCATGAAACAAAAGTTAGCAGGCAACAGCAGCGAGGGAGATTAATTGTGTTTGTCGTCAAGAGCAAGCAAGAATATATCCATATATATCTATGTCTATATATAAATATATATATATATATATATTCTGGAAATTAAATTACATTTCTGTTTAGCATTAGCATTTGGATTTTATTTGTAATTTTTTCATTTTTGTTTAAATTGAAGAGAGAAAAGAGGGATAGCAAATTTGTCAAGGGTTAAATCTTACATTGTAAATGGTAGTCATATATACATACATACATACATACATACATAAATACATACATACATGCATACATACATACATTATGTATGTATGTATGCATGTACGTATGTATATGTACATGTAACTTTTCGTATATGTGTCTTGATGGTAAAAAAGTGATTGGGATTTTCTTTATTTCAAGTCATGAATTCGCTGTCTGCTTTATTTTGTTATATATTAAAAAAAATGGCTTGAAGTGAGAACAATATGAGAGGTTGTTCAGCAGTCATGAATAAGTCATGAATACGATTCTTGCTAATGCTTTTTTACTTCTGTTGATGCAAGATTTTTGCACTGCGTACGCCTTTGGGTGTCTATCACGAGATGTTGTCCACTTTAACCTGTAAGGCTCATAGTTTTGTCCTTTCAAAAGAGTCCTCGTGGGTTAAGAGCTTATCCCTTTTTATATTTATCACGAGCTAGTCTTAACTCAAAGATGTAAGATATTTTCCTCCCACTCAAAGGTAAGCTGTGCATTTTTCGGAGTGCCGGTATGAGATTCTCATAAACGGCGATAGATGTTGATGTCAAAAATTTACTTCGGGGTACTGGTATGAGATTCCCACAGAAGCTACAAGATGTCGATACTGAAATTCGTAGCTTCGATATCTAACATTAAAATGTAAATTTCTTCCTTGCAAATTGTGAAAATTTATAATTTCCTCCCAATCAAGGATAAACTGTGCCTTCTTTGAGATGTCGGTACGGGATTTTCACAAACGATACTAAATGTTAATACCAAAAATTTACTTCGGGGTGACAATATGAGATTCCCACATGTAAATTTCTTCCTTGCAAATTGTGAAATTGTAATCAGTTTAGTTTCAAATATTCTAATAATTCACACTTTTTTCATATCGGCTTTGTTCTGTCATCAATCAAAGCCCTTGTGGGTTAAGAAGCTTACCCTCTTTTATATTTACCATAAGCTAGTCTTAACCCAACGAAATGGGATAATTCCCATCCCAACACCTTCTATTAATAAATTTAGCTTAATTGAATTTTAGAAATAAATTAAGTAAATAAAGTCAAAGTTTTAAGTCGATTAATATTTCAAACCAATTTTGTTAGGCATATTTTACCGATTTGGCAAATTTATAATTACTATTAAATTAATTAAATAATCAAAAACATAAAATAAAACATGTTACAATATAATACACGTTGTTCATTCTAATAATTTTTTGAATTATGTTAACCGTGACTTAAGTATAGCGACAAGATACCAACACATAAATCTAAGAAATTAGTAACTCAATAATATATTATCTATACGAGAGTATATTTGCATACCAAAAAAGGATTCTCATACGTAGAGAAATCCCAGAAAGAAACAAATCACTAAAGCCATTCATCCAAGATCTAGCAACATTTTATATATTTTACGTAGGGATGACAATTAGGGGGTGGGGGTTGGTGGCATTTCTAATTCCCCACCTCATTTTAATTTTTATCTCTATTTTTTATGTTATTGTTTGATAAATTTTAATGGGAGAAAAATAAATAAATAATTCTTATATGGGGAATGAATTCCTCATTCCCATATATTTTCTTCATTTTCGTATTTATTTATACTAAATATTAATTAAAATTGTCGCTAATATATTATAGTGTTGTTTATATGTAATACTTATTTAAAAATATAAACATTATTATTTAGTAGGATAAAAAAATTATAAATTATAATTTTTTAATTAAATATTGATCGTATATATATTTTGAAAATAGTATAATATAATGCATATATATGTGTGTGTGTATAATGGGGCAGGAAAGTGGTTAGGAGTACCAAATCGTTCCCCACCTAATTAACAATAATCTCTCTTTATTTTTCATAATATCATCCCAATTTTACTTTACTTGGGGTGGATCTCCACGAGGGCCTCGTGCCCTTAAGAATGTACGGTAATAATACTATATTTATAAAATTAATTGATTAAGTTAAAAAATTTAAGTTTATATATATATATATATATAATCCTTGTAGAATTCCACTTTCAATATACAAATTTAATGTATTACAAATTAACTTAGTTTTTAGGTAGTACTTATTTTTTTTGTTTAAAGTTTTAACATGATTAAAATATGAATTTGATTAATATATATATATTTATCTTAAATATCTAAATATAAATATTAAGTTGTTTATTTTTATAAAAATAAAAATCTGAAACTAATATATTGATGTATGTGCCCAGATAAATTTGAAAATGATATATTAAATTATTAACATATATTAATATTACATAATAAATTAAAAGTATTATTGACAAATAAAATATTTAATTTATTTAGACATTTGGTTATTCAAATTTAAATTAAAATTTTTAACTTAATTACATTTAGATATTTTTTACAAATTTTCAAATATAAGTAAAAATAAATAAATAACTCTTAAACATCTAAATAAAATTATTCAAACTTCAATAAAAAAAAATGGCCTTTCGTATAAAAGTTGCGTACAAAATAAAATTAATTTATACTAGATTTATATTTTACGAAAAAAGTAATGTTCGATATAATAAATTTCTATCCCAAATGATATTACATTGTATTAGGTGAATGAAATATTTTTACAATATTTAAAATCATTTATCACATAAACGGGTGACAAAATGTTGTAATAAATGATTTTGAAAATTGTGAACATTATAAAAGCAGAATAGTTGGGTACTTAAAATATAGTATAATGTAGATTTTATTCTCAATAATTTGAAAATGATTTATTTAATTTCATACTTTTAAATTGATCATGCTCGAAATAAGTATTAACCTCTTTTGCTGTTTAGTTCTTGAAATTAAATATATTATTACATAGATAAAAAAATTGAAGTCCAACAATATAGATGGCGATCTATTCTTAGCATGTCATTAGGTGTTATACGAGAGTTAAATAGATAATTTTTAAATCATTGGGATTAAAATATACATTTAACAATATCTTAAAACCTATCAGTTATTTTTTCAAAAATATATTACCCACTTAATGAAATAGCACCTCATTTGAAATAAAAATTTAGGATAAAAATTTAAGATGCCTAACATTACTCCTTGTAAAATACAGGTGTACAAACTTAGATATGTAGATATATCTCAAACCTGATGTGCAAGGTAGCGAGCTATTACTATTAATTAAAGAGAAAAGTCAGTAACCAAGTTATGTCTGACTTGATCGATATATAATCTGAATCTGAGTCAGCCAAACCATTAAAAGTGATCACGAGAAATTAATTAACTTTAGTGTTTCAATAAGTTGAAGATGAGAAACTTCGATATTAATTTTATTTTTTGCTCGATCTGAACTCATTGACCCCTGTACTTAATTTTGACAAGAAAAGTACGTACCAATGTTCACACCATTAACATAAATCTCTACGTTCCATCGCTTGCATGCATATATCCACCCCATAAATAATACAAATCGTCTTAAGCAAAAACGCATGAGACGTTGTTAATTTTTCAAAGTCATTGACTTGCAGAAATTAATTAATTATATGTAAAAATGCGTATTTCAATAGAAGCTTTGGCTATGGCTGGTGTGGATTGCACTGAATATGGTTTGAACGTTGAAGAATGGAACCACAAGGAAAGCTCGCCGCCCCCGCCACACTTACTTGCAGATGACGGTGATGGCGATGATGGTGATGGCCGCTGTCAAAAATTATCACATGTGGGCGATCAGAGCTGGTTACTGAAATGTGTGTTGAGATTTATGAACATTACAGTTAATGAAATTATTAGATTTTTTATGAAGGCAACAATGGAGATGAGAAAAATGTTGAAGGCCAATTCCACATCGGTTTCAAGAAGTTGCTTTCTGCCATAATTTTTCTTTTCTAAATTTAATTTTCTTTCGTTTTTGTGGCATTCTTTTTGGTGATAGTTATTATCTATTGGGTTGTTATTGAAAAATCCGATGTTCATTTGATATTCGAATTACTAGTTAGCACCAATAAAAAGTGTAATTGTACGAATAATTACAAATGTATTTTCTTTTTTGAGATAATTTGGATTTTTCTGTTGATAGGAAACTGATAGAAAATAAGGGAACATGAATAGAGAGATAATAGAGATAAATTAGAAGAAGTTTTATTTCTTTTGTAAAACGAGAAGAATTGTACGATGTGATCAAAATGCTCAATTATATATAAATATATATATGACTAATAATTAATAAAATTGTTCATCCTACATAAATAATAATATTCATGTTGTCAAATATTTACGATTCTTCAAAACTCATGTAAATTTAGATTAATTAAAACAATCTTAATTCATTAAAGATTCGTCCAACTAATTTCGACTGATTTCTTATACAATAAAAGAAAAAGGTTTGTGCAATTAATTTGTATGCATGCCAAGGACACAATCAAAATCTCAAAAAATAATTTATATTTTCAGGACATCAAATTAATAATTTCGACTGATTTCTTAAAGACAGCTTATTTTTAAGATGAAAAGTAAAGTTTTAAGACAAAATTTTCATAACAACAAAACCTGCAAAAATTGAGGACCGAGAGGGTCGACTTGATTAATTATCAGACAAAAATATCTTAAAATTATTTGGAATCCAGTTAATTAATTAGTCAAAGATATATATTAATTGCTTTGTTGCTTTAATTATTTAATTAGTATATTGGGTCAATATATATATATATATAGACACACACACACACATACATACGTACGTACATGTTGATGCAAGAATTTCGCTCGGCTTGCAACAGGTCTTGGAGAGGATCTGGGTCCTCTTAACGTGGTCAACGATGCCACTCTAGGTCTTCGTTTCAATAACTAGGTTGCCTGGTCCCAAGTTGAAACAAGGTTCAATTGGCCTAAGGTCTTCTTTACTTGTTAAAGCAACCGTGAATCGACTTGTCCATAGCACCTTTCTCCATTGTTGCTAGCCCTTAAGCTAAATTAAACCCTTAACTCCACTACCTTTACTTGCGAACCTCTTGGAAAACAACACAAAGGTTAGACGAAAATCACCACTCTAGCGACCCCCTTCCGCTGCTTAAATCAACTCTTAACAGAGAGTAAGATTTAAAGAACGTGGATACAGCCCTTCTTATATATTTAAAAATGAAATAGTGAATGGAGAACAAGGTCTAAAGAAATCTATTTAAAACAAGTCCCATTACTGCTTTTCAAGGAAAAGGAAAGAAAAAAGGCTCATGAATCACTCATGTAACATTTTTAGAGGTGGAATAATGCTAGGATAGTATATTTCATGGATCAATGCTTGGTAAAGAGTCTTTTTTTAGAGAATAGGTTCCTTTCCTCTCTTTATTAGTGATGAAGATCAATGTCCACCTATCTTAAACCTGTGAAAAATATACTTTTATACGGAAGGAAGAGCTGAATGATGATTGAATGAGGTATGTTACCCTAATTATACTCAACCTTAGTCAGGTGGTACCTTTCCATCGTTTCTAGGAGGTGCCACATGTTAAACGAGGATTGGTGGTTCTGGTCTCATTTAAAAAATGTGTGCCATATAGTTATCTTTCATTGGTCTGAGGCCAGAAGTCGTTTTTCTCTTTTCTATGTGGCAGGATCTCATCAACGCTTCCGAGTTAGGGAGTAGTCCCCTACTAACGCACAGCTAGCCTTTTACCATGCTGCCTAACCATTACCCAGCTCAATGCACACTCTGTCCCGTATCATATTCGGATATCATCTCTCTTTTGTTTTGTGGTTCCCTATAAAATATTTTGGAGCACGAATCTTGACTTTAACGGGAACATGGGTGTCGTCGACCTAGTCACTAGAAGACCTCGTCGTCTAGGCACCTTTGATCATTTATTAACGAGGTTATAATACTAAATAGTACACTACTTGTAACAAGTCAATACACATCTCTCATTGTAACGCAAGGCTAAGGGCACTATTCCAACCCTCTTTTATATACTGTGACATAAGACTATATCTGCTATACGCGCTAGGGTTCATGGTCATAGTTTCCTCATGTCGCAGGATTTGTGGTCACATGAGCACTTCTTCACATCTAAGGGTTTCTGGTCATGTAGACATTTTGATACACGCCCGAATTTATGGGCATTTCCTCATGTCCCAGGGTCACATGAATGATTGATTCTTCATATCCCAAGATTTTTAGTCACATGAGCAATTCATCATGTCCTAAAGTTCTTGGTCATGCTAGGCGTTTTTTTGAAAACAATGTCAAATATTCTATCGATACACAACTGGAAGTCTAACTCAAGGTGAGTTTTACCTAATCGCTTTCAACCTAGTTCTTAGTCAACCTATCAACTTATTCTACACCAAGATAACTGTGAGTAGATCATCTCACCTAGTGTTAATTGGAATTATTACGGATAAATACATATAATAAAGTGTCCATGATCACGAGTGTTCATGCATAAATAAGCTAGCTTAATTTGCCAAAACCATAAAGTTAAATTCTGCAATTCCAAATGAAGAATTCAATTCTGGTGTTCTATCTAGTTCATGGTCTTTCAAACTTTATGTTCTTCTGCTCGCATGTGAAGAAATTAATTAACAAGTTGGAATGAATCTCTTGTTCTGTTTTAATAGAGCTGGAGCATGTGCTATATATATGTTTTAATTATGTGTTATCAAGCTTACGTCATGGCTTAAATCAACACGATTATTAAGCTCGCTCTTGAATGTTGAACAGAGATATTGATCTTATGACTCAATAGAATTATATATCACAAGAACTGCATTTGAATCTTGCAATTCATTTCAAAAACTCCATATCTAATTCAAAGTACCCCCCATATATTTGAATTTTATTCAGACCCCGTGATGATATTATTATATACATTAGAACAATTGAACCACGTTCATATTTATATATATATGGGAGCAACTGAAATTTTTGGAGAATCAATTTCTGAGTTCATTATTACTTAAAGGGAAGATCAAAAGCGGATTACAAAATATATATATATATATATATATATATATAGAGAGAGAGAGAGAGAGGGAGAGGGAGAGTTTTCGATTGAAAAACAAAATCATGTCGGTTTCTATTGAAGCTTTGGCAATGGCAGGAATAGATTGCGGTGAATGGGATTTGGATATTGAAAAATGGGAGAGTGATCAATTGCAGAAACCTCCACCACATCTACTAGCTGAACAAGAAGAAGAAGAAGAAAAAGAAGAAGAAGAAGAAGAAGAAGAAGAAGTTCAAAGACACAGATTGGCAAAACTGGGTCCATGCATGCTGATGCAGGCGAATAAACATGCATGTTTGAAGATAAATTAATTCTTTTTGATTATTTATTATTTTTGGAGCTTAATTCATTCATTCTTCTTCTTAATTTTTAATTTTTAATTTTGCTAGCTTCTTAATTGCTGCAGCTTCACAATATATATTTTGGATATATATATATATATATGTGCTCGTATCTTTTAATTAATTTCTTTCTCTTCCTTGTTTATTTATTTATTAATTTTTATTATTATTATTTAATTTCTTTTTGAACATTTGGGTACATCTTTTTAATTTAATCATTTGTATCCTAAATTAACTTGGTTGTTTACTCTTATATGTTCAATATATATATGTTACGATATTTTTATCTCTAGTAATAGTACCTAGCTACTTTTTCTTTTTCACATTTGTTCGCGGTTTAAAATTGCAAATTTAAAGTAAAACAATGTGCACGTTATTATAATTTAAATACAATATATTATTCTTGTTTACTCAACAATTTTAACGGTGAAATTGCTAAAAATATGTATTATATTATATATTGAATCACTAGTTGATTGATTTCAAAGTTAACTAATTAATAAAATAAAAAATAAGAGTCTAAATTAAATGATAATATTTAAGTAATTTAACATTTTTCTAGTAATATTAGATATATTTAGTCAAGTAAATTTAAATAATTAATTATTATTTAATTTTTAGTGTTTCAAAACAAGATCATTTACCACTTCATCTAAAATTTTAAACTTGAAAAAAAAAGATTCAAACCACAATATATATATATATATAATTGAGTGATTTATTTAGAAAAAGTCTATATGTCAATTTCACATATATTGAGTTGAAGGTAATTAAAAAGAGTATTGTTGGCTCTATTGCTTCTTCTTCTTCCTTTTCCATTTATCACGAGAAATTAATGATTTTATATATATATATCCATGACGTAAATGCATTGACGCAAATTAAGAAAGCTTCTGACGGATTATAAAGCACATGCGTGTTTATTACTAATAAGATGACATTACACATGTTGGAAAGGTAGTTTCCGATGATCACAAGAATTTTACAATCTTAAAGAGAAATTCTGACATGTTTTCAATCAATTTCATGACATTTATTAATTGCTTTATTCAGTTGATATATGTGAACAACAATATAATATATATATATATATATTCCGAAATTTTGCAATATTCTTATCTAATACTAATTTCTTAGGATCCGTTTAAAAATACTATGGTATAAATTTCAAGTCACAACTATAATTGTTCTAATTGTCGAAGCAACTAATTATAAATATAATATTTGTTTTTTATACCGAACCGATCGAACCCTTTAGCTAAGATGGTTTGAAAGCGCAAGAGTTCTCAAACAAAGCCTCAGTCAAGTCCAAATACTGGAACTGATATGTCAAAGATTAATTTCTTCCAAAAATACAACGATTAATAAAACTCGATGGATCACGGGGTGAAGTGTTGTAGTCTTTTGCAAAATGCAAAATCCGTGCTTATATAGCTTTTCTTTTGCCAAACTTGATATATAGCAAAAAGAAAATTACCAATCCACACACACACAATAATGAAGATTGAATAATATAACATATGTATTAATTATACATTAATTACATTTGTCAGATTCAAATGATATAAATATATGTGTAAAAATATGAGACTCTTCTATCTCTTCTCAATATATATATATATATATATATATATATACGGGACAGGATCAGCTACCACTTTTTTTTACATAAAATATTACATTAATTATAGACCATTGGATATAAACACATCCATCAGTTGATATTAGATTTAACCATATAATTAATGCATCTATAATTAGTGTATATATCAGATGCAATTTCAACCGTTGGATGTGCTTATATCCAACGGTTTATAATTGATGTAACATTTTATGTAAAAAAAAAAAAAGGAGGGCTGATCCTGCCCCTATATGTGTATATAGACACACACAAACAATGGCAGGTGCCAATTACGCAGAGTACTGTTAGCATTGAGCTTAACTGAATCATGGGAAAAATCTACCCACATATATTCGTTCGGTGTGGGTGTGGGTGTGGGGAGAATAATTGAGGGGCTAAAACTGAGAAGAAGGTTGACGTTTTGGTGATTAATGAGGAGTTGCTGGGTCTGAAATTGCAAAAATGCTTGAATGAGCTAAAGCTGTTGCTTCTTTGAATAATAATTAATGAGTTTATGTTTGCATGGAAAAGTTAATGTATTTATACCTAATGGGTAGTAATGTTAAAATTTTGTAACACTTGTTTTCAGCAATATATATTCTCTTATATAATGCTTAGATATATATATAAATATATATATTGTCATGGGATTCAGTTCTTGTATATGCATGCTTTCATCTACTAACAATCTGTGCATCTCAATTGAATCTCTTAATATACGCGTAAGAGTATCAAATTAGCTAGGTCGAAATTAAAGCGAGTATTATCACTTTGTAAATGACACGAAGCTTCTTCGTGTGATATCTTTTACCATGCACGGATATTTATTTAACTTAGTTCTTGATTCGTAGTTTTAATTTAAACATCTACCAAACAACATTTAACAAAGTCATATATAGAAGTTATAATTAAGTCCTAGTCTACATCTGATAATTTCTATGTATATTATATATTAAATTGTAAACATACATAAAAATACTACGAATCTAGAATTAAGTTGAATACATATCCATGCATGGTAAAAGATATCACATGAAGAAGCTTCGTGTCATTTATATCTATATAGTTACCTTATTAATGTTGTGGTGCATTGCATGCACACAAGCTTGCTATCATATCATATTTATGACAACTGAATTTCTCTCAGGAAATTAATTCGTTACGTAGTAACAGCTTATATATCTTTGCTTGCTAGCTTATGGTCCATTAAATGCATGAATATCTAGCTAGAAAAGCACAAGTTGCTGAGGAGTCACAGATATAAATCAATTGGTTCATGAGTTGCCCGTGATCAATTCTTAATTCATCAAGGTTTAATTAGTTCCCGTATACACACAAACACACACCCATATATATCTATGATTACAAAAACAATTACACCACTGCTATTTAAGTTCTGTTTCTCGAAGTTCCAATATTTATCTATCCTTCAGGATTCAAAAACAGTCTTTTTTTCATATCAACTTTAAGGCTCGATCGAGCTATGTCGATAGAAGCTCTGGCAATGGCGGGTGTGGACTGTCTCAAATGTTCCATTGATTTGGAAGAGATGGAGAAGCCGCCTTTGTATCTTCTGGGCGAAGACAAATCGTTCAAAGAGAGTAAGAACCAAGGAAAAGATAACAGTAAAACAGTGGCAACATCACGTTTCCGAGCCAAAGATGTAGGAAAGAAAGGGATCTAGCAGCTGCTTACACTAATTAATTAATGCCACTTATATTATTTGTATAGCTACTTATTGACACAATACCTCCGACCTCAAAATATTCTCATCGTGTCATAGAAACTTGTTCGACTTGCTTTTAGTTGAGGATGGTAATATCTGCTCGCTCCTTTCTTACTTTCTTGATCATGTTTTCTCATTGTCTTTTAGTTAAATGTGGGCTGATCACAAAAAATTCTTTAAAATTTAGCATTTTTCTACTCTTTTTTTTTTTTAAAAAATTTTATCCTTTGTTTCTTGGTTGATAAACCATACGCAGCATTATAGAACTCTTACATGCATGATGAAAACAATGTAGTTTACAGCATTGATATCATAAACGAAGTCCACATCCATTTCCCAACTTCATATATCAATTTTGCAATAATAGATGTTACTGTTTCAATATCAATTGATCAGCACTCTGAGACACAATATCAGCTGAAAATCTGGCTATGGAAAAGTGGCAAAATGCCAAAAGCATTTTGAGTTATGCAATGATGCAAAAGCACTTAATAGAAACCAAAATTTAAATACAACGAAAGGTACAAAAACAGAAGACCTTTTACAAACAACATATCATATACAAACATATGAAGGATTGTATTCTTTTTCTTCTTTTGTTTCCCTCCATCCATCATTTTTCATCAATAAAATGATTGTTAATTGAAGGATGGAATGCAACAAGCTAACCTAAATGTAACAGAAGAGTTACCTCATCTTCCACCGGATAATTCAATTGCTTCCTGGTTGTACACAGAATCTTCGCCCCAGTCAAATCTTCTCTGCAATCTCTCATACTCTTGCCTGCGAGTAACTTCAACATGCTGCCACTCTTCCCACCTCTCAGCTAGCCCTTCTCCTTCCAGCATCCGTACCACCTCTGACATTGCTGGGCGGTCCTCCGGGGACGCTTGTGTACAGAGCAGTGCAACTTGAATCATTGTCTCCACCTCTTGGATATTGTAATTTTTGTTAAGGTTTCGATCTACAATAGCATCCAGTCTTTTCTCTCGCTCGAGCTTCTTGACCTGTAATAATCACAGAACGATGCAGTCGGCAAGAACTAACTAGGTTCAAAACTTTAAAATTACAGAGAAAGCATCTTAGTCTAACATCTAAAGCTGTGCAAAAGTTTCTGCTTCAAAAGTTTGATTCCTTAACATGCAAGTCAGATATAACAATAGTTTAATCATGTAAAAATGCAAATGGAGAAACGAATGCATGCATGCAAATTAAGATGGTAAATCGTCAGATCTAACGTACATGGTCAAGTAACAAGACATCATCCTCTTCTTCCAAGCGTGAAAAGTCAATAGCCCTTTGGCCTGTTACAAGCTCTAGAAGCATAATCCCATAACCAAAAACGTCTGTCCTTTCTGATGATTTCCCAGTAGACAAGTATTCAGGTGCTATGTGACCCATTGTTCCACGGACTTGAGTTGTCACATTAGTCTTTCTCACATCCACCAATTTTGCCAAGCCGAAGTCACCAACCACTGCTTCAAAATCTTCATCAAGTAATACATTAGCAGCCTTCACATCCCGATGAATGATTTTAGGATTGCAATGTTCATGAAGGTATTCCAGCCCACGTGCTGCACCCAATGCCACTCGTTTTCTCGTAGCCCAATCTAATACAGGCTCTCCTGGTTTAATTTCTGCAACAATGCTTACAATTAGTCAAGCATTATCAACATCAAAAGTTAATGTCTTGAAAAAAAAAAAAAAATCCAATTGCAGGGAGAAGCTTGTATGAAACAATGATTTGGAGAACAATACCTCGTAAACGATAGGCTACACTTAAGTTCTGCATAAATGGATACACCAAAAGTCGTTCTGTTGGGGTTGTGCAAAACCCAATCAGCCGTAATAGATTTCTGTGGACGGCTACACTTATCATCTCAACTTCACGCTGGAAAGCAGCATCTCCCCCAGGACTTTCAAAATCAGTTAATCGCTTTACAGCAACTTTTGTGTTATCAGCAAGCACTCCTCTATAAACCTTTCCAAAACCTCCCTGTCCAAGCACATTTTTTTCACTGAAATTGTCTGTAGCCAACTGCAATTCCCTCCACGAATATCTTTTCAACTGACCAAATGCGATTCTTCGGTCAACCTCACCTGATAACACAATAAAAAGTTGAGCTTCGAAACTACGTTTATGAAGGAACTGGGTTCAAAGAAAGTGTAGATCAGAACAGTTCACTCCAATAATCAAAGTGGTTAAAATATGATTATGTTTAAGATCTGCTGACATGCCAAAGCAAAATCAATCTCCATCTGGGCAACATTTAGGCTTTTGGCGTGGATCTTGTAAAAGAAATCACAAACCTGCAACATCTACAAATACTTCACGCTTGTATCCTTTATGTTTACCCTTGCACAGAAAAAAGAGCAAGCCTCCAGAAAGAAGAACTATAAGTCCTCCAACAATTCCAACTATAATTCCAATCTTTGGCTTCTTTGAAGACCCTGAAAAGATAAGGAAGCGATGGGCAATTAGCCAACCTAGAAATTTTAATGGCACTATTTTAGAAAACATGTCTGGCAATGTCTGAAAAAACGAAAAGAAAACTAGCATCAAATCAAAATACCCGAGTCATTGTTACTAGATTCACAGGGATGTGGAAATGCTCTGCCACAATTCAAGTTGTTTCCTGTGAAACTGATATAAGGCAGCGAATCCAAGTTAGTGCAGATAATCCATTTGATGAATATTACATCACTAGATATGTGTAGATTGTTTAAGACTAAATTCGTAGAAGCATATCCAAAAAATTGAAATATTAACAGTACACCAAAACTAACTAATTTATGAGTTGAAATGATAATAACAATAGTTCATACTTGTACTTTGGGATTTGGAATAAATGAGCAGGAATTTGGCCAGTGAGAGAATTTGAATCCAGCTGACTGCAAAGATAGGTTCAACCATGTAATCAGAAACTTATATATTTATTCCTATGTATATAAATGCAACCCAAATGAAGTACTCAAGAGTTTAGAAACAGCAGGGATGGAATCAATCAATTCATACTTGATGCAGCAGTCAGCTAAGTTCCAATAAGACTTACATATTAATCAAGTTTGGAAGACCCATAAGTGAGTCAGGGATAGTCCCACTGAGATTGTTCTGACTCAAAGTCCTGATTTCATGATGAAAAAACAAATCAAAACTTTGTACAATTGATGAAAAAATAAACAAAGATATATCTGTACACCTCAGAAACTAAAAATATTGCAGAAGGAATCACTTACAAGAACTGAAGCTTTTTAAGATTACCAAGAGTAGGTGGTATTTTCCCAGATAAGCGATTATTTTCCAAGTCCAAGCTGGTCAAACTTGAAAGATTTCCAAGCTCTTTAGGTATTTCGCCAGTTATGCCATTTCCTTTCAACGTACTGCACAATAAATTCAGCTTATATATAAAAAAAATATATATCTAAAAACATTTTGCTTGCAAACACACACAGAAACACGTATTTCTCCTTTCTCTCCTACGAAGTCACAAATGCTCCGAAAAAGATTTTCCTGTGCACACAAAAAGAAGGAACTAATTTTCCTCTCCCATTAACCACTATTTGTAATGTTTGGAAACTGAGAATAATTGCTTGAGGAAAATGAATGAAACAAGCAGATAAGATACTATAACTCAAAATATACACTGATTGCTCCAATATAATCCATACATACAGCGTTGAAAGACTCCTCAGAACTCCTATTCTTGGGGACAAGGTTCCAGAAAAGTTCATGGATGACAATGTTCTGCAAAAGAGAAAATTTGTAAGCATTCCTTTTTATAAGATACCAGAATGCCACTGAAAAACATAATCTTGAACGAGCCGCTAAACAATGTTGGTAAAATGCATGCTATTATGCATTACAGGCAATCAAAAGCTCAAAGAATTTAAGAATAACTTACACAGAGACAACATTGTTACTGTTATCACAGATGACATTTGACCACGTGCATGGGTTAACTTGGTTCTGATTCCAATCTTTCAACTGATTGATGGGAACACGCAATGAGGACCTCAATGCAAACAGTGCATCTCCTGAAAGAGATCATAGAAATGTTCAGCAAAAATTACCTCCAAAATAAATCAAGACCCAAAATATTCAAAAATCTGACAAATACAAACATAAAGAGGATGATCAATAAGTACCATCTCATTAGGAATTATCTCTCTGTTCAAATATCTGCAACTATATTCTAATTCAATCTAGCATAATAAAATTTCTTCTAATATTCCAAATTACTAATCACTACAATATGTTAAACAAATTGAAATATCATGAACGGTTCCTGTAGGTTGAGCGCCCTTGTCAAGGAAATATCGAATAGCAGAAACATTTAAATGGGTTTGCTTATTTATCGGATCATAAAAACCCACTTTACGAAGATCTCTTCCTTCTCTTCGGGATCGAACATCAATTGCAACGATTCGATAAACGGCTCATTGGGATAGGTATAGCTGAACAATACCCCCCCTAGAAACGTATAAGAAGTTTTCTCTTCGTACGGCTCGAGAAAAAATGATTAGAAGTTATGTCTACGTAGAGAATTAAAATGTCAAATAGATCTATAAAAAAAATTCGAGATTTAAGTCCTTTTTGTTTTTTTCTTTTTCAATAAAGAAAAAAACAAAGCAAAATAAGTGGACAGCAAAATTTAGAACTTGTTGGCCTTGCCTGTAACTCTTCACAATGTGATTAACAATTTACCAAAATACACTTTCTATCATCTGAATATCATTGGAAATACTTCGCATATCTCTATGCTGTCAGGGTCCATCATTGCAAGAGATAAGGAATAAAACATACCTTGATAATCAGACAAAACCAAGTAATGAAAGCAAGTCAATATCAAAGTGACAAGGACCGGTTTCATCTTCATCTTCATCATCATCAACCCCAGAGATCAATACATCAACATGTGATCTGCAATAAATACACAAGTGAGATCTATCTCTGCCAAAAATCATGGCATCAAATTCATAAACAATGAATTACACTGCTCAGTGTAAATAATTGATCAAAAAAACCAAATATAGGAAAACTGACAAGTCAAGCAAATTATGCACATGCCTGTGTGCAAATGGAATTTTGTATATAAACAATAAATTACTTGTTTCTTAGATGTAAAATAAGTCAATAATGATGACAAACAATCACCTCCATAGCAGCATTAGCATATGTATCAATCTCATATCGTTTTTTTTAATGTACAATCAACTCACCACAAGAGTTTGAAAGTCTTTCACTCGCTCTATATCATTTACAAGGAGCAGAACAGGTAAAAAAATTCTTTGGGGCAGCAGTTTGGTAATTGCTAAGCATAGTTGATGTAAATTCTAGAATAAATGACTGTTTTTTCTAGGTTTTTGTCTTAGTCTAAGGTAAATATCTTTCAGTTTGGGCGATTCCAATATTGATTAAAATAGGTTTTAGCCGTCAACAATAACAAATTACGGTTGCCGGAATTCGAGAGTGAAAAGTGATGATAATTCAAGCTTCTCTTGCGGCAACATCAGGCAGTCATACACATATCGATACCTCAGAGGCCGAAAAGCATAAATTTAACATAAAACATAAAGGAACTCGACGTAATTCAGGCAATAATTAACCGAACTCAGGCTAGCTGACAAAATGCTAAGTAAAACTCGAGATTTCTCTGCCGCGAATCATCAGAAAATAAAAATTCAATCTTTTTCCAAATTTCAAACCCAAACCTGTATTTGCCATACTTAGTATCGTCCGAAACTTTAAAAAAAAAAAAAATTCGTTCACTCTCCCACATTTTCTCATGAAGCAAACAAAGCTCAGAACTTTGGGCATAACAAGTCAGACTACAAAAACCCAGAAACAAGATCATAGCCAGAGAAAGAATCGCCAAACAACAAATCAAAATGAGAACAGAAAGAACATTAAAATTTGAAAAAAGAAGAATTCAACAGGCACAATTACCTCTCAAAGTGGAATCAGATTAGAGCTGGAAAAGAAGAAAGGGGATATCATTTCTGATGGAGGAAACTTTAATTTTTAGTAAAAAGGGAATCAAGAGTTTATTGAGTTTGAGCTGGCTGCCGAGGAAGTTGAGAAATTTTTTTTAATTTTTTGAACAGCCAAAAATCTAAAGAAAAGAAGGTTCGGTGCTTTCGTTTTTCTCCGACCAGTCTTTGTTGGTCAGTATGTTTTGAGATAGAATATTTTGGATAAAATACTATTAAATTAGTAAGAAATTTTACTTACATGTTAAACGGAAGAAGTTCTGCAATTATTACTCTTCTCTTTATCTGTGGCTTTGTTGGCTTTGTTGTGTGTGAGCAGTCATACTCAAGTTTACCTTGGGCGCGTGACCACAGAACAAAAACATAAACAAAAACAACAACAAAACCAAAACCAATGTGTTTTTAGTTTGCTACACTGTCTTCTTAGTCTGTAAAGACTAGCAACTTTCCAGAGCACAGCACTTTAGCTAGATTTTTTTAGGATAAATCTTGTAACTTTATTCTAGAATTTTATGAAATATTCTTACCCTTCTATAAAACTCAAAAAAGAAAAGAAAAAAGTTATTCTATAATTTTTAAAATTTATCCTAGGTTCTGTTTTATAATATTAAATAATGCTGCAACATTCTTCAATTAAATATATTAAGAGATAAATCAACGTAAAATGACATAAAATTTTAAAGAAAGAGACAAGTAGAAAAGTAGATAAAAATTTTGAGAATCAGAGTTTGCGCACAACCCAAACAAACATATGCATTATATTTTTATGAAAAAAAAAATAAAAATTATGAGAGATATAATAATACTTATATTTTTTTTTTCTATGTCTGTTAGGTAAAAGTTTCTGTCTAGTAATTTGTGGATAAGTTAAATCTGAAGTCGCACTCTTCAACTATTCAAGTGAAACATATAAAATAAATAAAGCCGAGAAATATGCAAGCAAAAACACTCATTCTGTATAAATAATAATATGTTAGCTCAAAGATACTTTAATAGAAATAATTCTCCCCTCCATTTGCATCCAAGTTTTCCTGCCAACATTTGGCCCACAGGCACAGGCGATTTAATAAAATTTTGATAGCAAGGGAAGCGGGGCCAATGCTATTGATGTGAGGAAGATTTTGAAAGATCTTCACCCTTATTCTAATAATTCAATAATTTTCCATTCTGCCCATTTCATATATTAAAATAAATTTGAAGCCATAGGATACAAGAGCAATCCATTTAGCTGATATTTTTGAACTTTTCATGATTATATTCCATTTTTTTATTCTCCTTTGGTCTTCAAGATTATTGATTAAAAACTTGCTAGGGTCAAACTAATTTAACAAAATGTCATTTAATTTCCTCACTTATCTTTGTTTATAAGCATGTATACATGATATGATTCAATTTCCATTACTTTATTGGGTATACACTCAGTATACAAAAGACTATTTCTTATATAAACTATATATAAGAAAGAAGACTAATTGATTATATTAAGTTTAATGTATCAAAAATTCTCATTAACTCTACATGTACATTCAATGTATCAAAAATAAAAATATAATTAAAAATCTTAATTCAATCATAAACCTTAGAATAATAATTTATATTATTTATTTTATTTGTATATCTAATTTTTAGACAATGTCATAATAATATTTAAACTGTAAAATTCATATTAAATATTATTTGAGAATGATAATATTTATATTAAAAGTAGAGGTTTAAAAATATTTTAACGCACGAGTTTATTTCAACTCATTAAGCATTTTTTTTATAACAATAATAATTAGGGAATATTTACTCTCTTCAAGTTTTAGAGACATATATTAATTTCTTATTTATATCAACTTAAGTATCATTTACAAATTAAAAAGAGAAGGAGAGTAAAATAAAGTAAAAAACTGAAATTAAAATAGAAAAAGATCAATGGTGGGTATTATATGTATATGGTCATTATAAATCATAATTAGTAGTCAAAGAAAGGATAATTAAGGAGTGGTTAAAACCACACAAAACAAAAGCAAGTCAAGCTCAAAAGTATGAAAATTGCACATGAGCTACCTAATTAATGACTACTATTTTTCATGTTGGCTTAGTCAAACGCAACATGTGTGGCCCCCTTCCATTTCTTATTACATTAATCATGTGGATCTCCATCATTTTCATTTTAGCCCATCCAAATCCAAAAAACCCTAGTTTGCATTTTGATTTATCATCAATTTAACAACCCTTTTTGAATTTTGAACATAATAATTAATACATATGGTTTGATTGCTCTTGATGAACAGTGACAAAGATCCTGACCCTGCAGGCCCTATATAATTTTTTAAGCTTTTGAATAAAATTTTTTAATTTAACCTTTTAAATTATGTTTTTATTATTTTGATCCTTATATACTTTACATCATTGCATTTTAGCTCTCTTAAAACATTAATCCTAACTCCCCTACTGCTAATAAATATAGTTGTTCTCATTTTTACGAGTTTCTTAATTTTAAAGAACTTTGGTTATGTATTCTATTATGTTTACTTTCTATGATTATTAAGAATATTTAATTAAAAAAATCAAATTCACACATAAATCATGCAAATTTAAATGAATTAATTTGTTAAACTCCATGAAAACCAGAGCAAATTTATAAAGATTAATAATGTTGACATTCATTCAAGTCTTTTAGAAGATAATTTTACTAGATATTATTGCTTTCAAATATTATTTATATATATGTATATTGTAAAATGTATATATTTATATCTATTAATACACCCAAACGATATGTTTATTTAGTAAAATATTGTTGCATGTATGTATTTTTATGTATTCAAACTTTTTGAAAATAACAGTATTATTGATTGATTAATATACAATTTTTGTCCTTCTAGAATTTTTTTTTTTTAAAGAAATAGTGCCTCTTTTCTTAAATATACAATTTTCAATCATAATGCTAAAAAATAATGAATGCACATGTTACAGAATACCCTTTTTCCATATGAAGGATGCCCAAGTCAAAAGGACAACTTAATGTGTTACACTAATTTTTCTTTTGGTTTAATTCCTCTAAATTAACGACTGATGGCTCTTTATTTCAAGAAAAGTAGACTTTGGAATCAATAATAGATAGAGAATATTCATTTTGGTCACTTTGATGATTACTGAATTTATAATAGCCACACACAATTCTTGATTTTAGATTAAGAATAAAATAAAATAAACATTTACTAATGTCACTCACATGTCATTAATTTTATTAAAAATAAGGATAGAAAATATGAGAGAAGATTGAAGGTCAAATATAACTTATTATGAGGATATGAAATATAAATAATTTTAAAAACAAATAAAAGTAATTGGTCCCTTGAAGGATGAATGCAGGACAAAGGTTATATTGAGTGATTGTAAACTTAGCAATGGGATTAAAATGATGGCTACTACATACTGATATATCAGCATGTGGGAAAGTGGGATATATGAAGCAGAAATAGTAAGTAAAGTAAAATGATGAAGGAAGAAGAAGAAATTCATGAAATTTTTTAATAGTGATAACAAATGATATTACTTTGTCATAACTTACAATTTAAATTGCTAAGTCCTATCCTAATGGAGGTAAAGTAACAAAATAAGGAGTATTAATTATAGAAAAGATAAATCTAATCTCCTTAAATTAGCCAACTAAAAGTAAAAATAGATTGTTTTTCTCACTGCTTTCTAAATTGCTGTTTTATTTACTTTTTTTTTTTTTTCCTCTTACTGCTTACATTTCCTTCACCAAAAAGTATCAACCAACTCTGTCAACTTTCACTTCATCATTTTCACAAACATCTGGTGCGGGTGCTGCTGGTGGTGGGTGCAAAAACCAAAACATCCCTTTATCCCTTTGTAAGGGCATATATGGAACCAGAAATAATATTCGACAATTGACTGACCCCAGTTTTAATTACCGATTCTGATAAAAAGGAAAAAAAAAGAAAGCCCTAATTTTTGTCTATTTCACTGTTGATCGATCATTATTACGCTGTTTTCTTGTTTGGATATCCCGCCTAAAACACTTCTCGCTGTTTTTCAGGTAATAACTTCCTTGTCTTAATCAATAGCAGCGTAAGCAATTAGCAATTTTTTTTTTTTTCGTTCAATTCAAAAGGCAGTTTCATAGATTATAAACTTTGGTGCATGATTTGATATTACCGACTTTTCGTCATTATACTGATTGATTATTGCGATCAAAACATTATCTTTGATTTTGGGTTTGTCTCATACTTGGGAGCAGCAATGGTGTTAATCTGTAAATCTTAATCTAACTTGGGAGGGTTCTGTTTATTATGATTTGATTTTATAGATTATCTTTACGTATATTTTCTGAATTGTGTATTACGTTTTTGGCCTTTGCAGTGATGAGCAATGCAGAGATCACGTAAAGCTTTTCTGCCAAGAAAAGCTTTTAATGATAATTCTAATAAGTTTTCTGCGCCTGTGCTGCTTCTTTTTTGGTGGGTTTCCCTCTTGTTCGTTGCTCATGCTCATGCTCATGCTCATGCTCATGCTCATGCTCATGCTTCCGGAGGTATGCTGATTTCCTTACATTTTGCCCTTCCTCTTATATATACATATTTGATATTGAGGCATGTGAGATGAACTTGGCTTGATGATTTACCGGCGTTCCTTTGATGATTTATTGGCCGGAGTTTACCTCTCCTGCAAGAAAGATATTGATGATTGATGGATTTATACCATTTGGTTGATGCTTGAGAGTGGATTCTGATAATGCTGCTATCTAATAAGATAATTGACAGCAATGGATGGTGTTTGATGTGTTTAGAAGTCCATGATACTATAAAACTAAATATTTTGTGTCATATCTGTGCTGGAAAGGTAGTATATTTGTTATTAGTGAGGAGGCTACATAAGACCTAACCTTTTATCTGTTTTGGTAGATGTTTCTGTGACTTTTTCGAAAGTCTTTCTGGCCAGTTCCTCATGTTGTGCAGTCATCTGGTGCACATTTTTTACTCCCAACTAATGCATTCCCTCTATTCGTGGTTGCAGGCAAATCAGTGACGCTGAATGATAAAACAAGTTGTCAAGTAGTTGAGCCAGGACTGATCAAAGGTTTTCTTCCTGGAGCTCAGTGTTTGTCTGCACGTATGTGTTGTCATTCTGCTTATTGGGGTCCACACTCTGTGCAAGCCGACACAAGGAGTTCTGCTAGCGAGAGGCAATCTGAAGAAGAATCTCAAAATTATAGTAAAACAGTCAAAGATCAGGTTGTGACAGAAAATCTTCGGATGGGTGGAGGATCTGTAAATGATACACCTAAGAGTGATAGATTGATTCGTGATGTGCCAGTAGGCTTAGATGAATTCAAAAATAAAGCAATTAATCCCAAAGGAAAGCTGGTAAATCACCCGCCAGGAAGCAACCTGCGTAGAGTTGAGCGTGGTGGGAAAGAGTATAATTTTGCTTCTGCTTCAAAGGGAGCTAAGGTCTTAGCTGTCAACAAGGAAGCAAAGGGAGCACCTAACATCTTGGGGAAAAATGTGGATAAGTACCTTCGTAATCCATGTTCAGTTGAAGGAAAATTTGTGGTCATAGAACTTTCTGAAGAAACTTTAGTAAATACCATTGAAATTGCAAACTTTGAGCACCATTCCTCCAACTTCAAGGATTTTAAGCTACTGGGTAGTTTGGTTTATCCCACTGAGTCATGGGTCCTACTGGGAAATTTTACTGCTAAAAATGTAAAACTATCTCAGAGGTTTCCTCTTAAGGAGCCGAAGTGGGTTCGTTATCTGAAATTAATTTTTCTTAATCACTATGGCTCGGAATTCTACTGTACTCTGAGTACTGTGGAAGTATATGGTGTGGATGCTGTCGAGCACATGCTAGAGGATTTGATCTCCGCTCAGGAAAATCTCTTTGCACCAGAGGAATCAACAGAGGATCCTAAAGCAGTTGCTCCTCAGGTGAAACACTCTCAAATGGATCGTCTGTATCAAAATCCTGTTAAGGAAGATGATCCCCAATCTGCTTTTGATGAATCTACACTGAAACATGTTGCTTCTGGAAATGATGTTGGTGATCAAGTTGGAGATTTACAGCATCAGCCTCTGGGAAGAGTGCCTGGCGACTCTGTTCTTAAGATACTAATGCAAAAGGTGCGATCACTGGATTTGAATTTGTCAGTCCTGGAGCGATACCTGGAAGAGTTGAACTCAAGGTATGGGAGAATTTTCACAGATTTTGAGAAGGAAATTGCTGAGAAGAATGCATTACTAAAAGGGATGAGATCGGATTTGATGAAGCTTGGTGATAGCAAGGAGGCCATTGTATGTGATTTTTTAATGCTGTAATCTTGTACTATTGTTGTTTGCTTAACTAGTATCTGTTTTCTTATAATGTTTGTCAATCTTTTCAATGCAGGGTAAGAATGTTCAAGATATTATGTCTTGGAAATTACTCGTTTCCTTGCAAATGGATATTTTAGAGAGAGAAAACACAATTCTCAGGTAGCTGATTCTCATCATTATTATATAAATTCTGGGTTATGGGACAGTCCTATCATCCACATGTCGAGGACTTTCAGTATTTTTAAAGATTATGGCAAATGCAGGTTCACAGGTTCATGAGTATTAGGGTTATGTTTCTAGCATTAAACATTATATAATACTCACTTTTGTATGAATTCAGCTATGGATATGAGTTAGATATAAATTGACAAATACTGAAACAATACAGTTATTTCAATTTTGTTAGCCTCCACTAATTTTCTGAAGATTGAACCTGAGAAGGACATTGAATTATTAAGCTCCATGATCCACATTCACTTCGACTTTTGTGGCATACTCTTGGTGCTATTTTATTTTGCTGAATAGCTGCTGCCAAGGGCTGCGTTATACATTGAATGAAAAATATGGTTGTGTCATAAACAAGTCACTTGCTGGGTCATGAGTGAGCGTGTTGCCTGTCCATGTTGTATTCTTGTTCTAATAAAATGATTTCAATTTGCAGATCCAAGGTGGAAAGCATCTTGGATAATCAAGTGCACACGGAAAATAAGGAAATGATCGTGCTGCTTATAAGCTTGTTTTGTAGTATGTTAGCAAGTGTTAAGCTATTTGTAGATATGACAAGAAGTATATGTAGAAGAAAACTAGAATTGATGAAATTTTTTAGAACCAATTTATCCTTGATTTTTGTGCTTTCAAGTTTTAGCACAATAGGGATCATTTGTTTGTTGTAAGGAAGATCTATTAACCAACCTCAGTCCTCTGTATAAATGCAACGTAGACTCCCGCTTTCCTTTGTTTATACTTTTTTTCCAGAAGCCATGTATTTATAAAATGAGCATAACCTCTATGTTTTGAGTTTCAAGTCTTTCTTAGGATGTCACAAGTATCATGCTACATTCAAGCAATGTGATAGACTTGACATTCATTGTTTTAAGCTACTTTTATAAGTTTGCTTTATGGTATTCGTCTCAGTATTCTTCCAAAGTCAATGTCATGTTCCGTGAAAGACTTGTATCTTCTCCGCCATCTTATTCTTTTACATAATTTGTTGTAAGTTTTGCATCAACATTTTTGTTGTGTTTCACTTCATGTGTTTGAAGATTTGTGTTTGAAATTTCTCGTCATTGCGTGTTACAACTCTTCCGTGCCATGCTATGAATAATGCCAGTTCTGCATCCTTCCCGTTGTCAAAGTTGAATCTTACGAAGTTTCTTCTTCATTTTTGTGCGCACATGAATATTTTATTTTAACACGCATGCTCTGTACTTTTGCTTCATTCAACGTATGCCAGCAGTGAAAATTAATCTAACAACAATAAACACAACTTTAGGCAATCTTGATAACAAAGAATAAATTTACAAAGAAATATGTTACCAATTTATTCAAATGCCCGGTACGAAGTACACATTTATGGAAGCATTTTAACAATTGAATTATATTTTAGTTATGTTCAGAGTTCAAAATATAAAAAAAAAAAAAAAAAAACCAAACGCTACCTTAAAATACAACTCACTCACGGTGGTGTATGGATCAGCTTTCTCCCTTCTTTTGGGGCGCTGCATATCTACAGTGCTCTCATTCGAGTGTTTCCAAGGACGGGGATTTACATATGGTCGTTGCAGAAAAGCACTTAAAACATTTTTTCCAGCAGAGTTTGTTTCATGGAGAGCCTTGCCTTCAAACAATAACATCATTCCCATAAAGACTAAACAGGACAACAATCTAGCAACCGCATAGACAAACATTCAAACATAACACAAACGACTACAATTCATAAAAAATACTACTTGTGAGGCTTGATATGTGGGTAGAGTCCCAAAACATGTTCTGGCATAAAGTCGTGTCTTGTGAGAATTCCGACAATCGGGGGCCTCTGCAATGAGTACAATAAACGTGAGACTTAAAAGTTATTAGACCAAGAAATAACTGCTTGGTTATAAGAAAGAGATTTACCCCTTGACGCTTTGGTACAACACACATGTGCCGGAGACCAAGTTGTCGAAAGAGAATTGCTGCTTTGGCAAGTGACATTGTCTCAACCACGGCGTATGGGGATGTATTCGTAATAGGATGGAGATCAATGTACATTTCCATTTCTTCTTCTTCAATTTCTAGATCTTCCAGTTTAATTCCCTTCCCTGAACCTGCTTTGGCAAAATCAAAAGCAGCAAATCTATGCAATATCTCTTCTCCTGCAAGTACTCTATTACTTGAAAAAACTTCGCCCTTGAGAACGATAATTTTTTAATTTAAAAATGATTTTTTTTTTAATTATAATTTTAATTTAGAAAAAATTTTTAATATTTTTTTATAATTGTTTTTAATTATACTTTTAGAAATTTATAAAAATCTTTCTAGATTAAAAAAAAATACAATTATTAAGAATTATTATTTAGTTAGAATAATTAAAAAATTATAATCATTAGAAAATTATTAAAATATTTATAATTAAAAAATTAATTTAAAAAGTTTCAAAAAATATATTTAACTTATACATATTATTATTATTATTTAATTTTTAAATTCTTATAATATATTTTAAATACACTTATTTTTTAAATTTTTTTTAAAATTTCAAAAAAATATATTTAATCTCTAAATATAAATGTTATTATTTAACAATTAGTTAATAATAGAAATTATATATGTTTAATTTTAATTATTAAATCTAAATTATCTTAAACTAAAAAATATAAATTATTTATATTTGAATTTTAAAAAAATGATTCGATTTCGTAGTTTAAAAGTTTGGTTTACTGGTTCTAGTCGGTTTGATTCGGTGGATCAAGTTAGTTTATGTAAAGGTGAAGTTGGAAGGTGAAGTTGGAAGAAAGTGGTGGCAGGGGTTACGGTCATTTCTGAAACCATAGCGGGGAATTGGATAGTTAGTCTAAACGTCAGGGGGGTAACAGAAATATTTCTTTTCAAGAGCATATTTGCTACGGTCGTTTAAAAGGAAAGGGAACGAAAGAAATCTTAGGGTTTAGGTAAGGGTAAAGTATCGTGAACGCTCGGATACTTCCTCTGTTGAGTTGATATCAATATCTTGGTTAGGGTTTTGTTACATTTGGTAAATCATGCACGCTCCAGTTCTCGTTCTGAGTGAGTTTCTTTTTCTTTTTTTTTTTTTCACCTCTCTTCTTTAAAATTATAGTTATTTTCTTTGTGATCTGTATATGTAAGCGCATTGAATGTTTTTGAGCTTGATAGTATTTGCAAAGACTTCAGTTTACTTTGGAAACCCTTAAATTTGATTACTTGTGCTGAATGTTGATTGAAATGAGCAGAGGATTCTTTGAAGCGCGAATCGGGTATCAAGGTTCACCATGCCAATATCCAAGCTTCAAAGGTAAGCACTTTTTGACTTTTTCTTGAATATTTTATACTTTTGCAGTCTTGAAACAATAAAAAAAAAATGGAATTCTTTTTAGGTATTTTTCATTACACTGAAGTAGGTTTAAGAATATGTGTTACCTCCTTTTCATTTGACTGAACCTACTTTTAGGTAATTTAATGTTGATTTAGAACTTTTCTGTTCTGCTGTGTTTTGTGGTATTTTGATGATGTTGAATCTTTTTGTGAGATGATTAACAGGCGGTTGCTGATATTATTCGCACAACTTTGGGTCCCCGATCCATGTTAAAGATGCTGCTTGATGCTAGTGGAGGTAACTTTACTCCTTGTTATGATAATATCTATATGTAACAACAGTGCATATACTTGTGCCACTTGTGTGCTGTTCTAATTATGGGTAAAAGAGTTCATACTTTTGAATGTCCTTTACCACGCTGGCACTTTCTTTCATGTTGATTTTTACCTCCTTTTTTTGGGAAGTGGTGCGTATCCACCATTAGGATGAGAATACTGAGGTTATTTCAATTTTGGTTGTTAACAGGCATTGTAGTTACTAATGACGGAAATGCTATTCTTCGTGAGCTTGATCTTGCACATCCTGCAGCTAAGGCATGATCTCCCTCTGTTCTTCCTTCATTTGATGTTGCTTTACCATATTGTTTCAAAAATCCATTTGACATCCTTTAATATTTATGCACTGATTTTTTTCCCAACAATATATTCTCGGAAGCACATCTTACAATTTGTTGTTTCTACTGAAATGTTATGTTATGTTTGTGATTGTTGACAGTCAATGATTGAATTAAGTCGAACGCAAGATGAAGAAGTAGGAGATGGAACAACATCTGTCATTGTCCTTGGTAAGATGCTAGTACAAAATGTGTGCATACTTTTCCTGCAGTTTGCCCACTTTTTTATTCTCAATAGATCATGCAAGTTTCTGTTTAGTCTAGTAAAGTAAGTTTGATGTCAAAATGTAATTATTGTGGCTGATGCGCAAATTTTAGCATGTGGGTTAGCTTAGTAATGCTTTGCTTGGTATTGCTAGTGTACGTAGCCTCATGATTTCTGTACTTAAAGATCATTTCTTAACATTGAACAAACTTGCAGCTGGTGAGATGCTTCATGTTGCAGAGGAGTTCATTGACAAGAATTATCATCCTACTGTAATCTGCCGAGGTAATGCTGTTAGTGCTTTAAGTATTTCACTTCTATTGGTTAAAACTTTGCTTTTAACAACCTTGGAGGTAATGGAGCAAGTTTTCTTTGATTTGCAGCCTACAATAAGGCTTTAGAGGATGCTGTTGCTGTACTTGATAAAATTGCAATGCCTATTGATGTGAACGATCGTAAGTCTCTTGAATTCTGTAATTTGGCATTTAGTATAAGTTGATTTGGGTCTTTAATATAGTTTGTATGTGGAAGAATTGGATTTCTGGAGGACAACCTTTTGTTTTAAGGCCTTCCACACTTAACACTTTATCTATTATTGACAGAATTTTTATGTGAAGATGTAACACTAGTTTTATAAGTTAGTGCATGGGCATGTGTTTTGGAATGTTAGTTCATATATTATGTTGTCTGTAATGCCTTTTTTTCTCTTTTTGCATGGCAGGTGCAACAATGTTGGGGTTAGTCAAGAGCTGTATTGGCACAAAGTTCACTAGTCAATTTGGGGATCTGATTGCTGTAAGTATCTGCTTTTATGTTAAGGTTTATGTCAGTATTGTTCTGTCTTTTTCCTTTTCCTACTTATCACTTGGCTTAAAAAGGACTAAGGGGCCTTTCAGAAAAATAGAAAAAAGGACTGAAGGGGAGAGGAGGCATATCTTAGTATAGTTGATTTGGAAGTTCTCTGATTTTCATCCAGGGATGATGTGAAGACAACTCTTCTGGTTCTGGTGGGGATGGGGAGGAGGATATGAGTCTAGCTGTAGGGAGTAACTTAATACTATTATTATAAAACTTAAAATTTAATGAGAATGTTAGGAGGAAATCATATGCTTTAATTAATGACTGCTAACAATGTGTGAATCTAAAATAAAAATTTAAATTACTAATGTGTAGTGATTGATTGCACGTAATGTTAAGCATTAAAGAAGATTAAATAAAACTACAAGAACAACTAAAATTTATTTAGATATCATTAATCAATCCATCTCTGTTATTTGTCCCAAATTCTTCATATAAGATATGATGTGTTGTATGATACATATCATGACTAGTGGGTAGAAATCTTAATTGACTGTTTAAAAGTTGTGTGAAATCCTGTTTGGTCTTTCATTACCACGATAGAAACCGGTGCTGAAGTGTAATGAGACAATAAAGAAAAAAAGGGACTTAAGCTTATAGCTTCTATCTGGGAAAGGGATGGCATATGTTTTGTAGGAGTCTTGGTCCCTGCTGCCTGTGCTTCCAGTTACCTCAGCTTGCATCCTGTCTTTTACCTAGAGAAAATTTCTTCATGTGATTCATTAATTTGAAAAGATATACATGTAAGTCTTCCTAACACTTTTAACGAAATTTCTGGTGAGGCATGTTGCTTCTAGTTTTGAATGTATGTTCTTACGTAGTGGAATTAAAGGGACTTTGACATATCTATATGCTTGGAGAGGAAAATTCTGTTTATGTGGTTTCCTTTTCTGTTGCATATCTTTATATTTTCCAAATTTTTGGTTGGACGCCTACATGCTATTTGTTTCAGATTTTCACTTTCATTGTTACTTAATCTAACATGCTCTTGCAACTCTGTTTAACTTAAAGGACTTAGCAATTGATGCCACCACAACAGTTGGTGTTGACCTTGGCCAAGGGTTGCGAGAGGTAGATATTAAGAAGTACATTAAAGTTGAGAAGGTCCCTGGTGGCCAGTTGGAAGATTCTAGGGTTCTGAAAGGAGTTATGTTCAACAAAGATGTTGTTGCCCCTGGGAAAATGAGAAGAAAGATTGTCAACCCACGCATTATCCTTCTTGATTGTCCCCTTGAGTACAAGAAAGGAGAGAATCAAACAAATGCTGAGTTGGTTAAGGAGGAAGACTGGGCAGTCCTGTTGAAAATGGAAGAGGAATACATTGAAAACCTCTGCATGCAGATATTGAAGTTTAAACCAGACTTGGTAATTACAGAGAAGGGGCTAAGTGATCTTGCATGCCATTATCTTAGCAAGGCTGGTGTTAGTGCAATTAGGAGGTTGAGGAAGACAGACAATAATAGAATTGCCAGAGCATGTGGCGCTGTTATTGTGAATAGACCTGATGAATTGCAAGAGTCTGATGTTGGTTCTGGGGCCGGGCTATTTGAGGTTAAGAAAATTGGGGATGAATTCTTTGCATTTATTGTTGATTGCAAAGACCCAAAAGCTTGTACTGTACTATTAAGAGGTGCTAGTAAGGATCTTCTGAATGAAGTGGAAAGAAATTTGCAGGTAAGTGAAAGTTATAGTGTTTAAGTTTTTCTTTCTTACGGGATATCTTTTCTGAAGCTTGGATTTATTACAGGATGCTATGTCCGTGGCAAGAAATATAATTAAGAATCCAAAACTAGTGCCCGGTGGCGGGGCTACGGAGTTAACAGTATCTGCCACTCTGAAGCAAAAAAGTTCTTCAATTGAAGGCATTGAAAAGGTGAACAATTTGCTTTCTTGCACTATCTTTGGTCAGTGATCTGAGAAGTAAATTTCTTTGGAAGTGAGCTGTTGCTTTGCCACCCATTTTCCTTTTCTTTTTGTCTTATATATTAATGTGATGTTCATGCTCTACAATTGTAAAACAGTGGCCTTATGAAGCTGCGGCTATAGCATTTGAGGCTATACCACGAACTTTGGCACAGAATTGTGGGGTTAATGTAATCCGGACTATGACTGCCCTGCAAGGAAAGGTACGAATCTCCTTTTTGCTTGAGTTGGTGTTGCTTGATAGTCCGGTAATATATGTACTGATCCGTCTTCTTTTTATTGCTCTTTAATTATTAATTTAGCATGCCAATGGTGAAAATGCATGGACTGGCATAGATGGAAACACTGGCGCCATTGCTGACATGAAAGAGCTAAAGGTATAATCATACTGTTCTCTCAGTCTTTTCTCTTGTTTATGGTAGAATTTTGTTCTTTGTTGCTAAGTAATAGTCAGATATACCATGGTAAAATGCTCTTTGCAATTCTTCTTTTTATCTTTTTCTGTTGCTTATTTTTCACATGTTCTTGTAAATTTTCTTCAATTTATGGCCTTGGTGGATGCGTAGACAATGTCCAGAAACTAAAAATTAGGCAAATGAATATTGACTGAATTTGCTATTTGTTGACAGATCTGGGATGCCTATAATGTGAAAGCACAGACCTTCAAGACAGCGATTGAAGCTGCTTGCATGCTTCTGAGGATTGATGACATTGTTAGTGGGATTAAGAAGAAACAGGCACCTGGAGCAGGCCAAGCTCCGTCAAAACCAAAGATTGAGACAGAAGCAGATGCGGACAGCGAGCAAATACTCCCTGACTGAGACATTCTTAACACTTTAACTGACTATGAGATTTAAGTATTCGACAATATGCTAGTTTGCTGTTCTGTTGGCATCCAACGATTTTGTTGAGCTTTCCTTTCTCAAAATTTTTGGCTATTTTGGATAATCGCCAATGGTGCTTGTTTTTAGGTATTGTCAAATGTTCATCTGCATATTGTACAACAAACAGGAAAAAGCCGTGATAGTTTGTGTGTTATGTGAACTGTTTTGTATTCTTTTGGGTTTGTTTTTTCAAGTGTCGAAATCAGTGTTGCCAGTGTCTGTTTTCATAGATATTTGAGGATGGACCTAAAATATTTAGATGGTGGGTTTTACTAAGTATTTCTCATGCGTTACGGATCAGCAAATCAAATCTTCAAGAATTTCAAGGGCACTGAAGATTTTCATGCATGAAAGGATTTAGGAAATGTTCATTTGTAAGGCTGGCTACTGAATTTTCATAATAAATGCAGGTTCTTATAATTGCAAAGGCCTGGAAGCAGAAGGCAGTTGCATTGTATAATCTAATAAATATTAATATAAACATCTGAGTATATGTGGGGCAGGCACCTGTAGATTTAATATCGTGTGTATTCTACTTATTCTACTTAGAAAAGGTGAAAAACAATTGTATGAGTTGAATATAAAAAAATGAATGGAGTAACTTACGCTTTATGAATTTTATGTATTCTCTTGCTTCACGCCGCGTGTATATATATATTTTTTTCTTTTGTTAAAGATTACATATTACAAATTGATTAATATTCAACTAGATATTTAGTAGTATATAATCATGAATGCGCTCGATGGGAAGATAACTTACAATTTTAGTATACCCAGCATATATGAGAGTGTTTTCATTATAGACTGCTTTTATTATAGAAGGAGTTTTATCCAGAAACCCTTGGAAAGCCCTATATTACGAGGAAATTCTTACAAGTTGCCTTCATTATAGAAGGAGTTCTACCTAGAAACTCTTGGAAAAGCCCCATATTATAGGGAAATTCCTATCAGTGCAACTGGTAGGAATTGAATACACTCCCCTCAGGGGAGTGTGTTTTAACCATCAGGGCTAAGCCCTGATGGCCTTCATGTCACGTGGTAGAATATAAATTAGTGACAAAAATTGCATCACTAGCGGAAGCAGCTGGGGCTGGCAAAAGCGCTGGGGCAAGATTGAAATTGCTGTAAATAAGAAAATAATTTTTTTTAATAAAGATTTTGGATGAGAGCGAGACATTTTATCCACGAAACATTAAATTCTTATTTTTTACTGTTAACTGAACTCAAAATGGCTTGCCAGTGTCAAACATATTATAGACCACTTGAGCTATTGCTTAAAAGAGAAAATAGGAAAATAAGTTAAATATACGTGTGTATGTGTATGTGGGTTAGCTTAAAAGAAGTTAAAATAAAAAATACAAATTTTTTAGTTATATTTTCAGAAATTAAAAAGAAAAGTAGAAATATAGGGTTTCTTTTAACAATTTTATATTTTAATAGAAGTTAAAATCTAATAATTACTTTTAGATAATTTTACGATATTATTAAATGGATATATATGATATTATATTTGAAGAAAAAATTAAAAAGATTTTAAAATGCAACCCCTTTCCTACTTTTTAAAATTTATTTTAGGATGAGTTGATTTTAAAAATTTTTTACTAAACATCTAAATGAGTTTGGCCATGCAAAATCAATTTGGCCTCTTTGAAGAGCAATTTCAAATGAGTTCTAAGTCTTAAAGGTAAGATTTAGATAGTATTTAGTTTTTTGACTAAAAGTCTGAAAGTTTAAATTTTAAATCGATATAAATATCTAAACTTAAACGATTAATTTATTTTTTTAGTCTAAAATATAAATATAAGTATTAAGTTAGCTACGTTCTACAAATAAAAAAAGTAAAAATTCAATATTCTACGGTTGTAAGCTTATAAAAATTTAAATGTTTAATGACCAATAAAATGTAAAAATAATTTAAATAAAATATTTTTTAACCATACACAAATACCAATAACAATATTAATGAAAATTTTGTCATGTTTTATGACGTTATATAAAAAATAAATATATTTAAATTGGAATCAAACAACAAAATTTAAAATAATAATTATGTTATAAAAAGATTAAAAATTTGAAAATATTGACTAGAAGAGGGTGTATATTGTCTCAAATTAAATGAAAATGAACCTTTTTTTTTTTTTTTTTGGGAAAACCAACAAACACTTCATTTTCATTTCATAACAAAACGGATAATACAGATTGCAGATTTGCACCTAGCACTTTCAAGATATTACATAAGTTTATTATATTATAAAATCATATCAATCATATTATTCACTAAAGTTCAAGGAGAAAATAATTATAACACCTTTGTATTTGATGTTTTAAACTAAAAGAAAATGTTTGAACTTAGATCTTTCCTGAAATGTCTTCCACAGCTCTTTTTCTTTGTTCTCCTTCACTTTGGTTGATCTTTCTGATCCATGCTGTAACAAACTTTCTGCAATGATCTCATTATAGTTTAAAATCTCTCAGATATGAGACTTCACATAAGATTTTTCCATATAAATCTCCACTCTTCTATATCTGAAAAAATAAAGCCATAATAATAATAACACGCAAAAAACAATAATAAAACTACTATAAATATAAATCTGAGTGGATATAAACTATCATTAGGTAAAAAAATCATCCTAAATTTAGATTTAGGTGAAAATCTGCATTTTATGAAAAAAAAAAAAGGATAAAAGACAAAAAAAAATAAGAAAAATCTCATCGGAGAAAGAGCGAAGCCCCCCTCTCTAGTGAGAGACGAAGCTATTTTGTGTTAGGGATAATACCCTTAAAAGCATGTAATTAGTACATTTTTTTTTAAATAAATAAAATTAACATTTTTTCATACTTAATTATGTTTATAGATAATATCAGAAAAATTTCAGTTTATTTATCTAAATATAATCTTAGTATATATAAGTGTTAAATATACAAGAGAATTAAGATTATGAATAATAAACTAAAATAGTTTATAGTAAATTAATTAAAATTGAGTATTTTAATTAAATATTACCAGTGCGATCCACTAACATTAAAAATACGATAGTTTTATCCGGATTGTGAATGTAATGACATTATGATAGAGACACTTTATATAATATATGATTATATAAGATTGGATTAGATATAGTTTGAATTTTCATATAAATTTCGTTATTAACTGAAAATTTAGACAATGTCAATAGATAATTATATACAAATCAATTTTAATTTTGAATAATCATAAACTCTCGTTTATGTTATAGAGTCTTTTAAGTTACTTGTTATATTACTTTATTGCATATACACTTAGTATACAAAAGACTATTTCTTATATATACTATATATAAAAGGGAAGACTACTTGATTATATTGAGTTTAATGTATCAAAAATTCTCATTAACTCTACATATATATTCAATGTATCGAAAATAAAAATACAATTGAATATTTTAATTTAATCATAAATCTTAGAATGATAGAGAGAATAATAATTTATATTGTCTACTTTATTTGCATATTTGATTTTTAGACAATCTCATGACAATATTTAAACAGTGAAATTGAAATTAAATATTATGAGAGAATAATAATATTTATATTAAAAGAAAAGGTTTAAAATTATTTTAAACATACAAATTTATTTCAACTAATGAAGCATTTCTTAAAATAATAATACATTAGAAGATATTTGCTTTTTTCAGTTTCAAAGAATATATGAACTTCTTTTTTATATAAGATTAATTTAGGTATCATTTACAAATTAAAAAGAGAAGGAGAGTAAAATAAAGTAAAAAACTAAAATTAAAATAGAAAAAGATCAATGGGGGGTATTATATGTATATGGTCATTATAAATCATAATTAGTAGTCAAAGAAAGGATAATTAAGGAGTGGTTAAAACCACACAAAACAAAAGCAAGTCTACCGAACTAATGACTACTGTCTTTCATGTTGGCTTAGTCAAACACAACATGTGTGGCTCCCTTCCATTTCTTATACATTAATCACGTGGATCAGTTTGCATTTTAATTTATCATCAATTTAACAACCTTTTTTGAGTTTTGAACATAATAATTAATACATATGGTTTGATTGACGTTGATGAGCAGTGACAGAGACCCTGAACCCGTAGGTCCTATAAAATTTTTAATTAAAATTTTAAATTATATTTTTATTTTTTTTTAATCTCTACATATTTAGATCATTGCATTTTAATTCCGCTTTTACTATTGAATATAGTTGTTATATAAGTTCATTAATTTTAAAAAACTTTGGTTATATGTTTTATTATGTTTACTTTATGATTATTAAGAATATTTAATTAAAAAAAAAACATGGAATCGCACATGAATCATGCACATTTAAATGTACTAATTTGTAAAACTCCATGAAAACCAAAGCAAATTCATAAAGTAAATAATGTTGTTATTCATTCAAGTCATTTAGAAGATAATTATACTGATATTATCACTTTCAAATATTATATGTATATATATTGTAACATATTAATACACTTAAACGATATGTTTATTTAGTAAAATATTGTTGCGAGTATATTTATATGTTCAAACTTTTTTTTAAAATAACATTATTATTGATTGATTAATATACAATTTTTGTCTTTCTAGAATTTTTTTTAAAAAAGAAATAGTGCCTTTCTTCCTGAATATACGATTTTCAATCATAATGCTAAAAAATAATGAATGCACATGTTACACAACGCCCTTTTTCCATATGATGGATGCCCAAGTCAAAAGGACAACTTAATGTGTTTCACGAATTTTTCTTTTGATTTATTTTTATTGGTCCTTTAACCCTCTAAATTAATGACCGATGGCTCTTTATTTCCAGAAAAGTAGACATCGGAATCAATATTAGATAGAGAATATTTATTTTGGTCACTTTGATTATTATGGAATTTATAATAGCCACACACAATTCTTGATTTTAGATTAAAAATAAAATAAAATAAAGAAATCAAGTACACATGGAAAATAAGGAAATCATCGTGCTGCTTATAAGCTTGTTTTGTAGTATGTTAGCAAGCGTTAAGCTATTTGTAGATATGAAAAGAAGTATATGTAGAAGAAAACTGGAATTGAGGAAATTTTTAAGAACCAATTTATCCTTGATTCTTGTGCTCTCAAGTTTTAGCACAATAGGGATCATTTGTTTGCTGTAAGGAAGATCTATTAACCAATGTCTGTTCCTCTGAATAAATGCAACATAGACTCCCGCTTTCCTTTGTTTATATTTTTTTTCCAGAAGCCATGTATTTATAAAATGAGCATAACTTCTATGTTTTGAGTTTCAAGTCTTTCTTAGGATGTCACAAGTATCATGCTACATTCAAGCAATGTGATAGACTTGACATTCATTGTTTTAAGCTACTTTTATAAGTTTGCTTTATGGTATTTGTCTCAGTATTCTTCCAAAGTCAATGTCGAGTTCCGTGAAAGACTTGTATCTTCTCCGCCATCTTATTCTTTTACATAATTTGTTGTAAGTTTTGCATCAACATTTTTGTTGTGTTTCACTTCATGTATTTGAAGATTTGTGTTTGAAATTTCTCGTCATTGCGTGTTACAACTCTTCCGTGCCATGCTATGAATAATGCCAGTTCTGTCATCCTTCCCGTTGTCAAAGTTGAATCTTACGAAGTTTCTTCTTCATTTTTGTGCGCACATGAATATTTTATTTTAACACGCATGCTCTGTACTTTTGCTTCATTCAACGTATGCCAGCAGTGAACACTAATCTAACAACAATAAACACAACTTTAGTCAATCTTGATAACAAAAAATAAATTTACAAAGAAATATGTTACCAATTTATTCAAATGCATATCACAAAGTACACATTTATGGAAGCATTTTAACAAACGAATTACGTTTTAATTATGTTCACAGGTCATACAAAAAAAAAAAAAAAAAAAAAAAAAAACACTACCTTAAAATAGAACGAACTCACAGTAGTGTATGAATTTTGCATGGAGATGAGTTGTTTGATCTCTATTCTTTATGTAGCTTTGATCAGCTTTCTCCCTTCTTCTGGGGTGCTGTATATGTACAGTGCTCTCATTTGAGTGTTTCTAAGGATGGGGACTTACGTATGGTCGCTGCAGAAAAGCAATTAAACGTTTTTTTCCATCGCAGTTTGTGTCATGGAGAGCCTTGCCTTCAAACAATAACATCATTCCCATAAAGACTAAATAGGACAGCAATCTAGCAACCGTATAGACAAACATTCGGACATAACACAGACGACTAAAATTCATAAAAATACTACTTGTGAGGCTTGATATGTGGGTAGAGTCCCAAAACATGCTCTGGCATAAAGTCGTGTCTTGTAAGAATTCCGACAATCGGGGGCCTCTGCAATGAGTACAATAAACGTGAGACTTAAAAGTTATTAGACCAAGAAATAACTGCTTGGTTATAAGAAAGAGATTTACCCCTTGACGCTTTGGTACAACACACATGTGCCGGAGACCAAGTTGTCGAAAGAGAATTGCTGCTTTGGCAAGTGACATTGTCTCAACCACGGCGTATGGGGATGTATTCGCAATAGGATGGAGATCAATGTACATTTCCATTTCTTCGTCTTCAATATCTAGATCTTCTAGTTTAATTCCCTTCCCTGAACCTGCTTTGGCAAAATCAAAAGCAGCAAATCTATGCAATATCTCTTCTCCTGCAAGTACTCTATTCCTCAAAAAAACTTTGCCCTTGAGCAAGACAAGCAAATGAGACCTCAAAACAAGCCCGCATAATTCTGGTGCCTCTGAGAAAGGTGGTTCATCAATCACAGGGAACCCGTTATGCCCTGTAGTCCTTAAAGTATGTAATACATTTCCCACCTTTTCAACACCAGAAAAGGTGACCAACGGACCAGGAACAACATCGACTGCAACCAACTGTCGCATATAAGGTTCTGCATGTGCCTCCATATAAGGAAATCCCTTTAATTTCACTATTTGATCGTAGACACCTTTGTTGAAATTATCAGCTACTGTTTTTGAGATTAGGAGAACCAACATCACAAGGGGCAGCAGCAGAAGATCATTTGTAAGCTCAAGGAGTATAACACAAAGCGAAACTGTCATTCTCATGGTGCCACCAAGGAAGGATGCAGCTCCAAGGAGGGCAAAGAGACCAGTATCAAGTTTGGAGATTGGCTCAAATAGTCGCCCTACAAGACGACCATAGCAAGCTCCAGCTAGAATGACAGGGATGAAGAGCCCCGAGGGAATAGCAATCCCATAAGTGACAATCCCAAGTAAGTAAACAACAGCAAAGAATACAAATAGTGTTGAAATATGAAATACTCTGGTAGTACTGGTACCCAATAGGTTTCGAATAGCATCATCATTAGTGTTCAGAAATAGGGAAGCAAGGTCGTTATAGTAACCTGCTGGGCACTGGAAACTTTTGTAGTTGCCGGAGTCATCCGTATTAGGACAGCTAACTGATGCATCGGCAGGGCAGGGAATGCAATTTGCTAACCAGGGCAGACCATAAGCACAACATGATGTTAAAAGGGCAATGGTGATAACAAGCAAGATTTTGAACGCAGCTCCTCTTCTGTATCAGCAGAACAATAAAATTAGTATTGGAACAAAATGACTATGCATGAATGAAGGGAAGTTGTAGGTTATAATCAAACGAGAAGACATACTCGTTAATGATGCTATAAATACGAAGGACTTTGTCAATAAGATAATTATACAGGCTTCCCAAAATGCCTCCAATAGCTCCTAGAAGTAAGACTACTAATATATCTGCACCACTGTATATAACCTTTGCAGAGCTGACATCATACATTATCAAACCTCCTTCACCAAACAGCCCACAACTTCCAGTAGCACAAAGTTGTGTGAAAGATCTCAAGACTATAGCAACAACTGCTGTTGTGAAAAATGTTCTCCAGAGAAGAGCACTCCGCCACCTGAAACATGTCCAAGAAAAACAGACATCCATCGATTTGCAAGACATATTATAATTTTAAATGTTGTCACATCAGCAGAAAGGAATGTATTGCTGCACATTTAAAACTACCAGGAAATGTCAAATCAACACTTCAGTGATGAAGGCATTTCAGTTACGGATATCCTATGAATTTATCATCTTCACTCTGGTGAAGAAAGGATTTCCCAAGTTTAAGAGGACTAAGTACTTACCAAATACAATGAATTAGATATCAGGTCATGCATCAAAACCTACTAAGACTTAAATGCAAACTGGAAAAATGGTGTACATGGGAAAATATGAGAGAGTTGGTACCATGAAGCTGCCTCTTCAAGAGCAAAGAGGACACCACCAACTGGAGCACGAAAAGCAGCTGCCACGCCTGCAGCAGCTCCACAAGTGATCAAGTCTCTGCGGTCCCGATCATTTTTGAAATATCTTAACCATCTCCAAGTTAAATGGTACTTGCGAGAACCCCCTTGCCCAAGTAAGGAGGCTATGCAAGCACCAGTGTGCACCATTGGCCCTTCTTTACCCACCACAAATCCAGCAGAAACACCAAGAACAGAACCAAAGATCTGCCAATTTCGAGTAGATGTCATAAATGTTCTAGAAAACTTAAAAAGGAATTAAAAAAAAAAAAGGGAGGTAGCGACAGCCCACTTAGACCTAAACACAATTTACAGCAAAAACCAAGGAAGCTAATTAACTTATAGCTAAAGATTTGTAACCAGACATGGGAAGTGCCAAAGCTTCAGACTTAAAAACATGGTTTATCTAATTTTATTATCACTGATGTATATATTCATCCTTCATTTAACTACATATATGAATCAGCACAAAAAATGTAGAAGAACGCTATATCCCTGCATTGTTTGGTGAATGAATGAAATTTCTGCCTTCTCTGAAGAAGAAAAGGAAAAAGAAGAAGCAAAATAAGTTAGCTTTTGATATGTTGAGTCTTTATTTTACTAAATTTATATTTTCTGCTGAAGAAACTAAGAAATGTGAAGGGCAAAGACAGGGGTAGAACCCTTCGTATTTCTATTATTTTCCAAAAAGAGGATGACAAAAGCTTACATATGTACATATATTTGACTTAAAAATGATTGTTTTCTTTTTCTATGCGATTGATATCTTTTTAGGCCCTGCAACCACCAGCCTGCAAATATGTGGCCACATTTACAGAGGTGTCAATTTTACCCACCTTTACAAAAAGGGTACCTGGAGCCAGTATTGAATAAGCATCCACACCATTGAGATAAGCTTTCACCTCGGGAATACCAGACCCTGCTGCTGCCGGAGCAATGAAAGCACAAAGAGCTGCAGCAGCAGCTGCCAAACCTATATTGCATCCAGCAAATACAGCAAAAGCCTTTAAATATCTGCAGCAGAAGCATTATCATGTCAAAATAAAAACAGCAAGACCTCGACATTAATTAGAAATTCTTGTATATACTATGACAAAAAACTAAGCACATGTAGAATTAATTGATATGACTTGCAGACAAAAACTTTTACAAGGATATGAAGGATTTACCGCCATAGAAGACAACTAAATATTCAACAAACATTAGGCACTTCTCAAATGTACTAACTTTTGGGCTAATCCAACCACTCTTGGTTGCATTATGGAAAGAGTCACAGGCTTATCTCTCCACATATCAAATTAGCCTACGGTGTGCATTCGTTAGCCCATGCTAAGGTTTTCATCTATCCTTATCTTTGAACCAAGCTTGTCCTGAAATTTTTGGCCATTCCAAATCTCTAACTTGTTTTATCAGTAAGAACGAAGCCATGGACATCTTAGAACGATCCTTTTGTTGACAGATGCGCCCATCAGCAAAGAATGTCCTTAAAGCCATTCATTGATTATGTTCAATTTACAAATCATACAGTTCTGACTCCCCAGGCTGACTTCCCTCAACACACATCAATACATCAATTCACCCAAAGGAAGTTTAACTCTTTCACAAGTCCACTCCATAAGTTATATCTCCGGAGTTCATAACTTAATCAATCCATTCTCCTAAATAATCTCAGATAGAAGCAATTTGCATTATTTTATAAATTTAAAGATCAATCAACTTTATATCTGCATTACATGAAAAATTGTCAATTTTTAAAGGAAAGTTAGCTAGCATGCATTGCAGTCAAAAGCTTTTAATTCATTTACGTAAGGTTGTTTTCATAAGAATAGACTAAAATCAACTATAGGAAATTGAACTACCATGATTCTTCTTAAAAATGCATAATAAAATAGGCACAAATCCTTGTTCATGTAAATGGTGCGGTAAAAGTAAACCAAATAGCATTGAAGATCGTGAACAAAGTCAAGGTTAAATCACCAAAGTGATTCAAATACACTTGAGTAGTAGAAAAAAGGCTCACTTATGCCGAATCATGAGATCGGTAGTCAACAGCAGCTTAAAACCGGATATGTTCTCCACTGCAATATTACTGAAGATACCAACTAGGCCAGTTAACAGCCCTATAAGAAGTGCAAATGCCCACTTCATTATAACATACTGGAATATTTGAACCTTCTTCCTCGACCTCCAATCTTGCTTAAACAACTCATTTTCCACAATCCTGAAAAACCAAAAAACAACTTATATGAGCGACTAATTCACATATAAACTTAAAAGACCAAATCTTGCTTCTTATGTTTAAGAGGCAATAAACAAGAAATTGAGTACTTACTCGTAGTCAAGGCTTTCGATGGGGCAGACGTTGGCACCAACAATAGCAATTTGTGAGGTTGTGTTGACCCTTTTGGATAAAAGTGGCTGGCTGTAAGTTTCACTCTCTTTGCAATCCATGCGTTGATCATTTTCAATGTCACGCCCGTCAACAGCATCTTCTCCATGATTGACACCGTATTCTCTATCCATATTAAACTCTGCTATCAACTTATTCGATACATATAATCACCTGCATTGCATAGCAGATAGAAGGAATTAAAGATCATAAATTTGAGAATTTAAACTGTTTCTTTGATCAGCATGACCAAGATGAGACATGGTTGAAAATATTAAAATGAAGAAGACGGAAGATAAAGAAAGAAAGAAAGAAAGAAAGAAGAAAAGAAAACAGGAATCAGATAACAGCAGAAAGAAGTACTTGCAACAATTAATTAGGCCAGTCGGATGGGAATTCTGACTGAAGATGGGAAAACGAAGATGAGAAAGAATTCTTAACTGATCTGTCGGCAAAGAGAGATACAATTTATCATGTGCAAAATACAAAATGCTTGCTAGCTGAAGAAACAGAGAATAATGATAATATCTTTGAAAATTCAAGAAGTCGGAAACACAGTTTTTGGCTTAATAGGAATGGAAAAGTGGATTTTACATATTATTTTAGTGAATCTCATTATTTATTAAAATAATCTCTCTTTTTCTCCTTTTGTTGTACAAGGTTCTAGCCACGGCTTTTGAAGGTGACCCCTTAGTGGCGTACACGTGTTGGCTTTCTTTTCCGTTTCAATTATTTTTTAAAATTTCGAACAATTTATAAATATTATTAATATTTGACATAATAAATAAATATCTCCTAATATTTAAAAAATAAATAGTCGTCACGTTTAATCAAATATTTTTGATAATAAAATTTTAAATTATTATTAATATTTTTTATGACAAATTAACACCTAAAATGCGACAAAAAAGCTCAAAATAGCATCAATTTAGAAATAAAGTTGGCTTTCATAACTCAAGTTCAGAAGCGAAATGCGATAAGGCTGATGGTGGTGGCGAACTTGGGTTCAAAAGCGGCTGGAATGCGGCAAGGTTGATGATGATGGCGGAATTCAGGGGGAGGTGGATGGTTGAGGCGATGGGCATGGTAGAGGTTGAACAGAGAGGTGTGAGACGTTGACAAGAAAATAGAAGGATAAAAAGAAGAGGGGCGAGATACCAACAAGAAAAATAGATGAAGGAGAAAAGCTGGGTGAGAGAAGAAGAAGAGAAGGAGAAGGAGAAAGTTTAGATATAAGGTTTTCTTTTAATTTAAATTTATTTAATTTTAAATTATTTAATTATAAAATAAAAATTTATTTATTTAAATTTTTTGTAAGTAAAATTTTAATATCTATGTCAAAAGCCATATCACTTTTGTTTTCAATGTGAAAGTTTATTTGTCATTAAAGGTTTTTTTTCTTTTGTTAAGAAGTTGATGACAAGAAAACTTATATACATATACATATAAGGGCAGGATCAGTTTTTTCTTTTTCATAAAATCTTACATCAATTATAAATAGTTGAATATCCACACATTTAACAATTGAGATTATATTTGACATATACATTAATTATTTTTAACTCTCACTTTTACTATTGTTATTTGCTTAGCTTGTATCTGTTTTCTATAATGTTTCTCAATTTTTAAGGCAGGATTAGGATATTGAAGATATTATGTCTTGGAAATTACTTGTTTCCTTGCCAAAGGATAATCTAGAGAGATAGAATGCAATTCTCAGGTAGTTGACACTTATCATCATCAAAATATAATTTTCATTCTTTATATAAACGCTGGTTACAAGCCAAAGCAATTCATCAGCATGTTAAGGATTTTCAGTGTTTTTAAATATGGCTGAGATAATGGCAAATGTAGGTTTGCAGGTTCATGAGTCTCACGATTGTGTTCACAGTATTATACATTATATTTTACTCATGTTCGTGTGAATTTAGCCATCAATATGAGTTATGTGAATTGACAGACACTAAAACAATACTCTTTTCTTGATTTTGCGCTAAAATAATCGTTGGCCTCCACTACCTTTCCGAAGATTGAATGTGAGGAGGCCATTGAGATATTAAGATCCATAATCAACATTCATTTCAACTTTTATGGCGTACTCTCGCTTTATTGTTTTGCTTGATATCTGCTACTGAGGGCTGTGTTATAAGTAAGTTGCTTGAAAACATTGAAATGAAAAATATGGCTGTGATAAAGAAGTTGCTTGTTGGGTCATGGGTGGTCTGGTGGCTGTACATTTTGTATTCTTGTTCTGATAGAATGATTTCAATTTGCAGATTGAAGGTGGAAAGGACCATGGATAATCAGGTACATATGGAAAATAAGGAAAGCATCGTGCTTCTTATAAGCGTGTTTTGCAGTATATCAGCAAGTATTAACCTATTTATAGATATGACAAATATATGTAGAAGAAAACAAGAATTCAGGAAATTTTTCGGAACCAATTTATCCTTGATTTTTGTGCTCACAAGTTTTAGCACAATAGGAATCATTTGTTTGTTGTAAGGAAGAATTTTTTAACCAATCTGAGTTCGTCTGTATAAATTTGAGATAGACCCCCACTTTCGTAGACCAGTACTGATGTTTTACTTGGCTGAACCTTTCTTTAACCACCATATAGATTTTTTACAAACTTGTATTACCGCTCTGTAATTTTTACCCTTTTTCAGAGGCATATATTATAAACTGTGCATAAATTTTAGGTTTTCAGTTACCAGTCTTTCCTGGGATGTCACAAGTATCATTTTACATTCAAGTAATGTTCTAAGTTTGGCATTCATTGTTTTAACCTATTATCGTAAGTCTACTTTCCCATGGTATTTGTATCATACTACAAGTCAATTTTGTTTTTCCCTTCATGTTTCATGTTCGAAATATCTCGTCATCGCATGTTACAGCTATTTAGTTGTCATTCATCACAATGCAGTGAACATTAATTTAATAACAACGTACACAACTTTGAGCAATTTCCATAGCAGAGAACAAGTTTACAATACATAACCAATTTATTCAATTGTTCATTACAAGTACACAATAATGAATTTTATTTTATTTTTTTAACAAACTATTTTACATGTGCTGGTGTATGAATTTTGTATGAAAATGAATAATTGTTTAATCTCTGTTCTTCTCCCTGGAACTCCCATTGTTCGTCCCCTTTTTCCGGGGTGCTACATGTCTAAGAATGCTCTCGAGAATTTCCCGTTGCAGAAAAGCACTTCCAACATTTTCCACACGAACTCTGACTACCCTCTTTCATGGAGAGATTTGCCTTCGAACAATGATCTCATTTCCAGAAGCACTAAACAGGACGTCAATCATTGGCATCTGAAAATATGAACATCCAAACATAAAGCAGACAACTCATTCAGCAAACTATAGAGTATAGAGACGAAATATGAAATTCTCTTGTCGTATTGGTACTCAATAGGTTTCGAATAGCATCGTCATTGGTGTTCAGAAATACGGAAGAAAGGTCATTATAGTAACCTGCCGGGCACTGGAAGCTTTTATAGTTGCCAGATTTGTCAGTATTGGGACAACTGACGGATGCGTCAGCGGGGCATGGAACGCACCTTGCAAACCACGGCAGGCCATAAGCACAACAAGATGTTAAGAGGGCAACGGTGATGACGCGCAAGATTTTAAAAACAGCTCCTCTTCTGTGTCAGCAGAACCATGAAACTATTATTGCAATAAAATTATTAAGCATGAATGAAATTGCTATAAGATAAGACATACTCGTTAATGATGCTATAAATACGAAGGACTTTGTCAATAAGATAATTATACAGGCTTCCCAAAATGCCTCCAATCGTTCCTAAAAATAAGACTGCTAACATATCTGCACTGCTGTATATAACCTTCGCGGAGCTGGCATCATACGTTATCAAACCTCCTTCACCGAAGAGCCCACAACCGTAGTTGTGAAAAAGGACCTCCAGAGCAGAGCACTCTGCTAGCTGAAGCATGTCCAGGGAGAAAGCATCAGGAGAGGAAAAATGGTGTACACGCGAAAATGAGGGAGAGAGTGGTACCATGAAGCCGCTTCTTCAAGAGCACAGAGGATGCCGCCAACTGAAGCCCGTAAAGCAGCAGCTACACCGGCATCAGCTCCAGAAGTGATCAAGTCTCTGCGGTTGCGATCATTTTTGAAATATCTTAACCATCTCCAAGTTGAATGATACTTGCGAGAACCCTCCTGCCCAAGTAAAGAGGCTATGCCGGCACGAGTGTGCACCATTGGCCCTTCTTTACCCACACCAAACCCGGCAGAAAAACCAAGCACTGAACCGAATATCTGGCAAAATTAAAAGAAGGAAAGCAAAAGGCAATTAACTTGCAACTAAAGAACTAAAAGTTTGTAAAATTCACACTTATAATTTTTTAGTTTAAAATAATTAGATTTAATAATTAAAATTAAGTATATATAATTTATATTATTAACTAATTGTTAGATAATAATCATTATATATAAAAGTTAAATATATTTTTTGAAATTTTAAAATTCTTTTAAAAACTAAGTATATCTATAATCAAATTGATATTATAAGAATTTAAAAATTAAATAATAATAATTATATGTAAAAATTATATACATTTTTTGAAACTTTTAAAATTAATTTTTTAAAGAAATAAATTGTTTATAATTAAATTTATTTATTAGAAATAATTCAAATTTAATAATTATAATTTTCTTATATAGTTTCAATTATTAATTTATTTTAAACATGATTTATCTATTAATTTAAGAATATTTTTAGCTTAAAAATAATTTTTTAGTTATAATTTTAATTTAAAAATAATTTTTTTAATTATAATTTTAGAAATTATAAAAAATTATTTCTAAATTAAAATTATAATTTAAAAAATATAATTATTAAAAAATTATTATTCAATTATAATAATTAAAAAATTATAATTATTAGAAAATTATTTAAAAATTTATAATTAAAAAATTAATTTTAAAAGTTTCAAAAATGTATTTAGTTTTTACATATAATTATTATTATTTAATTTTTAAATTCTTATAGTGTAAATTTGATTATAAATATTCTTATTTTTTAAAAAATTTTATAAAATTTCAAAAAACATATTTAATTTCTACATGTAATTGTTATTATTTAATAATTAGTTAATAATATAAATTATATATATGTAATTTTAATATTAAATTTAAATTATTTTAAACTAAAAATTATATATTATTATATATATATTTCAAATTTAAAATAATGGTTTGATTCGGCGGTTCGAAAGTTCGGTTTATTGATTCGAGTTCAGTTCAATTTAACAGTTTAAACTAATTTAAATAAGAGTAAAGATGAAAGAAAAATAAAGATAGAGGGGTAATGAGTATTTCTCAAATCTTAGGAGGGAACTAGGTAATTGGCCCAAATCTTAGAGATAATGAGTATTTTTTTCACTAAAATGTTTTTAAAAAAAATAATTATTTTGTTAGTAAATCATCACCTAACAACAAGCTTTTTTAATAAAATAGTTATTTTGTGAGTTATCACCCACCTATAGGATGTTATCTACTATCTTCTTAAATAAATAAACAAATTTCCATTTGATGATCTAATAATATTAGACCACATTACACTGACATATCAGGAGATAAAAATGCAAATGATTCACTTAAAAGCAAAAAAAAAAGATGCTTTTTGAGGACCCCAAGGATTAGAAATTTAGAAGAATAAAATGACAAATTTATCACAATAACAGTAAAAATAAGGTCTCACTCCATCTTATCTGAGTTTTGACTTAACATAATATCATGTGACATCCATAATTTATTTTAATTTAGATTGAGGCAATATCATACATATTTCTTATATGCTGCAAGTTGTTTTATAGAGAGATAAAACTAAGTTACACTATTCAATATAATGAGATAAGGATTGAGTCGATTGACTATCATACTTCAAGTATATTTTTATATTTGTTAATTATTTTTTAAAATTTTTACTTAGAGCATTTCTAGAATGAGAAATTCAAGTTTAAATTTAGCATAAGAAATTTTAACTTTTGTGTAATATATTTTAAGTTTCGTATCATAATTTAGATGTGATAATATAATTGATACATCATATCACAAATTCGATGAGATGATTATATACATATATATATATAATTTAAAAGATTTAACTGGTATATTGTTTTAGGAAAAATTTTACATTAATTTCCATTCCCAAATCATTGATGGGAGAAACATGCTCAGTGCCAACAACTAATTTGGGGTTTTAACATATACCTCCCCTAAGGTTTCAAATTTTAACACTTAAATAAAAGATTTAAGGAAAGATACACTTATCTTCCCTGAACCATTAGTTGACCATTCAATTTTATTTATATGATTATAATACTCTTAATTGCTTCAAAGTAAAGTATAAGAAATTCAATTTGTATGTAATAAAAAATAATTTTAATTTATATTTATTTAAAACTTAGAAATTTAATTAATGACAATTTATTTTAACAATTTAATTTTACTTGTATTTAATATTTATTGAAATTAAGAATTTAATTAATGATAATTGAACTTGATAATTTTAGTTTACATTTATTTAATATTTACTTAAAATATAAATTTAATTTTTATTCATATATCATATTTATCCAAATCTCAAATCTTAATATCCAAAATCGCCGCCTTTCTTACTCCCCTCTTTTACAAATTCTCCAACAATAAACTATATTTTTTTTATTTCACTAAACCATTTCATAACCTTATCAATCTCACTCTTTTTATAAAAATACTTTAATAGAAGATTTATGTCATATGCATTCATAGTAAATATACACTTCAATATCAATATTATGATTTGTAAAACAAATGTACACTTTTGGGTTTACATAAAAAATTTGATGGAATTACGCAATGACAGAAAATTAGAAAAAATATCAACATGACTAAATTGCTAATTTTAAATATCATTAAATAAATTTTAATTTAAATAAATATTAAATGAATATAAATTATAATTGTCATTAATCAAAATTTTAATTATTTTAATTTTTTGAACATCAAATAAATTAAAATTGAGTTTCTTAAAATTTATTTTGAAACAATTAAGAGTATTATAATTATTTTAAGTGAAAATACATGGTCAATTGATGGTTCAAGGGAGGTAAGTGTGTTTTTTCTTAAAATTTTCATTTAAATATTAAAATCGTAAATTAAATTGTCATTAATTAAATTTCTAATTTTTAAATAAATATAAATATAAATTATTTTTTATTACATACAAATTGAATTTCTTGTACTTTACTTTTAAGTAATTAAGGGTATTATAATCATAAAAATAAAATTAGATGGTCAACTAATGGTTCAGGGGAGGTAAGTTTGCTTTTCTTTACACCTTTTATCTAAATGTTAAAATTTCAAACCTCAAAAGAAATATGCGTTAAAACCCCAACTAATTTCTATTCTTAAATCTTCCAATTAGAGGGAGAGATGTTCTTTTTCAAGAAGCAAAAAACACGTGGATGCGAATGAAAGAAATAAAAATGATATCATATTCATACATGAACAGCAAATTCTCAATTCATAATTTTGTATTTTCAAAAGTCTTTTTCGTCTGGTTGCATTTTAAAAAGAAAAATTATTGGATTATTTAATAATGCAACTGCCCCCAAGTCCTACACTTCCTGCCTTTTGCTATAATGATAAGACTTTGTTGTGATAGGTGGGTGGATTCCCATAAGTCCAACCACAAGTAGAGTAGACACTAACTATATATTAACTGAACTAGCCTTCTGTTGACTTTTTGTCTTCCTCCTTGGAGTGAGGGAGTAATACTAATACTGATGTGATAGATGAATTTCCATTAGAAGAAGACAATAGCCTACCCTTCCCTCCTTCCTCTTTTTATCTTCCATATGCGTGACAAAGTAAGTCTGCGTACATCACAGATAAATAGGGATAATTTTGACTCGTGGAAACAAAGTAATTCTTGAAAGTACTGATTTCATTATAGTCCTATTTTACTTTAATTACACCCGCCAAGAATGTCATCGATCGTCGGAAGCATGCAAGCAGCTTCCATCGCTGTCTTAAAGGTCTGTGGTTTCACATTATAGGCATCACATATCTGCCAAACAAATAAACAAATTCTGTGATAAGTTGCACAAAATTTGCAGTGTGTAAAACGAGTAACAGAGAAGAAGCAATAAAGAGGGGAATCGGATGAAGAAAGAAACAGAATTAAGAAGAGTATTTTACCATGGAACACAATAATGAAAACATAATGAACGTGTTTTCACAACAAACCACTTAAATCTAGTATACACAAAAGAGCTCACTAGTAGTGGTGTATGAATTTTGCTTGGAAATGAATTGTTAAATCTCTGTTCTCCATGGAACTTGTATTGGCTTTCTCCCCTTTTTCCAGCCTAGAGTCCACCTGCTTAAATATTGTCGTCGCTGAAAAACACCTCAATTTCTCTAGAAACTCTGATGAGTTTGTTTCATGGAGAATCTTGCCCTCAAACAATAATCTATTTCCATCAAGACTAAACAGACCATCAATGGGCAATCAAAAAGAAAAACATCCAAACATAGGGCAGATGACTCAAATCCATGAAAATACTAGTTGTGAGGCTTGATATGAGGGTAGAGTCCCAAAACATGCTCCGGCATAAAGTCGTGTCGTGTCAGAATTCCGACTATTGGAGGCCTCTGCAATGAATAGATATGTGAGCAGTAAAGTTATTACACATCATGCATGTTCAAAATAGAATGAAGCGAAAAAATAACAGCTGAGAAGCTTACTTCTTGACTCTTTGGTACAACACACATGTGCCGGAGACCAAGCTGTCGAAAGAGAATTGCTGCTTTGGCAAGTGACATTGTCTCAACCACGGTGTATGGGGATGTATTTGTAATAGGATGAAGATCAATGTACATTTCCATTTCTTCTTCATCAATATCTAAATCCTCCAGTTTGATTCCCTTCCCTGAGCCTGCCTTGGCAAAATCAAATGCAGCAAATCTATGCAATATCCCTTCTCCAGCGAGTACCCTATCCCTTGAAAAAACTTTTCCCTTGAGCAAGACAAGCAAATGAGACCTCAAAACAAGCCCACATAATTCTGGTGCCTCTGAGAAAGGTGGCTCATCAATCACCGGGAACCCATTATGCCCTGTAGTCCTTAAAGCATGTAATATATTTTCCACCTTTTCGACACTAGAAAAGGTGACCAAAGGACCAGCAACAACATCGCGCGCAACCAACTGCCGCATGTAAGGTTCTGCATGTGCCTCCATATAAGGAAATCCCTTTAATTTCACTATTTGATCGTATACGCCTTTGTTGAAATTATCAGCTACTGTTTTTGAGATTAGGAGAACCAACATTACAAGGGGAAGCAACAGCAGGTCATTTGTAAGCTCAAGAAGTATGACACAAAGGGAAACCGTCATTCTCATGGTGCCACCAAGGAAGGACGCGGAGCCAAGGAGTGCAAAGAGACCAGTATCAAGTTTGGAGATGGGTTCAAATAATCGCCCTACGAGACGGCCATAGCAAGCTCCAGCAAGAATGACAGGGATGAAGAGGCCCGAGGGAATAGCAATCCCATAAGTGACAATCCCAAGGAAGTAAACAGCAGCTAAGAATACAAATAGAGTTGAAATATGAAATTCTCTTGTAGTACTGGTACTCAATAGGTTTCGAATAGCATCGTCATTTGTGTTCAGAAATAGGGAAGCAAGGTCATTATAGTAACCTGCCGGGCACTGGAAGCTTTTAAAGTTGCCAGATTTATCAGTATTGGGACAACTGACAGATGCATCGGAGGGGCAGGGAATGCACTTTGCAAACCACGGCAGGCCATATGCACAACATGATGTTAAAAGGGCAATGCTGATAACAAGCAGGATTTTAGAAACAGCTCCTCTTCTGTATCAGCAGCACATTAAATTAGCATTAGACGAAAAAGATTAAGCATGAATGAAGTGAAGTACCAGGTCATAATCAAATTAGAAGACCTACTCATTAATGATGCTATAAATACGAAGTACTTTGTCAATGAGATAATTATACAGGCTTCCCAAAATGCCTCCAATGGTTCCTAAAAGTAAGACTGCTAAAATATCTGCACTGCTGTATATAACCTTCGCAGCGCTGACATCATACATTATCAAACCTCCTTCACTGAAGAGCCCACAACTTCCAGTAGCACACAGTTGTATAAAAGATCTCAAGACGATGGCAACAACTGCTGTTGTGAAGAAGGTTCTCCACAGAAGAGCACTCCGCCACCTGAAGCATGTCCAAGAAAAAGACGCGCATTGATTTTCAAGACAGATTACAATTTAAACATTTTCGTAGGGACAGAAGTGAACATCTAGGTGATTTGTAAAGTACCAGGAAACATAATATCAACACCTCACTGGTCTGGCATTTTACTTTCATATATCTGACAAATTTATTATTTATGCTTCCTTCTATTCCAGTGAAGAAAGTATTTCAAATGTTTTAAGAGGAGTAAGTACTCATCAAATCTATTGAATTTAGCATCAGGTCATGCATGGAAACCTACTAAGACTGAAAATGCAGAAGTGGAAAAATGATGTATATGGGAAAATGAGAGAGAGTTGGTACCAAGAAGCTGCCTCTTCAAGAGCAAATAGGACGCCACCAACTGGAGCACGGAAAGCAGCTGCTACACCAGCAGCAGCTCCACAAGTGATCAAGTCTCTACGGTCGCGATCATTTTTGAAATATCTTAACCATCTCCAAGTTAAATGGTACTTGCGAGAACCCCCCTGCCCTAGTAAAGAGGCTACGCAAGCACCAGTGTGCACCATTGGCCCTTCTTTGCCCACGACAAATCCAGCAGAAACACCAAGCACAGAACCAAAGATCTGGAAAAAATTTCTAATAGAGGTCATAGATGTCTAACAAACTTAGAGAAGGGAAGCAATAGGTAATTAACTTATAAGTAATGATTTGTTACCAGACATGGGACGTGCCAAAACTTCAGACTTTAAAACATGGTTTACCTGATTTTATTATTATTGACGTATATATTCATCTGTCATTGAATGCTTTTGTGTATGTGGGAGAATCATAAAGCAATAAATACATATATGATTCATGTCATGAAAATAAAAGCAGGACAATTTTCTAAGTTTTCTGAAAAATGAATTTTTCAGTGCACGCAACCACCTGGCTGCCGCTGTGTTCTCACACATATGGAAAGGATTCAATTTTTACTCACCTTTACAAAAAGGGTACTTGGAGCCAGAATTGAATAAGCATCCACGCCGTTGAGATAAGCTTTCACCTCGGGGATGCCAGATCCTGCTGCTGCCGGAGCAATGAAAGCACAAAGAGCTGCAGCAGCAGTTGCCAATCCTATATTGCCTCCAGCAAATACAGCAAAAGCCTTAACATATCTGCCCCAGAACCATAATCATATCAGAATAAAAACAGGAAGATCTCAACTGAAGATTTCGTTTTAATTAAAAATTCTTATATATTACTACAATGTAGTATAAAGAATCCAAGTGCGTGCAGAATTAAATGATATGAATTTCGGATAAAATCGTATAAGGATATAAAGAATTTACTATGATAGAAGACAATTAAATATTTGACAAATATTAAGCACTTCTCAAATGTATTTAACTTTTACATTTATCCTTTTTGTCTAACACATTATTTTAGATGCAACTTCACTTTGTCCACTCTTTGAAACCTTTCTAAATCCCCACCCTATGGTCACTTTTCAGAAGTCAATCTCTCTGGTGCACCTGCACTTCCAAATGCACACCCTCTCTTTGACCCGGTCTTGTTCTGAAAAAATGCCATTTTGAATCTCTGCTTGTTTTATTCACAGTGATGATGTAATCAACGATTAGGATGATCCTTTGGTTGACAGATGCTTCTATTGACAAAGAATCTCCTTAGAGCCCTTTGTTTATACTCAACTTACAAATCCAAATAGTTCCCCCAACACAAATCAGACCTGCACTGAGTTAACCACAATGAAATTGGACTCTTTCGCAAGTCCAGTCCAAAAGTATACTTCCAAAGTTTATTACATAATTGATTCATCTCCTAGATAATCTCATAGAGAAGCAATTTGCGTGATTTTATACATTTAATAGTCAATCAACTTCTTATCTTTAGAACAAAAATTGGTCAACATTTTAATGGAGTAGGTAGCATCTCTTGTTATCACAGGCTTTTAGTTCATTTATCTAAGGTTGTTCTTAATGTTTACCATATGCAGAGCTTAAACAAAGCCAGTTGAATGATATGTTCCTTCAGCTTTCATGTGAATTGACTGAAATCAACTATATGAAACTTAACAAACATAATTCATCCCAATCATGCCTAATAAATGTTTGCAAATCTGTATTCATGCAAATGGCTGCGGATTAACAATACTCATAATGGTAAACATAACACAGTAATAGTAATGATTGTTAAACGAAGCAAAGATTACATCACTCAATGGATTCAAATACACTTGAGTAGTAGAAAGAAGGCTTACTTATGCTGAGACATCAGATCAGTAGTCAGGAGCAGCTTAAAACCGGATATGTTCTCGACTGCTATGTTATTGAAGATGCCAACTAGGCCAGTTAACAGCCCTATAATAAGTGCAAATCCCCACTTGAGTATGATATACTGGAATATCTGAACCTTTTTCCTTGACCTCCAATCTTGCTTAAATAACTCATTTTCTACAATCCTGAAAACCAAAATCAACTTCCTTGAGCAACTAATTCACATATAAAATTAAAAGACCAAATCTTGAGCGCTCACTCGTAGTCAAGGCTTTCGATGGGGCAAACGTTGGCACCTACAATGGCAATCTGAGAAGTGGTGTTGACCCTTTTGGATAAAAGCGGTTGACTGTAAGTTCCCGTCTCTTTCCAATCCATGAGTTGATCATGTTCAATGTCACGCCCATCAATAACAACATCTTCTCCATGATTGACACTGTTTTCTCTGTCCATATTGAACTCTGCTTTCAACTTTTGCAAAACATACAATTACCTGTACTACAGACAAAACAGAATTAAAGCTCATAAATTTGAAAAGTTAAACCGTTTTGGTGATCATCATGATCAAGATAAGACATGTTCTAGAATTTGAGATCCGAATTGACCAAAATTAAATTTTCCTTTTTCAAAAAGAAAAAAGCTTTATACCATGCTAAGACGAAGAAGCATACGAAGAAACATTTCTAGGAATATTACAGTGAAGAAAACAGAACATAAAGAAAGAAAGAAAGAACACAAAACAGGAACAACACGGAAAGTATATGCAAGTACTTACTACAATTATAGCGTACGTTGGGCTTGTGTCAGGAGACGAGAAAATGAAGTTGGGACAGAATCCTGACTGGGATGGGGGTGGTCAATCTATCTGAAAAGGTGGGATCTAATCCTTGCGATACAAAATACGGAATCCTTGGTCTGTGCTCGCTGGCTGAGTACAGTGCCATTATGCCAGTACCAAATTACCAAGCAAAAACATTCAAAATTAGAGGTCAAATTTGATACGTCTAACACTACATTTTGTTTCCAAAATTTTCTAAATATTTGTAATGTAAACAATTTTACCCTCGTACCCAAATCAACCCACATTTTCTCCCAAAATCCCAAAAATAATCAATATATTTTATTTTATTTTTTTTCCATTTTCTCCTTCTGACCTTTGTTTCTTTATTTAAATTTTTTTTTTTACAATATATTTTAGATTATTTTCAGCTTTACCCAAATAACTTAATTTTCAAATATAACTTAAAATATTAAAAAATCATCAATAATACCTATATTAAAATTTAATTACCGTTAAGATAACAGAAAATGATGAAATGTCGTGTTTGCCTTTATTTCAATTAATATTGTGCATGCAACAACGAAAATAACCCCATATGTATAGTTAATAGTATATTAAAAAGATAAAATTATCCCTAGATGTGTAGTTAGTAATGTAACTTTCTTGAAAAAAGTAAATTAAATATATATTCAAATTAAATTAAATACATCCCTTAAAAAAGCAAATAATGCAATATCTAATATTAATTAATTAAATAATATTAATAAATTTATTATTATTATTATTATTATTATTATTATTATTATTATTTGTGCACAGTTAGTGTTTTTATATTAATTATTAGATAAAAGTAATAAATGAATTGAGACTGATATAAGTCGAATTGACATTTCAAATTGTTGAGATGTATTTATCTTTTAAACAACACATTCTTCCTTTGCAATTTCTTTTTGGGGTATTATCAGTTTTCTCCCCTGAGGTATAGCATATTATGGTTTAGACTGCTAAAGATCTAAAAATAGGCAAACACCTCCCTCTCAAACAGATCTCTGTTAATGCAGTTAATGGAAACAAATAAAATTACTAAAATATCCTTCAATGTCATATTACATAATTATAATATGAATCATAGTTATTATATATTATAATAAATAAAATTACTAAAATATCCTTCAATAACTATGATTTGATCAATAACAATTAAAAATTGTTTTTGGTATATTTGCCATTAATTCCAGAAAAAAAATCTCAAATAATTAATAATGAAGAAAAATTACAAAAACTGTACCAAAAACAATTAAAAATTTATGAAGCATAGTTACAATTTAAGGTTTTCAGCCGATGGGTTTATGAGGGTCTGAGAGTAGTGGCTCATTGAGTGGCTTAACAGTGGCGGCAGCATGATATTCACTCAACAATCTTCAATCGACAAGGGAGTTGTGATGGTTGGACAGGTAGTTAGTGCAGCGATTTGAGAGGAGGCTTATCTTGGACGTGGTGGTGCTGTGAAAGAAGAAAGTGGGATGAGAGAGATGAGGGTGACGATTCCTTAGGCACGGCGGCGCTCTGAAGAGAACATCGATGAGATGAGGATGGGTGATGAAGATGAGGATAAGATGGGGACTGGGATTTAAGGCTAAAAATTAGGGATTTTTCCCCTTTTCTATTTTATGAATTTTAATTAAAAATTATCCATTTAAATTGTAGCAATTTTTTTCTTTAAATTTTTATTTCTGTTAAATGTCCAAAACATCCTTTTTTCTGTTAAGTGAACTAACGGTGTCAAAATTTTAAGGGAGGTCTTTGCGTATTTTTTAATTTTGGCCATCTAAGTGATAATATGCAATACCTCAGGGGAGGAAACTGATAAAACCCTATTTCTTTTTTGCCCTTAACACCATAATTTTTAACGGTGATCTATTGTCACCAGAGACTAACGGTGATCTGTCGATAACTTTTCTATATTTTAGGTTATATCCGAAGATAGTCAATAAATTTGGTAATAAAATTAAGAATAATATGTATGTTTATTTATTTTTCTAACAAAAATAAAATTTAGTAACAATATTGTGTGAAGACTTACAAGTTTTAATTTTGTATTCTTATAAATTTACAGTGATTAATTAATTATTTTCACATATTTGCTGCATTATTGAAAGAATATAATTATTGATTATTTATATATTTATTTTTGTTATTTTTATTTTATATATAACACAATTTAGCCAATTTGACAAAGAAGTTAGACAATCAAGTCTCACTATTGAAATGGTCTAGAGTGAGTCCATCACTTGCTCTCGGTAGATTGATGGTGAGTAACGATCAGTTGATACTCACTCTAGAATTCTCAAGAGTAAGTGACAATTTGATAAGAGCGACTATAGACTTGATCGATAGTGAGTCTGGATTTGTCTAAAATCTTTAGAACACTAATCTATTCACAAAATATTTTAATAACATATGTACACTGTAATAATTTACACAAATGATATAATAAAACAGACAATACTCATTTTTAAGCTTTGAAGCATTCGTGTTGAATAGTATACTTTAATCTTAATCTCATTGTTTAATACATAAAACAAAATATATAATTGCAAAAGTTTGAAGAGGTCACATGTTAGGTGCAGAGAAATTGGATTCCTGCAAGTTTATCTATTGTGGTCAACTTGTTTTGATAGTGAATTCAATTAAATTTATTTGAAGACAATCATAAAATATATGTAGGAGTTCTTGATACTTAATGTTCCTAGGTTAAACAAAGCATTCTCTCTCTACCAATATATGTTTCAATGTCATTTCATGATCTTATCGACGATCTTTTATTATCAATAATTATCGATACATTATTATCCATATCTGTGTTAAAATATATACATAAATATAAGTATAATTAAGAGTAAATAACAGACTACAATATAAAAAATTGAAAATCTTGATAATGGATCAAGTTGATGATATTTTCATGAGTTCAATCACAAATACACTATAATCTATAGTGAGTCTCAATATGGTTAGTACTCAATTTTAATCGGGTTAGAACTCACTCGGAATCTCAATCAATTTAGAAAAATGTCTTCCCTAGGACATACTTAAAACTCTCAAGTCATCTTGAGTCCTAGTAATGGTAAGAAGTAAAAATTTGATATTTCGTAAATAAGGTTTCTTACTCCCAGCTAATTTTAAAAAAAAAATGTATCTATTTTTTTATATTTTTATTTATATTAATTATTCATTTTATAATTTTTCTTAAGAAAATATAACGTATGTAATATAATTTTTTAATACATTATATATAAAAATAAAATGTTAAAAATATTTCATTTACTTTTTGTTTAAATAATTGAATATCAAATTATTACTAAACAAGTAAAAGATGAAAGTTAAAAATATTTTTAGCGTATGAGTTTAGTAAATTATGTTATAATTTTTTATAATAGTATTTTCTTTTCTTAATTTAAAAAGTTTAATTTTAACATTTTAGTTATTAATATATTATGAATATGATTAATTAAATTGCTATAATTAGAAGAATTATATCTTACTTTGTTATTTTGCCACAATTTAGGGATGAAAATGATAGTATTTGAATAAATCAATGGAGGAGTATCAAAGTCAAAGGGAGTTACTTGTCTTTCGTTCAAACTTGAGAGATATGCATTGACCCTCAAATTATAAGGGTGTATATGATAATTTCTCATTTTTAATTAATAATAAAAAGATAAGTAATTATAGGGAGGTAGGAGGAAGTCACAAGTATTCTAAGAGGTGATAAAAATATGTACATGTTTGACTGGAAAAATAGGTAGGTGTCAATCATACATCATTAGTTAAATATTCAATTGACAAGTAAGGCGTCATGTGTAAATTAGGTAGTGGCACGAAATTAAAAGTAAGGTAAACGTGTTAATTAGCTATATGGCATGAAATTAAAGTTTATGCATGTGCAAGTATATATAAATAAATTGCAGTTCAATATTCCTTCTTTTGCAATTAGAATGCCTTTAGCCAAATTGAGAAAAGGAAATAGAATATATAGAAAAAAAGAAATAAGAGAAAAGGAAGGAGAGGAGGGAAAAAAAGAAGAAAAAATGGGTGAAATCTTGAAACTTGGTTTAGAGATTATTCTTGGGATTATTACATATGTTATATTTGTTTTGATATGCAGTACTTCATTTTACACAAATAAGTTAATAGTGTTATATATTTAATAGTTTAGTTTTTTAGATAATTATATTTTGTGATAATTATTTATTATTACTAAATTGATATTAAGAAGTGATTCGAGGGAAAGGAAAAAGTTATGAAAAGTATAAAAATGATCATGCTTTATTTAGATAAGTGGTTATAGGTATTTTGGTTAATTTTGAGTTTAAAATTTAAAAGAAAGGATTTTATTTTATTTAAATTTTAAGTAAATGTTTATAAATTTTTAAGCTGTCATGTGTTGATTCAATTAATTATGTTCTATACTGAGTTTAAATAATATTTTATGAAAAGAATATTAATTTTTATAAATACAATGAGAAAAATGTGTCCACATTTATCCTATTTTTTGTAAACAGATGATTATTATGCAAAGTAAAATTTATAAAATTTTTAAATGTTAATAAGATAACATAAATTTTTGACATGAAATAGTAGTTAATAATGGAGATTTGATGGGTCATGATTGATGTATGCACTATAACTTTGAATGTGATTTCACTCTCGTGGTGAAAGGCTGCAAAGATGAAATTTGAGCAACGGTCCCTGAAAATAATGTCTAAAAAGTACGTTTGACTATTTATCATTGACAATCCTCGATATTAATGGCACAAAAATATATTTGACTATTTATAGGTGGCAACCCCTAAGAAAAATACCCTAAAAGTATGCATAAAATGAATTAATTGTAATTGTTTATAATGAACGGATAAATGTTTCTGTATTATTTTCCATGAATATTGGTTTTGAAATTTCTCCATGATATTTTATTAAGTTTACCGTTAGAATTCAAAAAGTGTTTTATATGATAATTTATTTATTTTAAATTTTCAAAAAAAATGACTTTGCATATAAATATCTATTGTGAGTTAGCTTATTCCTACTTTATAGTTTTTCAGTAATACTTAAAACAAAATAATTATGAGATAAGTGATACTCTACAAAAAGAATTTTATTGTCTTTTAAGCTTTATGCAAGTAAACAGTTATCTGTAGTTGAGTAATTTTAGATATGTGAATATATAGGGTTTGGTATAACTCTATATTTAATATTTGAATATTAGAAACCATAGTGTGTTGGTTATGGTTTTGTTGAGGAATGAAATAAAGTAGTTTTTTCTGAAATCTCATGATCAATAAGAAGCGTGTGTAAGATTTATAAAAGTTGCAGGTTAAAATTTGGCATATGTTTCTCCCCTAAGATTCGGACTTGTACCACTTGAAAAAAAAAGAATATTGATTGTATCACATACCTACCATGTAATGTTAGTCAAGTAAACTTAAATGATGAATACAGTAAAAAGCCCTTTACATTTTTTAGCAAGAATAATGATATAACTTTTCTTTTAAGTATAAACATCTACAAGTAATATAACTAGAGCTCTACTATGAGTTTTGATATATGCAATTGTAGTTGACCCCCAGAGTTCTTCTTACACTATAAGCAAAATAAGGCCCACATTTAGTGGGGAAGAAGTCCCATAAATAGTGGGAGGAGCCCTGAGAGTGCAAGGCTCAAATAGACACCCTTATTAAAGAGAGTATGTGTCTTTACCACCTAGACTAGGCCTAAATGGTTGTATAGTGATGTAACTTAAAACTATAGGAAATAAGTGGTGATGTAACACACTTAAATTAATTTAAAACTGCAATAATCCATGATCAAATCTACAAATCAAAATTTTTTTCTAAGTGGAATATAGATTAGCTAGTTCCATGTGCTTTCTCTCGACAAAATCAACGCTACAAATTCATGGAAGAGGAAAACTAATGTTCAATACGAAAGTTTTGATCTCTTTAGATGAGCATCTAAATTAACAATGCATATTTATATATGTAAATCATAATTAATAAACATTTAAAATATGTTTTAAATTTTAGATTTTTTATTATATAAGAACTAGAATTTGACAATAAAAAACTAAAATAATATTCCATCTACATTATCACTATCTAGTGAGTGACTTAACATTGCTTCAATTAACTTAAAATTAATAGCTACCATTACTATAGAAGAATTATATAGACATACAATAAAAACTGGATTTGTGAATTATGTTTTTAAAGGTAGTGCCCTTTTACACATTGTTATAGGGTAAAAATGAACTGGACACGTGGCGATACGTAAGCCCATGGAGCTTCAACCGACACCTATAAGATGATATGCTCATGTCAAAACTTGTCTCAAAAGGGATACCTACTGAGGTAAGATCTTACCTTAAAAAGTTAGGGTATTCATATAAAGGGTATCACATGGCCATAACCAATAATTGACAATGGAAAAGATAAAATAAGTAGACCCTACTCTGATACAATCTCGCATATTAAGGGATTCGGTCTCTAATATCCTCAATAAAAAAATATAAAAGTCCTCCAAGGTTTATAACTCACTTAAGGGATTACCTAACTCTATCAATGTAATAGCACTAGGTGGTCGCCTGACCAAGAAAGACATTTCAATTCTTAAGAAGTTAAGGATGGACTCTACCTTATGCTGTTAGTATTTAAGAGACCACAAATGAGGACAAATCAACTTTCGCCATGCATATAAAAGGGATTTAATCTCTTTCTCTAATTAGACCATGCTACCTGGCATGCAATCTTGGATAAGGTTATAGAGACCAATCCTAACTCATCACATGTCCTTGGTTTTAGTTCCAAACTAAGGATTCAATTGTAAAAACTAAGGATGAGAAAAAATAGATAAAGTAGGACAACTTTCTCCAACCAATCATAAGCTAAGAAAGATATGGTATAAATGGGCACTTATCTCAAGGTTTGAGCATCTCCCATATCTTCTATCTTTCTCATCTTTCATTTTTGGGATCACTTCACTTTCTCTCACTAGAAGAAAAAGTCTTATCATTTTTCCCTCTTTTAAGAACAAGAAGACTACTTTGTTTTGTTTATAGGTTCATCAACTACCTTAAACACATAATTAATAATAGTCTTTTATGCTTCTTGAACTATTTATGTCTTCATTATTAAAGCTAGAGGGACCCCTTTTATTCCCTCTTCGCCCCATTTATACCTTTCTTGTTGACTCTATCCCTCCTTTACAGTACACCATGTGTTTTTCTATTTGACCTATAAAAGTCGAGCCTAAAATTCATTCCCTCGAGGTACTAACTTGAATGTCGAACCCTTTTTTAACTGAGTTCTTTACTTTAGGTTGAAGTATCCAGCTTAGGTTCGACGTTAGTAACGATAAAAGTTGAAAAAAGATATAAGATAGTTTGGCTAATGGCCCTACAGAATACAAAAAAGCATTTCAAGAACCTTTTTAGGGTCAGAATAGGGTCGGGTCGGGTGCATAATATTGAGTTTAAATTGTTGACTAGGCAATGACAATCACCTTGGACACTAGATCACCTAGCACTCCACTTCACCAAAGTTGCATATTTTACCACATCAACAGACATGTACTTATAATTTGAAAAAAGTAAGCTGGCGATAGTGTTTTTGATAAAATGCCATTAAAGAATGTAGTATCCTGGACTGCTATTACTACGGTGCTTGTTCGTTCTGGTTATAATAAGGCGGGGTTGGTTTACTTTTTTGAAATATAGAGATCAAAAGTGCAACGTGATTCATAGACTTATGCTATTACATTAAATGCTTGTGCTAATTCAAATACCTTCAATTACAGCGGGAAGATTCATAATCACTGAATAAAGAGAGGTTCTGTTGTAAGATTTATTTGTTGCTAACTCTCTTGTTACAATGTATAATAAATGTAGAAAATTATACTACATTTTGCAATCATTTGAAAGAATAAGCGACCTTGATATGGTTTTATGGGCAACAATAACAACTTATATTCAAATAGGCCAAGAGGAAAATGCTTTTGAAGCATTTATAAAAATGTGAGAATTAGATGTGAAACCTAATGAGTATACTTTTGTTGCAATTGTAAAGAAAAATGCTTACAACCGTCATATCTGGTTGCTTTATATTTTTGCCCTTAAATCTAACAATTAATTAATGGAAGACTAACACCACAAGTAAATTATATGATACAATCAATATTTTTGTCTAAGTGATACAAGTCAAAACTTGAGAGGAGGAATGTAATAATATCTGTGACAATACAAATATCGAATAAAGATATCAAGTGATACAAACAATATCTTTGATTTCTGCCTTGGGTGGTGCACATATAAGCAATGTGCGGAATATAAAGTTAATTATCCTCATGGAAGTTGCATTTAACATAATTCTTATTATATAATTATCACATTAATGACAAATATAAAATTTATTGCTACCTATCATGTGAATTTTAATATATTTTTCGGTTAAATCCGTCGCACTCAGAGATAAGAGCATACAATGACTCTTAACTACAAGATCAGAGTATAAATTTATTATTTAAATGATGTTGTTATATAATTATCACATTAATGACTCTATAAAAACGCTATGATAAATCGTTGTGATATTCATTAATTCACGCTTTATTTTCGCATGTTTTCCCCAATCCCAGGGCAGTTAACTAATGGCTAATGAAAGAAAAAGGATCACATGAGTTTTAATTGATTAAACTTCAAGAGAAAAAGTGGATAAAAAAGGGGGGGCTCCCCTTGACATGTTGAGATCTTATATTATTAATAAAAGCCGAAACAAGACGAATATCCACAGAAAAATGGCGTTACTGACCGGTAATGGAAGTCCCATACCAATTAGCCCAAAACCCAGCCAGGGACCGACACTTAAGACATGAGCCAAAAGAAAGAAAGAAAAAGCAGTTGATTCACGGCGTTAGTAATGTTGTATAAAAAACCCTCTTAATCCGGGGTCTATTTTGGACTAAATCGATCTTTAAGATGGAAAACATCATGTTCATATATACAGATTAATTTCTGCGCTGTGTTCCCCAAAAATAGCTTACTTAGAGAGAGAGAGAGCACCGAGAACCAAAATAATGTAACACTAAGGCATAGAATTGCAATTACAACTGAACCTCATTCCTGCCAATGATGAATGTTGATTATAGTACAGAAAAACCACTCAAGAAATTTAGGCAGCACAGGCAATTCCCATCTATAAAATAACAAATTCTCTATGCCGAGAGCTGCGTCAACAGCTTAACTAATATGCCTCACTTGTGAAAGAATAGGCCCCGCTTCCTTCCTTTCCTCTTTTCACTAACCTGCAACATTTGTCAAAGGAAATGTAACATATACTCCAAATGGCAATTGCAGTGCATCTGATTGAAGTTTTTGCAAATCTATGTTCAAAAGATGACGTGGAATTAGCACACTGATCTTTCATTAATCTATTCGGATATGATTTAATTAGAAGCTCAATGTGACTCAATTCGGCAATTATGATCAAATCAAATTCAAGCGAAAAGTGGTTACTTAGAGGTATAATCAAATTTCAGTATGAATATAAAAGAAGAAAAAAAGTCGGAGAGTTTCATGTTATTTATACAGAGAAAAAAGGGGTTTAGAAGTGAAGAATTATACCCTTATGATAAACAATCTCAAGGTAAGCACAATTGTATCCCTCGTACTGCAAAAAGTAAGAAACACAATTACATCAAGGAGCATTCAACAAAAATTCTACAAAACCACCAATCAGTTGCGGATCTAGTAAAACTACAACTGAAAGCCAGAGAGTAACTAAGCCAATTCCTTCAATATTTTGGAGAGAATGAGCAAAAACAAAGTACAGCTCTAGAACAAAGAAGAAGGTTTAAGGTTTCTGAAGTTTTCAACATTTATTAATGCATTCTTGTCAATAAGCACATGTAAGATATAGTATCTTTAAGCCTTAATTGTAGTAAAATTTGTAACAGTAAATTTCATTGACCTTTCTTTGCACTATTATTGAGTGGTTTACTGTAGCCTCCAACACACAAAACCTGATTTTCCTGTCTCCCGTCTTGTCGACAAAACTCAAGTCCTTTTAGGGTGGTTCTAGCATTGTTTTCAAATTGGTAATTCCAAGAATCATTTCAGAGAATAAAAATGGTGTTTCAATTGGCAAAGATTGAGAATATGTTTGGTATTGTTTATTTGAAAATAGCTTTCTACGACTGACAAATGCATAATGCGTTTAGTGTTTAAAATTGAGTAAAAAAGTTGTGCTTGAGTGAAAAATTAAACTGTGTTTCCAAAACGCATTTTAAAAAATGTTTATAGACCATAATGTTATTTTCTACATCACAGTAACATTTGAGAACATTTGAACTCGTTTTAAGAAATAAATTAGTGAAGACAAGTTTCCAAAAACAGAAAATTGTTGCCGAAAACATTGTCAAACAGTACCTTGTATATGTTCTATGATCTCTAAATCCATCTGAAAGGGGAGTTATAGTACACCCCTCCTTCAGATGCCAACTAAACTGTAAAAACTTAGGCTGCCCTTTCAAGTAGCTATAATTTATTTATTTATTTGAGTATTTACCAATACTTGGCACACGCCTCAATTAAATCCCCCTCCAAGGTTGGTGTTGGGGAGCACCAATATCTGAACACTTACCAGTAAGCAAAAGATTGAAAAAGAGAACACGGTTGACATGCAAAATATCACTATTAAGGAAATTATCTATCAAAGTATAGACACTTTCTCTATTGAAAAAGATTTGGCCACTGAAATTCCAATAGAGGTGGAATCAGCCAAAACTTTTGCACAAGTATGTAGAAGGGAAAGAACTTTGTCCATCATAATATTATATTAATTTTTAGAATCATGTCCATCCAATGAATCAATTTTATGGCAAAAGAGATGTCCAAACTTCTTTCTCCCTTCCTCTTGTTATGAAATTACAGGAAAGATTAAAAACTTACCAACTAACATCTGTTGTACTGCTATCCGCTCGTAAGAGATGCTCAGTACCACTAGAACCAATTATCAAGAATTCTGTAGCATTTCCATAAGGAATTGTGACCTACAAATTGGGAGGAAAAAAGTACTAAGCAAAACACAACGGACTTATCATCAATTTACAGAGTTAGCAACATAATTGCAGCCATTAATTACTCATGTCAAGACATATTTCCTTGAAAGAAAAATGGAAAATAAAAAGGTCAATGAGAGGTTTGAAGTCTAGCAAGTTAATTTTACCAGAACCAAAAAGTATGCATATCTTAATGTGGAGAAACAAATAGCAACTGCAAGGACCTGGTGCTATTCCATGTTATTGTTACAAGAATTTACTCAATAAAAGATGTTCCTTGAAGAAAAACACACAAACAAGTACAAAAGTTGTACATGTGATGCAGTGTAAAGCTAGCTTCATCAGTTTAAAAACTGCAATTACCAATTTGGATTTCAACATTTCTCAGTTATATAATAAAATGGAAGATTATAAAATCACAATGGATTCACAAATGAAGCATTCTACTCATGGTTAGATTCTCTGAATGTTCTTATGACAAGAAAAGGATCCTTCTTTTCCCCCAAGTGAGAGGGGGGAGTGGGAGTATGAAGGGAAGATTTGAATGTTTGTTCTCTTTGATTTTTTGATAATAGAGAAAGCTCAACAAAAACAAGCTTTAGCTTGTCTCAATTATTATCCAAGTTCAACCCAACCTAGTACTTCACAGAGACTATATGATCATTCCTGTCGGTAAAAAAGGCTATAAATCATGAACAGAAATCCACGCACAGGAAAAACCAACAAATTTATCCACAATGTAACATGGTCATTACTTTTTTCTTATAGAAGAAAAGATAAAACTGTAATGTAGTAAAGCTCTAGCTCCAAAGAATCAAATAAGATTTAGACATGAAAGCTTACAGTTGTGGTTGGTAAAAACTTTTCAGTGACGACAAGACCACTGGGACCAGTACACTTGATACTATAACCTTCTCTCTTGATGGCCAATGTAGCAGGTTCCCATATATCAAGATATCCGGTCTGAGACATCAAGACATTTATAAACATTCACCATGCCACAAAGATTTGGAAAACATTAAAATGAAAAAGATTAAGATTAGTTTCCATTCAAACAGAAAAATGAAAAAAAGGAATCATAGAACTGCAGGCTTTCTTTAAATAAAAGTCATACCGACACAGAAACTCTGTATGATGCATGGCCACTATAAAAAGTCTTTTCTATGTAGTTCTGCATCTCATGGTCTGTGAAAAGGAGGGGAAAAATATAAATATTACATCAACATAATTTGCAATGAGTGATATCCAAGAAAAGATCAATGTATTAGGAAAAATAAATTGATCTTAGCAAAATTTAGGACTCCAAGGGAATTGAAAATAAAAAATTCAATCTGGTCAATAGAGGAGAGAATAGTTAACTAAAACACTATGCAAGAGGCTATTTTTCCTGTTGAAAATATAGAGAAAAGGGTGCAATTTATGTTCTACACAATAGCAAGAACATGCATCCTAAACGACTTCAATTTAATAGACATTTTTTTTACCAACACAGGTTAGGATTCCGGTCAGTGTTCCTTGCTATTGATGCAAACTCAACTGAAATGCAAAAATGAGTAAACCTACTGATTAAGTACAGCACTTCAACCTTATGAACAACCAATCCAACCTTGGGCTAGGGGGAAGGAGCAAAGGAGCTGGGTACATAACTTAGGTGTAAGATTCTAACAATTAGTGGGCATTGCTCCATTGTTTTCACATATTTAACATCTTTTCTTCATCAATAATGCAATAAAGATAAAAATAACGGTTGATATGAATGTGATGCTTACAACTGACTTCAAGTTTGCAATTTATGTAAGTGCTTTGCAAACATCCAAATTTTCAAAATACATGCATTAAAACAATGAAAGCCACACAAGGTGAAATTGTAATGCTTTAACACAATTAAAACCAGTAGAAATGGCAGCGTAATTGCTTACCACAAGTAATCTTTCTGTGGTCATTGGAAAATACCTTTACAAGCTCTCCCTAGAATCACAAGAAGGCAAGTCATACATAAAAAAGAGTAACAACATATTGCCAGTGTTAATTGCATATGAAAAATATATGAACACATTTTAGGGGCAAAAGTACACCGACCACAAAATTTATGCCCGTAATTTTTATAGCTCGGGTTGTTGCCCAAAAGCCTTATATTATATGTTGAGGCCATTAATACCAATCTCGTGAACTATACAGCTGAGTTAATACCTTCCGCTTCCTGTCATCAAGAGGCTGCACTTCTATAGCAAGATATGCATCAACATCATCAGCAGTAACAAGATAGTTTGGCTGCTTTGCTCCTGTCAGCACAAACTCCTTGAGACCCAGATTCTGGGACCAGCAGGTACAATCATGAAAGGAAAATATCAAAAAGAACAAGGAGAAGGGTACCATCTATGTAATTAACAGATCCATCCTCCAGATGTCGTACCCACTGCCAATGCAATAAGTGATGCAAGATCATGCAATCAATATAGACATTCAAACAAAGAATTACTTGATACAAAGTAATTCACATTACATTCAAGAATTTTATGGAAACAAAATCACTAATCAACATCAAACAAGTTAAAGAATCCAGCAAATGCACCTCAAAATTACAACTAGTTGTTCCATTAATAGAGTATCCGCATGCCTGGAGTTGTCGTCCAGGAAAAGCTTCTCCAGAAATCTGGAGGCCCTCTATTGCTGGCAATGGATCATCATCAGCGGCTGCATATTGCAAACTTTACAATTTGAGATAGCCAACACCAGTGATCATACTGATACTAAGCTTTGAAGTGCAAGATGACATTACCCTCAGAAAAAGATGAAGAAGGTTCTTCAAGAACAGGTGGGAGATCAGGAGAATAAGAGGAATTGGGATCATCAAGCGTGGTTGTGTAAGGAGTGTGTCCTGCAGGCCAATTGGATGAATGATCTCTCTCACTCTGCTGTTCCTCGGCATCAGGGTCATCCATCTCACTGTTGCTGACAGGGACACGAAATTTGACTTGCTTATTAGCAGTTTCTTCACTGTATCGAGTAGCACGTGGATCATCATGATTACCAGCAAGCTGTGCAGGTATAGCTTGCGTAGCAGAATCCCTGAAAAATGACCAAGTCACTCTATTAGGATACACATTCAGATGATTTGAGAAACACCATAAGCATTCAAACAGATAAATCATGTATGAGACCAGGAGAGGCATCTAAAACAGATCCATGGACAATGAGATAATCCTCTTTTCTCTTTTATTTTTATTTTTTCAAATAGACCAAAAAACTAATACCAGTGCTTGCAGGAAAGTATAAGTGCTGAGGAAGAAACTACATATTTCAGGAATGCAAAATGAAATTCAAAAGGTCTAGCAGTTAAATTATTAGCCAAAATACAAGGGCCAATTAACATTACATATGCAGGAGCACTATGGTAAAGTTCAGTGGTTCCTCATTTTAACAGGAACCTCTGCACAACAATTCATTCATGCATGACCAATGAACAGAAGAATCCAATGAAAACAGAACCCACCAACAAATGTAGATGGTTGTAATTTGTACATTCAGTTCACAGTAGCAGTCTCCATTTGACCAGGCTCACCTGCTTGCAAGAGGTGAATATCTCCTCATGTCATCATCCAGATTTTTCCCAACACCACCCAACCCATCCTGATGGTGATCCAGCAAATCCCAATCTGTGGCTCCTTGAGCATCAGAGTTTGTTGGTATCTTTCCATGGGAAAATGTCGGCTGTGCTACCAGTTCAAGCCCATTTTTGTTCTGACAGAAAAAAGAAAAAAGGAATTAAAGAAAATTATCATGATATACATGGAAAATAAGTGGAAGATGACATGAGCATACTGAATTAATTAATGCTGCACTGGTCGAATGAGATGATGACTGTGGAGCAATATTGGACTGACTCAAATCCGAACGCCACGGTGCTAACTGATACTGTGACTCCTTAAGTTTTGACTGGGACCAGGGAAAGAACATTATCAACACAATCCATTCATGGTGGAAACAAAAAGTAATGCTGCATGATATGTCACACTATCATAAATCACACCAAGGGAAAACTCAATTATTAAAAGTTATTAACCAACACATTCTGAATAACATACCTCAGTAAGAATGAGCTTCTCCTGCAAATGTTTAAACAGAACCTGCAAGAGTAAGAAAGTTCTCATAGTATACATATGCATCTGACGTAGTAAAAAAGATGCAGCTTTGTTTAAATAAATTTTATAAAAGAAAAACCTTTGAATTAAGGCTTACAAACGGCATACTCCTTCAAGCGGAACCAAGAACAAAAAACAAAAATGAAAACGACCTTGCAGATACTCTAATAATTCTAAATAAACATAAAACATAATGATAACAATATTACGCTCAAGTGTTTTTCTTTTCCTGTCTTTTAAAAACAAAATATTTCACTCCGCATATTGTGTTGAGGGTCCAACCTTTTTTCTCCAATAACCAAAGATGTCCCAGAGCATGCATGCAGTCAGAAATGGGGATTAGTGCCCAGCCCTACAACCTTAGTCATTAGGATATCCATGGGATACAGTATCCCAAAAAGATCTAGCTCTTGGCTGAAAATCAAAGGTTATCCCATTCAAACCCACTCCATAGGGTTACTATTTCTTGATTCAGCGAATCCATGTAATGTTAAAAGCTACTTACTCTCTCACACCACAAAAACCCGCTAGTGCCTTTTCTCCAGCCTCTTCACCCCCAAGCTTAAAAATTAGGGGCATAAGCAGAACAGCAGTTACAAAGCTCCCTTTTAGGATTATAATGCAATTTGGACAGCTGCCTAAAAATTTATAGTCAAGCGCAGAACTTTGCTTCTCTCTCATTTTTATTTTTCAGCACTTCTTCTCTCTACCCAAAACCTGCAATGCTAATTGTAGCCATGATGCCAGGAGTTTTTAGTACCTTTAAAAAGCTTATTATCATCTGAATCAGTCTCCCCTATATAACTTAAGGAACTCACTCTCATGCGATTTTTGTCCCTCTTCCATAAGGAACCTGAAAATTTTATCAACTGTTTGACATATCCCTGATCCTTTTAAAAAATCACCTTGCTACTTCCACATAACTTTGACTTCACATTCCCAGTGCTCAGTCTTTTCCCCATTAGCTATGATCATTCTGCCAAGTTCAATATTGCTTACCTTGTACTTGATGCAGATAACCCACAAGCCGAATAAGGATCAATTTTGCTCTGATATCAAAATCAACGTAGGCTAGGGTTAGAAGCTGGTTGGTATACAGCTAGTTGGACCTGAATGAAACTCAAACCAAGGCTGGCAAGTTGCAAATTTAATATTTCGATCAAATGTAGCAAATTCCAGAAGAAATACAGAAAACAACTTGATGATTCGAAGCAATGAGGTTTAAAACCTAAACTCTAAGACTTTTAATTGAATCAAAATATGCTGTTCAGAGGCTTTTAACAGCCAGTATATATATACAAAATGCTTCAAAGCCAAAGAAACTTTTATTGCTTATAGTTTTGGAGGCCACTCATACTTTTAGTAAAGTGTTTCTAGCATAGGACAGCTTGTCCTTGTTTCTGTGAATAGCTTTTTCAAAATTTCCTTTCTGCAAAAAAACAATGTATACTCTGAAATTGTACCCACTTGACTAACTATTGTCTTAAATTATACGTTAAAATGATCCTAATAGAAGTTAAATTATAAACCCTAATTTTATCCTTAAGACACCACTTGACAGCCTAAGAACTTCTCCTTGGCTTCTGGCACCTAGAATACCTTGACCCATATGGATTTTGATTGCACCAGTATGTGACCAATTTTATTTCTTATCTCCTTGAAGAAGTGAACAACAAAGAAATCAACACCACAAATGATGTGAGAGACAGTTAGTACCAATGAACTCTTAAGCACAAATTCTAAAGATTCTCATTTTGTTCAGCAGGAGAGGTATAGAGAGAGAGAATGATAGACATAAAATTGTTTTCATTATAAATGATACCCATCATAGTCACAGGAAAGCGGTAGGTGTAAGACATTTTCCAGGTATCAAGACAATGCTAAATTACGAATAGAACAACCAAAGCAGATAGATCTAAATATCTAAAGTTGATTTTAGGATTCAAACATTTTACATGCAAATTAAGCAGGAAGCTACAAACATAGCTCATTTTAAAATTTTCATTAAAGATATAGAAGGCTAGCTGCATCACAGAAAACCTTAAAACCATCTGAGACTGACCTTGACATTGCTAACAATGGATTGTGCATCAGGTACTGGTGGCTGGAGAGAATATTCTGCCAGCAGAGGCAACAGAGACTGAACAAATGTTGATCTTTCTTGTTGTGCAGCCTAGAAAACAAAATGATGAACCTTAGAATTTGTTTAAGTTCATAACTATAAAAAGAATATGAAAAGGCGATACAATTAACATTTTTAAATATGATTATCATAGCAAAGCAATCAAACTTAAATTAACTTTTAATTGTTAAAAACAATAAATATCTTAACTTATAAAAGAAAAGAGAGTCGATCGACCAGAGTTAACAATGAATGTTCAACTCCCATAGGGTGTCAAAAGGCGCAAGTACAGTAAGGGACATGCATTCCATTTAAATCAAAGCATTGGCAGCTAATTTTGTTCATATAAATAAAAACGCTCATCAAAATGCATGCAGACTAAAAGCATGGGTAACTGAAACTGAACATGTAATTGCATATATTAAACATGAGATAGTTTTCAGAAAACATTCAAGAAATTGGAAAACGGTTTCTTAAAATTTCTAATACCAAATATACTAAATCAATCTACTAGATATATGCCAGAAAAATAACTACACCAAACAGTATACGGACCTGTAGTTGGTATGTGAGATGTATATTTTCTTCTATTATGTCTTGTCTATATGAAAGAGCTTTTGATGCAGCGTCAACAAGTTCTTGTTGTTGTTGATCAAAGGCCTGGTAGCAAGAAGTCCAAAAGAACTTAATTAACCCTCTGAACAAACATAAGAAAGAGAAAAAGAAGAAAAGACAGTGGTGGCGTGGTGGGTGAATTAGTGAGGGCTGGAATAAGGCCTGCCTACCAGACGCATGTAAGCGATGCGCTTTTCAAGAACATATTTTTCATTGCGTATTTGCGCTTCCTATCAACACTTATCATTATTAGTCACTTCAACTAACAAAGAATACAGTGACAGAAGAAGGGAACTAACAGGATAAAAAAATATTAATCCTGGCAGCTTGTAAAACCATTTAAACACATTTTACCTTAATAGAGTATTCAGAAAGATGTTTTCGTAACTGCATAATCTCTTCTTCATGTTCCCGAATCTTAAGAACAAGGTCCTAACAGAATATAGAATTGGCTCATTAAAAATTAAAACTTTAAAAAGGAAAAACACATATTTTAGAATCATATGAGAATACCTGCTTCCATAGGCTGCTGGGATTATTTACTTCAGCCACTGGCATCAGGCCCTGTCCAGACAAATTAAACCGTGGATCGTATTCGCCATCTATTTGGTACCTAACAGGAAAATAAAACATTGTCTTAAGTAGTGCATATCCTTCTTTAACATTCCTCCATCAGACATAACAAGATGCAATATTTATATAATCATTAACTCCTATTCGATGTGAGATACCTGGTAGGTGAAAATGATGTCGTAGATGGTGAAGATAACTGAGTGGGGCCTGAAACATCTGCATGCGCTTGGCCGCCAGAAAGTACCTTTAATGTTCCATTGTTCTTGCTACTCTTAGATTGGATGTCAGAAGGGCTTTGCAATGCAGCATCTTCAACATTTGGCTTCAGATCTTGGCGGAGAACCATTATACTTGACGGATCAACAGTAGAAGTATTGCCCATGACTCTAATTCTATCTTCTAGATTATTGACAGCGGGAACTGACTGATGAACTTCATAACTTCCACAAAGATGCTCTTTCCATGGATCACCATGAGGTTTTCGACCAATCGATCCATCTAACCTCTGCCAAATTTCATGAAAAACATAATAAAAATGGAAAATAAGACATTCATAGCTTCAGATTAAACATAAACCCAAAAAAAAAGGACAAATGAGGACAAAAGTAGGTAACGCAACCCAAAATCATCCTTCGACTGATTTCTATTCTGACAACAAGCAATAACTAAAGAAGCACTTACATATTTTTCTAGCTCCTGACTCTTTATCAGAAGTTCAGTCTTCAATCTATTGTTCTCTTCTACCTACGAAAACAGTTTCAGTCTTCAATCTTTTTCAATTCAAACAAAAAAACTAACAAACAAACATGAAGATTTCGTAAGCTTAATTTGAAAAGGATGTACATTGAGAATGTGAACGAAAAGGAAAGATAGATACCTGTTGTTTGATGGTGGCCTCGGCAGCTTCCACAGCTTTCATAACCTGAAACAAGCTGTCGTTGTTATTGTTATTGTTCGAAGCATTACCCTTATCATTTAGCCCCAATCCCAAAAACTTATCAGATAAATTTCCTCCATGACCGTTCTCCATTTCTCTTTGGAAGATAGCTCACAACTCTTCCTATCCAAATTCAATTCATGTCTACGGAATGACCTACTGTTGCAATACCTCTCAGTAACTAATCATAATATATAAACAAACATATCTTTTAGCAGCTTTACAGAATTGAAAATTGAATAAATGAAACGAAACCCTAAAAGAGGACGAGGAGTGAGTGGTATGTGTATCTGTATGTAATCAATTCAAGTGAGTGAGGTGTGCGTGTAAATTAAGACACAGAGTAATTATGATGATGATAGAGAGGAAGACGCTCTTTTTTGGGTGCTCAAAGCCAACGCGTGACCTCGTCTTTCTGTGGTCGTCTCCTTCCACCACGCTAATTTCTTCTCCTCTCTTTTTTCTTATTTTTTTAAATAATAATTGCAATTAATTTTAATTTTACTATTTATTTTACTCTTTTGGTAATTATATTTTCTCCTCAAGTTTGGTATAATTATAACTTATTGTACATACTTTTCAAACTCGATTGAGACCCCTTAAATTTTAGAAAATGTATCGATACCTCGTGAAACGAATGTTAAGGTTGGGTGTGACTAGGATTTTTTTCCCTTGTATTAAAGAAAGCCCTAAAAAAAACGTGGTAGGAGTTCTGTTCACGACAAGATTTAAACACATTTCTTCTTATTTTAAAGTTAAATATGATAAATTTTGTTGACTCATTTTTGTGACTTACTCTTTTACGTTAAAATTAGTGGTAAATTGTTAAAGTACTCTATTAGTGAAAAAAATTAGATTATAATATTTTATTATAAAAGGATCTCTAAACTTCTTAACAAAAGTTATAATATAATAATTTTCATCATAAATAGGTTAAAATAGAAAATACTTTTTATGTAAATATGAGTATTTAAAATATGAAATATTATCACTTGATTAATTACACATAAAGGTACAATATGTACTTTTAATTCAGTTTCACTTTTTATAAATTATTATTTCTCACATTTTAATCTATATTTGACAGATAGATAATAATTCTATAATACAACAATTAGTCTCAAAGCTATGATCCCAATCCTAAAGCCAAAGATCTGCTTAATTTTCAAAATTTAAAAATTTAGGATGGTTTCTATTAAAGTTTGAAAATATTAACTGAAATATGTTTACCACATTTTTTAGGGTAAAAAATATAATTACTCTTTTTTTCTTTCACTGTTATTTTTTTAAATAATAATAAAAGAATTTGTTTGGTATAACTTTTTAAGTAAAATTTTTTATAATAAATTTTTTACTCATAAAATTTTTATGAATAAAACTTTTAATAAGATAACTTTTGAAAAAATTTAAATAATTACTTTAATAAATAAATTTTTAATATTTTATTTTAAAAAATTAACGTAAAATTTTTAAAATAAAATAAAATAAATATATTTTAAATAATTTTATTTTTAAAAAAGTTAAAGAATCTTTATTACCAAAAATTTAAATTTGTAGTTTTTTTCTTATAAAAAAAAATAAATTTTTTAATTTTCAAAATTCTTTTTCAATATTAATCAAACAATATCAAAAAAATTTAAAAAAATTTATCGTTAAAAAAATTCTTTTCTAATATTAATCAAGCATAAAAAAATTTTAAAAAAATTTTTTATTATTAAAAAAGTTTTTAAAAAAATTTTATTATTAAAAAAATTCTTTGACCAATAACAAAACTAAATCAAACGTTCGCTAATATTGAAATTCCTTCATTAGGGCTTATTCTTAAATTTGAAATATATCCGTACTTCAGGTTTAAACGATACCATAAGCTATTCATATGGGCTTGTGGTCTCATGCCCGCTTCCGTTGTCTGAAAGCTAAACACCATATAATTTATTCAGTTGGAAACCCGTGAGTTACACATGTAATTCAAGACGAAAAGCATTTGCGACAAAAGCACTAGTCCACTTCCCTGCGTGACTTTTGTCTTTCTCTTTTATCATGCTAATTATTGTTTAATATAATTAACAATGATTAAGCTTTTCCTAAGCAATTATATTCTAAGATCACTGGGTTCGTCCCAAATAACTAAACCTCAAACATATATAATTCAAAACTCTGCATTTTTAAAAATGTCTTCAATCAATTAACTTTATTCCTTGAAACGAAAGACCCGAGGCTTATTAACAGATTGCAACTGTAATTTACAGAACAGAGGAACCGCGAACTTATTTTCTCACAATTTAAAGTTTCATCTTCCTATCAGAATCAATTGGCAAAATAGTGCTGAAGAATGTCAAGCAATAATACACCTTTTTCTTGGCTCTCACCAGTCTTCCAAACCTTGAAATCTCGAGGAAAATAATCTGAATCACTCCAACGTTTTAGCGATGCAATCGAGAAAGGACCTTGTATATCGCCTTGCGGATCTGCATAATGCCATTCCATGCTTTTCAACTCCATCACGTGCCTTTCTGCCAACACCTCACTTTCTGCATTTTCCTCCTCATCATCATCACTTAAATCAATCACCTCCCCGCTTGCCAACCCTTTGGCAATTTTATCTTCCTCTATTTCCGCAACATGGGTTACAGCATTGTTCTCACTTCTCATCTCTGTTGGTTGCTCTTGCAGTTTAGGTACAGAAGTATCGGGCGCATTCTCTGTAACAACCCGAAATGCCAATCAACAATAGTTATGCGGAAATGTAATTTTCATCACTTACATTCACTAACCCAGTAGACAAATTGAAACTGATCAAAACACAGAGCAGTTTCATATAATAGAAAGTACAAAAGATCATCAAGTGCTACAAGAAAAGAAGCTACTTTTTCAGTGATTTGATGATACCCTTTTATTTTCCACTTCAATCTGATGTAGAATAAACCTTTAATTATTAAAAAAAATGTACTATTACCCGTTTCCCTCAGCTGTTCTGACTTTGGCAAGGCAGCTTGGATCCCTATAGAGAAAACAAAGCAAACCAAAGCAAAATTAAGTGACTTGTAAACTTAAACCTTGAAAGGCTGTAATACTTAAATCTGCAGCGTTAGACAAATTTATGGGAGTTTCAGAGTCTGGAGATTGACGAGCAATTCATTGCCACAGTCAACAGATCAAATACAAGATATCAACAAGAAGTATATTGCAACAACTGATTCATTACTTTTGGTCCATAAAACGTAACAGAAGCAATGACAAAAATCAACACTTAACTGATTGACCTATCATGTGATCTTACTTTAAGCATATAATGTTTTAAAGATTGGATTCATTCTGAATGCTATTCAAATTAAATTGGAAAATTTTCATCGTGAATTCAAAATGCCACTACCTTTCTCTACATCATACAACATCCTATTACGTCCACCCCCACAAAAAAAATCGGTGAACACATGCCAAATAGGTGTTTCTGCACACCCCATGAGCACAAAAGAGATTAAAAACACCTCAAACTTGCGAGGGCAACTTCATGGCATAAAATGAAAATGAAAATGTTAATGACGCACCTACAGACTCTGTACCAAGAGATACCAATGACAAACTGCCATTTGCCGCCATATCACATGTAGGAATCTCTGAAGCTCCCTTGAGAATTGGTATTGAAGAATCATCTTTTCCTTCTTCCAAATTATCTGGGCAATCCTGTGGTGTGGCCTCCAATTCTACCGCATCTGCGATAATTTTTGGAACTTCGCGCAAAAGCCGTTCCTGTTCAGCTGGAGTTTGGAGCAGCTGTCTTGTCTCCAGATACTCAAATAGTGTAGAGGCACAAAAGAATTAAGGATCCCATGATTATTATATCAGGTTTAGTTTCAGTTATCCATTCTTACAAAAGCCCATCAATTTTATTTAAATATTGAATTGCCATGACTTTTTTTTTTTTTTCCCTGACACAAAGCACATCTCTCAGCAAAACTGTAAATAGAAACCAAAAAGTGAGCCCAGCCCTCTATCAAAGAACCAATATTTTTCTCAATGAGAATTGATGTATATGCCATAAAATGAGGCAATATAAACCAATAACTTGCATTGTCTCACTGAAGGAAGATAGGTTGTCTGAAATAGCAAGTGCCATTCAGTATACGTTTTTGCTATGCATGCAAGAGCCTTCTATAAAACTTCTACATAATTTGTAAATATCATATAGATATCATGAAAGGATATTCTCTGCGCCATCCCTTTTCATTGGCTCGATCAATGAGCTTTTGCAGCAACGCAAGTTCTCTCATAAGCCACTGAAAGAATACACAACGCGAAGTAGACAGAGCTACAGTTAGTTGAGGTTAACTCTGGATTACATCAATAAGAGACGATGACAATACCAATTTACAGATCAAGATAGAAAACTATTGAGATAAGTTTGAGTACGTGCATTTTTTATGTAAAATATATGAACAAGCAATAATTATATCTAATCAATCATACCCTTAAAATATTAGCATAATGAAGTAATAGAAATATAATGGTATTTTAGGTTCCACCATACCAATATGGATAAAAAAACTTAAAACACAAAATAAAAAAAAAAGTTGGCACCTCAGTGGAAACATTTCAACTTGTAGAACGTATATAAAAGAATGGAAGTAAGGTAAACAACTATCTATGACAAAGGTAAAATTTGTTTGGCTAAAGTACACATACCCTTTTCAAGAAAAAGGACTGGAAAAACAGATAGCATTTTACAGAGGGTGACTAAGCTGTCCACTAACTCCAGAAACACTCGGGGAATTGCAATTACAGAAAGAACAGTGACAGAAAGCTTCTATCTATGAGAACATAACTGATTTGAAAAGCCTTTACTGGCTATATTGAAGATACAGCCAAACTATGCAAAATCAACCTAAAATTAGCTACCCATGCAAGGACATACATGTTTTGTTATATCCTCATGCAGCAGAAGAGCCTTTTCCTCAAGTTCCACCTGGCAAAGGTTTAAAAAGCTCATTAATATGGGAAAAATTATCAGAAAAAATTATTTGCCATGGTAAATCTCATCAGCGAATAGGAACAGTAGGAAAACCACAATGCAACTGACAGCAAAGCCTACCCATGGTAAATCTATAATTGCTAAATACCTTTTAAATGGCGGCCTGAGCATGTATAAATAATTACATCAGATGTAATAAATACAAGCAGGTAATTAAACATCAGCTGATACTTCATAAATTCTAAGATTCATGAGATATCAAAATTAAATTTTCATATTCTTTAAAACCGAATGATTGACCATTTACATTACTGTTTAAATTAAATTATCCTACCAACAAAATTTTACATTTAGAATGAAATTTGTTTTTATTGAATAGGGGAAAAAGTTATTAATGTTTAGGTATCACCTGAATGACACCGAACTAGGCTTGGTCTACCAAGTCACAAGCCTTTTCTACCATAAAGGTCAAGCTATGATTAGTCAAAACCTTTATCAATAAGGTCCTAACAAACATTATACCCTCTGGAATCCAAAGAAAAAATATAGATTGATACCAAAATAAACTTGTATTCTTATTGATAATTAGCATCATTTGGATCAGAACTCTTGTATTCTGTTAAATTCTGTTAACCAAGCCAGCAACTGGTTTAATTCTGTTAATATCATTAGACAGAATTCCCTCAGGATATTAACCTCGCGTTCTCAGATATTGCACAGCTCATTTATAACTATTTCTCCAAATCCAAGTTGTCACTTGTACGGCATTTGCAAACAAAACATGCACTTGTTTTCACACTCCGCAGAAAAGCACGTAAATCATAGAAGCATAAATCATTTCTTTAATAAAACATGGAAGGCAACAGTTGATACTTTGCTGATAAAATGTCTAAACTAGGGACACTGTTTTAATGTCCATATAATAGGCAATTCGACAATGAACAATTTCACAAAGAAGCAAATAAACATGCCAAAACAAGCCAAGGTTCTGTTAGGCCTTCTCACTCATTTCCTGAACATAAGAAATCTGCCCATTAGCGAAGGAAAACAGCTTCATACATCATTATACAAGACAAGAAATGATAAAACTTACAATAGTTGGCCTCTTAAGCAGACCATCTTTTACTCTCTGGTGCAAATCTTCACATTCTTCCTGCAAACAAGCCAATAAAGCTCAGAAACTGGAAAAAATCTAAACTTTTCAAATAACCATACATTTTGTTTTTTACTTTTTTGTAGTGATAGATAAAACTAAAATCATGGACAAAAGCCAATTATGACTGGATATCCAATCTTAATAACTTCTCTCATCAAAATTGTCAAAAAGAACAATCAGTCTGCCCCTAGAAGTTTTCTAATCTGGTTACACATTGGACATGACCACAAAGAATTGATCAAATGCATTTAGAAATTATGGACCAAAAGTTTTTCTTCCTTTTTTAGAAAATTAGATCAATCTCATCAAACTTTTACCCGAGTGAATGGTTGCATGTTCGTGGGTGCCCATTTTTAGTCAAGCAAGCAGCACCTCAGCAGTATTAGGAACTAGTGAACAAATTAACTCCCTATTACTAGAAGGAAGATTTTCTAAGAGATTTACCAAAATATTTCTTAGGGTTTCACCTGTTTGCTCAAATTTTATCTGCCAACTGATATAAATGCCAAGAGTGTTCTAATGCAGAACAAGCTCTTATTTCCTAATATATGTTTCAAATATCTAAGCTGCCTTATATCAAAAAAGGTCGTCTAGCATGAAAACAAGCTTGCTAATCCAGCATACTTGCTTCTATTTCAGAACAATGTCCAATTATTCACAGATAACGGTATATAATAGCAGTAAAAAGATAGAACAAGTTATGAAGAGTGTCTTAGTTCCTTCTATTCTCTCCTTGAAAAGGAAAAAATTTCACAAGGAGAAGAAAGCAAGTTAATTCAATTTGGACATGATCCAGCACATGAAAATAGGCATATTTTCCATCAAACCACAAACATGTGCAATCACAGTCCCAAGCTAACTAGACAGAAGCATTTAAGAGGTGACATTACAGGTGAAATCAGAATGTACTAGTACAGGGTCATAGGAGATATATCTTTTCCATGCAACCCTTAAAAAACATAAAATCATGCTTCAATATTAAACGTACACACAGATTTGCCGCAATACCCATCTAAAGATTGGTAAAAATCAGAATAATTGTTGACTAACGACATCTTGGCTTAACATCAATGCCCATTCAATAAACTAAAAATCAATTAGCTATAGCGCCATTTATGCTGATTACCAATGAGAAGTTATCATCCGAAACAGTGGAGATCTGAATATCTTTTACGAAATTTGAAACTTGAAGAAGTATTTGTGTACTTGTATTATCACTTCCAGATAACTTTTTTATACCTGGACAATAGACAATGTGACCATCATGTATCAACTATCTAAGATAATAAAAATTATGGCCTCACTAATACAAAAATGTTGTCACATTAAATAAAAAATGTGAACATAAATGAAGCATGCATTAATAGCTTGGCATTAGAAGCTTGATAAGGGCTTCTTATAATGGTGCACAAGAAGGAAACAAGTAGGGAAGGAATTGTTCATTAATTGCATAATTAGGGTTAACAAAAAATGAAGTGATTCTACCACATATACAATAACAACAAAGGTCATTAAGAACTACATAATGGTGAATATAGATTTTTTTTTTTCCAAATAAGTAGTGATGGTTTAAAAGTTAAAAATTGAATTTCTCATAATCAGAATTGTTAACGTTCTAATAGCTAAATGGGTTTTTACTAGTCAAATAAGCACAAATAGTATCATTCTTTTCCTTCTGCCTTTGGAAGAGCAAGAAAAGTAATTCTTATGAATACTCTTCATCATGTAAAGTTTTTGTGTCTATCAAAGAAAATTTTCAATCACAAGCCTTCAGATTTTCTACCAAATGGGTACAGTTTGTACTGTTTTGAGCACAACATAATAGCTAATACAGCATTGAAACTATTAAAGGTCACTGTCAACATGAAATAATACCATGAAGTGGTTCAAGAATCTGCAGTACTAAATATTCAAAGCTCCAGAAGAACAGGGAAGAAACAAAGTTTTGGTGGTGGTTAGGAGAGTTAGTGTTGCAGCAAACAGAAGTACAAAGATCAGAAATCATTATCACAAAACAGGCATTTGAACAATGGCTCACAGAAATCAGGATGCAATATGTCAAACAGATAAGAATCTTAAGCATGAACACTATTGCATCTATTTCAACCAGTTAAGCTTATATTTGTCATGGGTTTTATTTGTTACTTGACATCCTTCAACACATTAATTCTACGGTTTTAACAATCCCTCCCTGCCAATGAATTATATGCTTAGACAAAGCCAAAATTGGACCTAATTCTTAATTCACAGACCAGATTTACAGTCCCCATACAGCAGGCAATAATAAAAACCAGAAATAATTATTAGAAAAAAATAACATAAAATTACCTGTAACTTGCAGAAGCTGGTTAGAGTTTTTCTGAAGGTAATCATTCGGGTCTGATTTGATCCTTACAAAGCTTCCTACCACTTTGTGTTCAAAGGTTTCAGGATCCTTGAGGAGATCCTGAATCAAACTCCTCTTCAAGTAGACAAGCTTTATGTTATCAGGAGTTACTGCAGCAAAACAGCTTTTGGGAGTCTCCAAGACTTTTTTCTTCACAGGAGTTTTTCTACTTTTCTGTTTCTCACAGCTGGACAAATTATTCTCCTCTTCCGAACTGAATAAAATATCATCATCTGATTCACAATGATTTTCAGCATAGTGCTCTTCCAATAGATCATAGATTTTAATTCTGCTAATAGATTTCTTCCCAAAAAGAAAATACAGCCTCTCATCACAAACAATCTTCTTCTTCTTCACCGAGTCAAGAAGATTATTCTCCTTAACATACTTATTTATCATGTCAGCAGCATCATACCGTGAGATCTGTTCAGTGGTGTCTTTACCGATTGATTGAAGAAATTCAATCAACTGTTTTGATCCCCAACCAACAAATTCCATTCTCTTGCACCTCACCTTCCTTTTCAAACCCGTTACTGGGTTCGGACATAGCTGTTCCTTGTTATACTCTTCCCCCCAACTAAAGAACTCTCCTTCCACTTTCCCACCCATATTAACAAATCAAATTTTACCAAAAAATCTATGCAAATCATCATTTCCATCAGAAGATAATGAGTCAGCAACCGCCAAGATATAGAGCAGCATCCCAAAAAAAAAAAAGTTAAAAACCCTTAGAAAAGCGTCAATACGGTATCCAAATTCGAAATTCCTAGAGTGAAATGAAACAGCATTTATTTAAAACAGTTACCAACTAAATTTCGATACAGAAAAGAAAACTTTGAAACATGTATAAATATGAGAGGCGGTGTTTTGAGTAAAGAGTAGAATTTAAGAAAGGATTTTGGGAATTAAGGAAATGATTTCGGAAAAGAAAACCCTACCTTAGAGTTGTTGTTGAATAACTGGAATTGAGCATAACTTCTACGTAGCGAAGACTGAATTGAGAAGCTGTCAAAGCAAGTGCATTTTGTGACAGAGTGGGAGATAACAACGGGCGTTACGAAATGGTTATCTGTGTCCTTCTATAAGGAAATTAGCCTTTTTTAAAACCGCCTGTTAAAAGGTCGCGCGATTTATTTTCGGGAGTCCTGCTTTCTATGTTAATATTTTATTATTTTTTATTTTTTTTTTAATATTTTATTTTATTTTTTAATTTATTAATTTAATATATTAAAAAATAAAATCAAAACTGAAAAAATATGAAATACTAAAAAAAATATAAAAAAATAACGAAACATTAACTCAAAAAGTAAGATATAATGAACATACTCCCTTTATTTTCTATTTTAACTCTCCCTTTTAAGCAACATTTTTGAAAAATTGATAAATACTTCTGTAGAGTAATAGACAAATATCTCGATGTTTGAAAAAAAATATATTTTTTAACGTTTAATCAAATAGATAAATATTTCTAAATTACTATACAGTTATACAAAATAATTATTTTATCCTTATATATCTAGAAACTATATTAATTGATTATTTTAATTCGATTATTAATATATAATAACTAATATATCCTTATAATTTATTTTTTTATAATTTTATATTCAAATATTTTTTATAATTAGTCTCTAAATTATTATTAATATTTTAAATAATTTTACTATCATTGTATTAATAATATTTAATATTTTTAAAATATTTGATTGTAAATTATATAAATTATTCAAATTATTTTATTTATAAATTAATAGAGTTATGTATAAATTATATAAATATTCTCAAAAACTATAAAAATATAATCCATATAATTCAAACACTATTTGAATCTTATTTTAATTGATTGTGTTATAAATTAAGAATATTTGGTTATAAATTGCATAAATTATTTAAGTTATTTTATTTATAAATTAACATAATTACGTATAAATTATGTAATTATTCTCAAAATTATAAATTATAAAAATAATTAAAATAAATCCAAACTAATATTTGAATTTCATGAATATCTTATTTATAATATTTTTGATATATAAATTTCAAATATTCAATATAACACATTTATTTATTGAAAATATTCTTAAAATATAAATAATATAGTTTATATCATGTAAATATTATTTATTATCTATTTTTAGTTGATTGTGTTATTAGTAATAATTTAGAGATTAATTATAAAAAATATTTGAATACAAAATTATCAAAAAAAATCATAAAGGTATATTGATTATTATGTATTAATAATTGGGTTAAAATAGTTAATTAATATATTTGTTAAATATATAAGGGTAAAATAGTTATTTTATAATTATATAGTAATTTCGAAGAGTATCGATCTATGTAGCCAAATAAGAGAGGAATCTGTTTTTTTCAAACATCAAGGATGTCTCTATTACTCCAAATGTCAGGAAAATATTCGTTAATTTTTCCTTCTTCATTTTTTTTTTCGATTAATTCCATTAAAACTCCTAACAGTTTTTTGGAAATTTTGGGTCTACCATAATATGGGTGCGCTACAACAATTAATATAATCTTCTAACAAAATTTTAATATAAAATCTAGAAATCATATATATATATATATAATATTACCAAAAAATTAAAACTCAATAATTTCATTTGATTTTTGATTTTGATAATTAGGACAGGGCAAAATCCAATAAAATTTTAGGACTTACTCTTATAAGTGGTTATATATTATTAGGAAAAGGATTTTCAATCCATTAAAAATTTGTTTTATTGGACTAATTAATTTTAATAATTTTAAAAATATTTATTAAAATATTAGATACCCTTATACTAATAATAATTATTTAAGAAAAATAATTATTAAAATTTTTTAAAATGTTGTAAAATATAATATATTGATCTAAATTATATTATTATTTTGTAGCATTTTAATCATATAATATTTATAAGTTTAAAAATAATTTTTAGTTAATCACTATTATATAGGGGAGATATAATAATAATAATTTTTTAATAAATACGGATTTGAATGGATACCTTTGAAACTATCCTATCTAATTTAAATTGATTACTCTAAATAATTTTATTCAAATGATTAAAAGGTATTTATTTTTTAACTTATGTTTGAAAATCTATTAAAAATATTTTAATATAATTAAGTTTTAACTCAAATGTAGATAAGAATAATTAAATATTTAGATAAATTAAATATTTTGTTTGTCAAAGATAACTTAAACTTATTATTTAACATTTACATGTGTCGACAACTTAACATAATTTTTTAGGGTATATATATCAATATACCAATTTTAAATTTTAAATTTTTATAAAAACAAATAACTTACCAAGGTTCCAAGAGTGAAAGAAGACAAGCATATTAATTAAATTTAAATTTTAGCTAATTCATTTTTTACACATAAAATTTTTTTTTTTAAACACTCCCTAAATGTTAGACCTGTAGATTCTTTTCATTCTTTTCTTTATATTATTAAAATACTCTAACTACGTATCAGAATCCGCTCACATTTTGTATCAGAATCAGCTCACATTTTATTTTATTTTATGTTATTATTATTCCTCTGGGTTTTATTTTGAGACAAAACGGAACTGAACAAAAAACTGCCAACAGATAGCTGCTACCTTTGACTCCTACTGAAAATTGTATAATTTTAACAGAATGATGAATAAGAGGATATCGACATAATGTGAAACATTTCAACTGAGCATCCTTATCTGGGAGTACTTTCCTTCTATATTTTCACATCTAATTCTATACAAATTAAATATGAATGGCACATCCAATCCAACAAGGCAATTGAAATGAGAGATGCAAGATTGAATGAATATAAATTTCACACTGCAAAAGAGGAAGAAAACAACGAATTGACTTGGATAAAATTTGCTATTTGGGCTTGTGTCTTTTGAGCACTGGTACACTGGACTACCTATACTGTAAATGAAAATTAAGATCAAAACAACAGGGCGCAAACTGGCCAACTTCGCAATATCAAAACCTGATGACAATGAGGGAATTAGGGTCCATTTAAGATGAAACTTTTTTTCACTCTCAGCAATTACATTCCACGGCAACTATTTGTCCTACTTTTGATCCTTGTCTCACCAGACACCTAATTCTGATAGTAATTCTGCAGGTTCGCTCTTTTCTACTAGGAAAAGTGTTTCAGCTTCCTCCTGCAGTTCCGACTCCGCAGACCTGCACTGGCGAACATAATGTTAGGTCTTGGCAGATATCATTTTGTTATCATAAGTTGAACGTTTTAGACATTTTTGTTATCTTGGATCGCCACTCATCTTTCCTTGTAGATTTGACACCACGTTTCTTGGTCTATCGGATAATTTGATTACAGATACTAACACCTAAAAGCAAGAATCAAAGTGAATATACAGCACAGTGGAGTGCATGAGAAACAACCTATTATTGCCAAAATCTTTGAATAAATAATATCCTTAAAAGCCTTCCACCTTCAAGTTGAACAGCACTTGGGACTAAAATCAACTTCCATAACAAACCTACTCATCGTAGTTTATACCACATGAGCTAGCACAACTGCACAACCAATCATTGTATAGAAATGACTCAAACGCTTCTCAATATGTATAGTATTAACGAGTTAATCTTTCTTGTAAAAAGGACAAGAAAAAACATATGTTCCAATGACAAGTATAGATCTTTAAATAGAAATCACTAATTTAGTTTTCATTTCAAACCGTTTGAAAGATACTTTGATTGCTCATAGACTTTTAAATTTGTGATGGAAAGAGAATTGGGAATAAGCTCCTCACCTGGTTACATTCTTAGGGAATGAAGTCAAAATTTTGCTCATAATCTACTTTATACGGTTTTATGAATCACTATAATATTTTGTTTTAGTCCAAAATATGAAACTTCCATCACCAAAATCTCTATGATTCACAGCTCATATTTTGCATATTTTGCAACTAACAAGCCACATACTCAGCAAAGCTAATTTTTCTTTTACACCAATAATTTTGATCACAATCTATATTCAAGAATCATTTTTTCAGAAAACTAAGGAAAGGCATATGGTATATGTACAACAAATGATGGTTGGGAGTCAGTGTTCAATTCTAATTGCACGTTAACTATCTGCAACCAGCAATCTGTTGGATGAATTCAGACAATTCACTGAATAATTCTCTTTGTAGAAAAAGAAAAAGAAGAAAATTCATTATCAACATACTGGAAGGTTTCTGAATAGTCTATGGAAATGCAGCAGCAGATGCTTACCTTGAACTGACATTTTGAATCTCCACACAATCTCCCCCAACAACATCCTTGAGCGAAAGGAAGCTTGGCATATGGGTAATGGCTTCAAATACTACTGACTCAGCCTCATTAATCAGAATATATCTCACATTTTTTTCCGGTGGATTATATAAAACCAAAGCCCGTCTTTTATAGAACATCAAAACATATCCATTGCTCAAGTGTTTTAAGGGTCGACAGAGACCGAGAGAGGAGTTGTCAACCGTAAACCATTTCGTCCAAGATTCTTGGACGCCATAATCCTTCATTACCCAAATGTCAAAATAAGCAAAATAAGTAACATCACATACAGAAAGATAGCCTCCTAATACTCCCAAGTTCATATTACATAAATTGTCCTTTTTCTTTTGCTTCTCATCAAAGTGAGGGGGAGCAGGAACCACGCAGAATCGCTCATCCTCAAAGTCAAAACCAACAATAAAATCAGAACCATGGTCATCAATTTCATCACAAACCCAATGAATGACTCCACTTAAATAGGTAGCAAAAAGACCTGCAACAGTTGACCATGGTGCATTTCCAACTTTTCGCCATGATACAGACCCGAGGGTGTATACTTCTGCAGTTCTAGTTAAGAAATTGTTAAAGACCAGGCGTACCACCTTGTACTGCTTACTTTTCAAACTGTAGCCAAATCCAGAGATAACTGTCTTTAATGTGTTGTCATCATTTTCAGGTTTTGGAATTGTAATAAACTCCCCAGTCAACGGGTTGCATATAATGCAAGGATTTTTGAAAAATGGTTTGCGCAGACAGAGAAAGCCATTACATGAATTCACAATCTCATACTCGCGTCCTCTTTCCCCACGTTTCTTATCTTTAAGATTGTGAAAACGTTTAGGGAGGTATAACCGGGTATTAATCTTCGTCCCTCTTCTATTAATGGAGGGATTAGCAGCCGGATAACAAGCAAAATTTTCGACATCAATCCAATGAAGGGTTTTTGAAATGCATGTTGAATAATCAGTTCGAAGGAAAAGCTCAAAATTCGCTCTATGCAAGTGAAGAGATGCAAAATCAGGGTCTGAAATTAAAATGCGCCAGATTTTGCATACACACCTTGAAATCAAGATTTCCTTTAGAGGGAGTCTTGAGAGTATGTCAATGAGGATGTGGCTTGGCAAATCCGTTATTGTTGTACAATATGCCGCATCTGCGTGCTGCTGCTGTTCATCGTGCTCTTCATGGCTGCTGCTTTGGTGTGTTTGTGCTGCTGATGATTTACGATATTTTGTCCTCTTTGAAAATTGATTCCTTATGAGATAATGGAAAAAAAAAGTCATTTTCTGAACCTGAATATGCAAACCTTACAATTCACTCGCTTCTTCTTCGACTCTGTCGTAGTCACTACTATGCATTTGTTATTGACACCGTAATATTTCATATAGTCTCTGAATTATCACGCAGCAACTGAACGTCAAAAACGATTCTGGAAAAATGCTTAATACCCAGCTCAATCCTAACTTACCCACTCTTTCAAACAAAAATACGGGGTAGACCCCTAAAACTCTTACCTCTTGGAATCTCTCTTTTCACCTTCTGTGTCTCTATCACGTAATGAAATTATTTATTCCCTAAAGTTATGACCTTTGTTGCCCATATATGAAATTTGGCTCATCAATAAGACAACCACCACATCATTACTCTTCAACAAGAACGAGAAAAGAAAATGAGCAAAAACCCAGATGAACGTATGAAACGAAATAAAAAATCGGTGAGATGACAAGGAACTCGAAGACGCAAAACCAACAAGGAAGGGAAAAGAAAAGAGAATATAAAGACGTTTCCTTGAGAGAGAGTATTCGAAAAAGAGGATCTTGTAAAGGGGGAGGTTGCTTCAGTTCATATAGCAAATGAGGCAAAACGCATCCTATCTTGGGCCAAAAGCGAGATCAGTGACCATTGTGATAATTTCAATTGGTTGTGATAATTTAATTTCTCACTAATCCTAGGAAATTCATTTTCTTTCTTTTTTTTTTAACAACTAGGAAATTCTTATTAAAAATATATATATATATATTAATTTATAATAGAAAATTCCTATAAATTTTTTGGAAAAGTAACTTTTACCCTTCACGTTTGGGGAGACTAATAATTGCCTTGTTTTCTCATGCTATTTTTCGTCGCTCGGGATTCGGAAATGACTGAGTTGTAAGAAAGTAGTAAGATCAGCTTGTAAATAGAAGTACATTTATGAAAAATCACATTCACATCAATGAGACATGGTAATTACAAGAGGCAATTTCCATATGCATGTCTGTAACAGTAAAAATGAATACATGAAAGACAATCCGAGGAGATAACACTACAAAACTTCCGGATCAATGAGGGGAAATATTCAATAAATGGCAGATCTAATGGCCAGGCCAGGCCAGGCCAGGCCGGGCGTTATAAGGAAAAAAGAGGTAAGCATGTGTCAGTTCACGTGTATAACTTGCATGAACAGCAGACAATGCCATGGTAAGGGCTTTTTGCGCCTCAAATGCCTGTCTCAGATTTTGCTGCCAGGGTAAAGGAAAATGAGATTTGCCCATTTTCTGAATGCATAATCAAACCATCAAACCATATATGTCATTCCAACCTGCATCAGATTTGAGTGGGGGACGCTGAGATTTGCAATCCCTCTCCTGCAGTTTTTTCTTAAGAAAGCATAAAAGTAATTTATGACTAGCTTCTTAATAAACCAGGAATCCTTCCTTGCCCTAATATCTCCATGACCAAGAAGATAAACGACCCCAGACTCCTTAGCTTTCCGAATAAAAGACAGCTCCCTTTCAAGACTCTGCTCTGCATCAGAAATTGTAGAGTCTGCAGACATTTCAGGCTTCACCTCTTCAGAGGAGCTTGGTTCTGAAATGGGCTCATTTCTTTCCCTGTATTCAGCCAGAAGAGGAACACCAAGTGAGTAGACACTTCCATTAGGTGCTATGAGAACTCTTGAGCAAGATGAATCATCCCCAGAGTCAGCATCATCATCCCCATCACTCTCTAATGACCGCTCCTGGGCTTCCCGACGAATGAACTTCTCAAGGCTCTCAATTAACAGCTGCTCAAATGTCTGGTGATTTTCTTTGCGAACATCTTTGTAGCCATACCTAAAAGTAGACAAATTCAATTTTTAAGGCAAAATTGTAAGACTAGAAAAGGATAAACATGGACAAAAGTTTGAAAAAGGGAAAAATATTATGTTTCACATGAAAATACTGTATAGGACTCAGGACTCGCTTGGTCCAACTAATAAACTTAAAAGAGAATTACCAAAATCTAAAAGAAAACAAATCAATGGCAGAATTAGCCATTCAATTTATAACACCAAATTCCTTTTAAAGGATCATTAAAACATTTGCTACTACAGGCAAGATAAGGTCAGAATCAAAAGCTATTGTTAGGGATATATGATAAACCACACTCATTCAAACAATAACAGCTTCCAACCTACAGAAAATGAACATTTACCTCGCAATACATCGAAATATGTGGTAGCTTTTGGGGCAGACTCGACGGAACAGGAACCTTTCACTCTGAGGTACTGCAGGAACTGGAACATACTTTATGCACACAAATATAATCATGGAGTGGATTGCTGGAAGAGTAGTGAGAAAATGGCCAAAAATTGCTGGTATTCCCTTCACCAGCTCGTTGTAGAGCAAGCCAATTCCTGGAGCTCTAATTGTCCCAAGGTTGCAACCTAATTCCCGCATCAAGTCCATTGACAATTTTTTCTTAACTTCAGTTTCGTACTTAAGTTTGCTTCCATAGTTCCAGATGTACATTATCAAAAACATGACTATGGCAAAAACCAATACTATCCAACTGCCATCTCCCACACTCCACAGGACTGATGAGAAAAAAGTGAGTTCCATTCCAAGGAAAACAACCACAAAACTCAGCACAATAATGATATTTATCTGCCAGATAAGAAGCATAACAATTGTCACTAAAATTGTGGTCATCATCATGACTCCCAGCTCAGCAATCCCTGTTAAAAGAATTAATATCATTAAGATATATTCTTGTACATGTAACAAGGGGGAAACAAAGCAATAATAAGATAATTTTTACTTATAAGGTGTAGCAAAGCATCTCCATCATTTTGGTTTACTACTGCAAATATCAGCAATGATTTGGACAAACTTGCCAAATGGAAGAATCTGTTTGCTGCTTAGCCAAAAACAATTTCATCTACTCATCTTGGTGGCTAATTAACACTACAATCGCAGAAGATAAGACCACCTAATCATTTCTTTAAAGTTCAAAATGTAGGAAAGATTGAAGCCAGTATAGGGAGTTAATATCAACAAGGTGGGCATTCCAGATCACCAACAAGGTAGCAGGGCCCAGTCACTAGCAGAGTGCGTACTATGCTGCACTACACTGTACTGAACTCTTACTCTTCCCTTACCCACTTTTCCCCATGGTAAATCATATCCATCAAAATTGATAAAATTGGCACATTTTTCCATGAAAAGCATAATTGTGAATTTCAAGAAACAAGATTCATTCACAGCAGTTATTATCCTTTTGTTGCTGCAATTGAGAACATTCTACTTTCGTCATTCTCCTTCATTCCTATATAACAGTATGGAGAAACAAATAGAAGGGTTTATTGTTTGAATAGTTTGGGTCATGACTATTTTACCCCAAATCCAAGAGCTATATTAGAGCAAGTATTTGGCAATCAGCAAACAGGTTTTTTTTTTTAAAGAACATCACAGTAATAGTATGCCTCTTCTAATTCAGTCAATTTTTAATCAACTTCAGCACTTTTTGTCACGGACTGCATGGTTATAAGGATCCAGGAAAAATACACTCATCGCTGTAGCTCATTTCACTAATAATAAACCATTTTCCCTTCATTAATAGAGTTAACTTGGACAGCATCTGTTTTTCCAACTCACCTCATCTCCATTCCCATATACTAATTAGTTAAAAGAAATAAAAAAAACAAGAATCATTTGAATAGTATTAAAGTTCATGACTATTTTCTTCCAAAACCAATAGCAGTCTTTGACTTGAGTCTTTTGCAATCAGCTTGCAGGAGTCTTGCTGAAGTTGCAAACAAATGTACAAGTAAAATCAACAAATTCTATACAGCAGACACAAGACAAAAGTAGCAGTAATTGATCCACAATTTCTCGATCTCCTTTACAGTTAACAAACAAATTCATCACAACCTTATTCCTTTTCATCAAATGGTCAGACAAGTATTCCTCAACATCCCACATTAACACAGCAGTTCATAAATAGTAGAAGCTAGGATTTGCAAGTAAACTGAATAAAAAAGCAGCAACAATCATGTAACTCAAAATGCATGCAAAAATTCAAATAAATAAATAAAAAAGTATTACCATATGCATTTCCCATCTCAGTAATGCTTGAGATAGAGCAGACAAACACCAGGCACACGACCAACAAAAACCAGTTAATGACCGGGATATAAATCTGACCCATGAATTTTCGTGAGGTATGGATAATTTTAAGACGAGGGAAACAACCAAGAGCAGTTGATTGCTTTATACATGAAAATGTTGCTGTTGTCATTGCCCGACTAGCAATCAGTGCAGCTATGTTAGCAATGAGAAGGACAGGCCAGAAAGCACCAGCTGCACTCACAAAAAAATTGCTTAACACTTAAAAGTTTCTTGTTTCAGTGACATACAGGTGAATACAATAGCCCAAAATCACAAGGAAGATTAGTACATCCCTATATCACAGATAATAGCAATGATTCCATCAAATACATTAGAAACAGATGCTACTTGGTTAATAAGTGAAGCTTACTTGGAATTGATGAAAAGAAAGCTTGCTCAGCTTCAGCATGGTTCTCCATAAGGTAAGCTGCTTGACCCAGATAACCCAACAGAAGACAAGGCAAGACGAGAAACATAAATGTGAGCTGCAAACAACAACTATCAGATGCATCAGAGTTATAGCAATCATAATGCCACCAGATGAGAATCACCAAAAGTGCTGATATACAGCATATTGAAGGAAAACATCAAACAAAGAAGAGAATTGCCAAAGAGGCTGAACATAAAAAATCAAGGGAAATGTGCAATACTGCTTAATCCAGCTATTTTCTAGCTTCATTACCTGAACTGACCGCACTGAAAAATAGCAAAGATCTGCAAACATTGCCTCAGAACCTGAAATGAGATAAAGAAAAAAAAAAGATAAGAGTAAGATTCATATTTTCAACGATCAACGTCAGATTCCAATATTGTGTTTGAAAAATTGCAAATACTCTTCAAATTCGATTGACTGTTCACAAGTTCCATCAGTGTTTCAGTTCATCCCTTGCTAATATACAACCAGAAAAACATGAGTTCCACAGAAAATATGACAACATATGGGGGTGACGTGTTTGTCATATTAAAGCTCAACCTTGGCACAAAATTTAAGACAAGGATGCCAAACCAAGCATAAGATTGTACCAAATTTTGTTTGTTTATGATCAAACTATGCTCTAACTTAAAAATGGGCTCCACAATATTTCGGCGTTGGTGTTCCGGATGACAGTACGAACTTATGTCAGGAGCAGACTAACCTCTGATAGTTTGCATTTAGTGACCTAAACATATGTGTTGATGAATAAAATAATCCACAACAAAAGTAAACATCAATTGGAACCTATTATCGCTAATATAAATGCAAATATGGACTATCTTTAAATAAGTTTCTTACAAACAGGTCCTTGGACATTAACCCAAGCGGTAAGGATGAAATGCATAAATTGCACTTATCCCATAAAATTTCTCAAAGATCCCATAGTAGCTCCTACTATATCATATAGAATTCACTTTTAAGTTTAAAGTTACAATGACTCTGGTGTTTAATGTAATTAAACTGAGAAAAGGCCTTTTAGGTAATAAAATAGTTCCAAACACAAATCTCCCCTGGTGACAAAGCTTTTCAGGAATAATGTGTTATTCCTGTCACATGGGTCCTAAACTATTTGTTAACAAGGTTCTCACTGTTAGTGTGGTGTGTTTATGATTCACTAAGACAAAGGCAAATAAAAAAGTCATATAGATAAGACAAAAGATAGCACGTATTTCAAATTCCCAACTAAGACTTTCTAGATTGGTATGTTACCTGTTGCACAAAGAATACAGCCCCCAAGGGCATACCAGGCATTAATTGAGTTCCTCTTGAAGAAGTAATAGATATAAACAGGATTAAATGCCCTCAAGACACTGCTTTCATATTTGACAAGGTTGTAAACTCCAATGCCAGCAAGAGAACAAAACCATATAAATAAAGCAGGGCCTACAGCCATTCCCACTTTGCTTGTACCAAACTTTTGTATACTGAACAAAATTACAAGAAAGGCAACTGCAATCAACTTCACTTCATCTGCACCAAGGATGAAAAAGAAGAATTAACTCAATGCCATGGCTAGTCTGGAAAAAGAGGGACAAATAAAAATCAAGCTTTTAGGCATCTCATGCCCCTCAAGTTTCACAATACCAATATTCTTTCCCCGTGTTACAAGTATTCATTTCATGCACGAAGTTTTACAGTAAGTTATCCTAAAATCCTTTGATTTTAAAATACCTCTTTTTATAATCCCACCTTGTGTTAAATACCTTTCAAAGTTTTCTCATCAAAATCATATAATTAAGAAACCAAAAATATCATATAGATTTGATTGAGGATCAGATTACCGTGCTTAACAGCATCTACGCCAACTTTCAGACCACCTACAGCTGACATTACTGCACTAAGAAAAATAAACATATAAAGACCATTGCAAGAAGTTCATCTACAACAGATTTCCTTTCATATAACTTGTGGCACAGCTGGAAGCAAAGCATAAAAGAAAACAGCATATAAACACCTGACATCGCTGGTGTAACAACCCCATCAGCTATCACCATGGAAGTACCAGCCAGCACTAACATCAGAAGCAGCCTTTTCAGAGTCAGTGAAGTCTCAAGTCTTTCCTTGATTTTCAGTGATCTCTCAAGTTCAGGAGATGGCACCTTTAGTCTGAAGCTTGATATACGGGCATCAGAAGGAAGCTGATTTGGAAGAAGACTAACTTTAGCATGCCGACAAATCAATGAGTACAATGCAAAAGTACCACCTGTGAGAGTGACGTACGACATTAATGGTCCATATATCATATTTGTGCTTATATGGGGGGCTAATAGATGGATAGATGCACATATATCAGAGTTTAGTAAAAATAAAATTCAGATGTTTAATTTACAACGTCCGTCGTACCTTCACCATCATCATTGGCCCAGAGAACAACAAAGACATACTTCACCAGTGGAATCAAGATTAAGGTATATAGGACCAACGATAATGCCCCAAGAACATCTTCATCACCATTAATAGGTGCCTTGGTGAACATAACATCAAAGGTATACAACGGACTTGTTCCAACATCACCAAAGACTACGCCTAGTGTCTGAAAAGCAAGTATTATTCTCCTTCCCACACTGAAGTCCTGTAATTACACATACAAAATTCAAACACACTTTGGAGGTTGTTGGGGGGGAAGGGGGAGGGGTTGGGGTGGAAAAACACCACCACACACACACACACACACACACACACACACAAACACTTAAGCAATAACACTAAATTAATGGTAAATTGTCATTGACCTTCCCTGTGGTTAGGCTAAAATATAGATAGATCCTATCAGTTCTTGAGATTTGGAATCCCGAGCAAAATTTGATAAAATTTGTCCAAACCTCCCAAACAAACTAAGATCTTTCAGTACTTTAGCTATATAGATGTCAATGAAATCATTCCTTGTGTTAAAAGAAAACTTATCACAACTGATACAAGCCAAGGAGTCATGTAGCAGGCACTGCCCTATAAATCAACAGTACATCAGAAATATCTAGTCAACGCAAAAGGCTTCATATAGAAAATGTAATTAAGCATGATTAGCTTTTCAATAAGTGGCTGACAGAAATCATCATAGTCCAACTGAAATTAGCAAAAGCAATGCACCTCATAGTCATTTCGTTGAGCACCGGGAACTTCAAGAGCTTCCACATCAAAGGAGTCAATTCGGGGCCCAGTGCGAATCAAGCGTTGTTCGCCATTGTCATCATCATCAGAATCCATTCCAGTGAGATGTCCGGAATCTTCTTCCCCTAGCTCATCTTCATCCTCATCGATCTCTGAATCATCATCATTTTGAAACACCCACCTTGACTCCGTCGAGTCCATTGATGACAATCCCACACCATTAATGATTTCCGATCCACCACCTCCACTACAAGCACTTGTCTGCTCGGCCATTACACTGTCAATTCCATTTTTTTTGTCTAAGACTTAAAATTGTTTAATAATGATTAACTTATTCTTGTTTCAGGGAAACAATAGAATTTTAGAAAGAATTCCATCACGTGTAGCAGGGAAAAAGGAAAACGTGATGTGATGTGTGCATATTGAGATTTAACTACTTCACTAATTTTCTTCTGCCTGCACAGATAAGTTTTATTTTCCATGTAATTCTATTTTTACCCGCAATAAATATTAAAGATCTATGAATTCAAACATCATCTTCAAAATATATTAACAGGGTCAAGTTAGTTTAACAGTGTGTAGAAGGACCAAATTACCAGACGATTCAAAAACCCCAGCAAGGTCTCAAGCTGATACATTTCAAAAACTGGCAATCCATTAAAGTTAAATACAGTCTGTTCTGCAGGTAAACACAGCCTAAAGGAACTAGAATCTCAAATTACATTTCAGTAGGCAAGAAGTTAAGGGTTTTTATAGTTGCAAACTATTTTCTAAGCTGCAAACTCCATATTATTTAAATAACGCAAACAAATACATAGACCATAAAGCAGCAGAAATGAAAGAAGCAAACATGATAAAACAAACATGATCAATACAGCAACTCCATCCACCTAAAGCTCCAGACCACCTAGCTGTATAATTGCAATCTGGATCCTACACTAATCAAGTAATTAATCGTATAATTAAAAAACTGATTTCAGTAAAAACTATTATAGGTTAAGCAAATGAAATATTCATAGAAAACGAACCCGAATTGAAGACAGTACAGTTGGAAGCAGCAACTCGATGATTGAGGATTTCTGTTTATTAATTAAAAAGGTCTTGGGGAGGAATCGCACGTGCGACGTGAGATCTCACACTAAAGAAATCATACAACAGAGAAGAGTCGTATTAGCCCCAACTCAATGGTTCAATTACTGAACCGAATATTTTCCAAATTCATCACTGTTAATTATTTATTAATATTTATTTCTTTTTACTCGCTCGCTCACTCCTGTTTACAGTAAACTTTCATATGAAATTAAGTGAAGAATTTACGCAAGAAATTAAAAAGAAAAACAAATCAATGCCAGCTACTGTAAAAGGAAATCAACGAGAGTGACATTATTGTACCTGATTTGGGGATCTCGATGACCTAAGTTTAACTGAGAAAGTGAGTTAACATACAAACTTAATCATCCATATAAAATTTCTCCGGGAACTGATTCAAATTTCCCCAGATTTTCTCACGAAACAAACGATGATGAATAAGAAGAAAGATCGAATCGAACAAGAGCTTTCAAGTTAGCTAGCTAGAAATGAAATGCTTCTTATTTTGTGGGAAACTTTCATTGATAGCCCTCGTGTCTAATTTAAATGAACAAAGCTCTCTATGGTTTCAAATTTCATCAAAAACAACCCGTAGTCAAGGGGTGTTCAAAATCCAATCTCGTTTGCTTAATCCGCTTGATGCGATCCGATCCAATCCATTTTTAATGGAATTGGCGCATCAGTGGATTGAAATAGATTCAAAAATTTCAAAATTTGCTCGTAATAGATTGGATTATAAATTCATATTATCAATATGCTAAAATCTGATTTAATTCACTAAAATAATATAACAATATTATTTTATTATAATTAAATTATAAAATATTTATTATAAATTTAATAATTTTTCAGTTATATTGAATAATTTTTAATTCGTGTTTAAAAGATTTTCAATCGTAAAGAAAGAATTTTTAATTATATTAAAGAAATTTTTAATAAGTTATATTGAAGATATTTTTAGTATATTGAAGATATTTTCAATTGTAAGGAAAAAATCTTCACTTATATTGAATAAATTTTTAGTAAGCGAAGATATTTTTAATTATATTGAAGAGTTTTTAAATCGTGTTGAAGAAATTTTAAGTTATGACAAAATCTTCAGTCGCAAGAAAAAAATCTTTAGTTATATTTAATGGATTTTTATTAAGTCATATTAAAGACACTTTAAGTTATATTGAAGAGTTTTTAGTTGTATTGAAGAAATCTTTAATTGTAAGGAAAAAAAACTTTCAAGCATATTGAATAAATTTTTAGTGAGTTATATTGAATACATTTTCAATCATATTAAAGAGTTTTTCAATAGTATTGAAGAAATTTTTAGTCGTATAGAAAAGATTTTCAGTCTTATGGATGAAATCTTCGATCATAAGGAGAAAATCTTTAATTATATTAAACAAATTTTTAATAAGGCATATTGAAGATATTTTTAATCACATTGAAGCATTTTTCAGTCGTATTGAAGAGATTTTCAGTCATATAGAAGAAATTTTCAGTCGTAAGGAAAAAATTTTCAGTGATGTTAAATAAATTTTTAGTAAGTCATATTGAATATATTTTTAATCATATTAAAGAGCTTTTAAGTTGTAGTGAAGAAAATTTTTGTTGTATAGAGAAGATTTTCAGTCATAAGAAAAAAATCTTTAATCATATTAAATAAATTTTTAGTTAATCATGTTGAAGCCACTTTAAATCATATTGAATGTTTTTTAGTTGTATTGAAGAGACTTTTAATCGTAAGGAAGATTCTTCAGTCATCAGGAAGAAATTTTTAATCATATCGATTAAATTTTTAGTAAGCCATATTGATGTATTTTAAGTTATATTGAAGAATTTTTCAGTCGTATTTAAGGGATTTTCAGTCATATAAAAGAGATTTTTAGTCATAAAGAATAAATATTTAGTCATCAGGAAGATATTTTAAGTTATATTGAATAAATTTTTAGTAAACTATATTAAAGATATTTTTAGTCATATTAAAGAGTTTTTCAATCGTATTGAAGATATTTTCAATCATAAGGAAGAATCTTCAGTTTAAGGAAGAACTTTTTAGTCATATTGAATGTTTTTCAGTCACACTAAAGAGATTTTTAATCGTAAGAAGAATTTTCAGTTTTAAGGAAAAAATTTTTAATCATATAGAATAAATTTTCAGTAAACCATATTGATACATTTTCAGTTATATTAAAAAGTTTTTCAGTCGTGTTGAATAGATTTTCAATCATATAGAAGAGATTTTTAATTGTAAGGAAGAAATTTTCGGTCGTGAGGAAGAAATCTTTAGTTATATTGAATAAATTTTTAATAAGTCATATTCAACACATTTTCAGACATATTGAATAGTTTGTAAGTCGTATTGAAGAGATTTTCAGTCGTAAGGAAGAAATTTTTAATCGCGTAGAATTAATTTTTATTAAGTTATATTGAATACGTTTTTAGTCATACTGAAGAGTTTTTCAATCTTGTTGAATAAATTTTTAGTCGTATAGAAGAGATTTTCAGGCGTAAAAAATGAATTTTTATTCATTTATTGTTTCTTATGAACAATTCTTTCGTCATGAGGAAGAAATCTTCTGTCATATTGAATAAATATTCAGTAAATCGTATTAAAGGTATTTTCAGCCATGTTGATGGTGTTTTCAACCCTATCGAAGAGATTTTTTGAGTCGAATAGAGAGATTTGCAGGCGTCAAGAACAAAAATTTCGTCGTTACGAAGAATTCTTTCGTCGTGAGGAAGAAATCTTCTGTCATATTAAACAAATTTTCAGTAAGCCGTATTAAAGTTATTATCAGCCTTGTTGATGATGTTTTCAGCCCTATCGAAGAGATTTTGAGTCGAATAGAGGGAATTCCAGGAGTAATAGCAATTCTTCCGCCTTTAAAAACAAAAGTTTTGTCGTTACGAAAAATTCTTTTGTCGTGAGGAAGAAATCTTTTGTCATATTAAATAAATTTTCAAAAAGCCGTATTAAAGGTGTTATCAGCCATGTGGATGATCATTTTAACCCTATCGAAGAGATTTTGAGTCGAATAGAGAGAATTTTATGCGTAATTGCAATTCTTCCGTCGTTAAGAGCAAAAGTTTCGTCGTAATGAATAATTCTTTCGTCGTGAGGAAGAAATCTTGTCATACTGAAAAAATTTTAAGTAAGTTGTATTAAAGGTATTATCAGCCTTATTGATGATGTTTTCAACCTTATCGAAGAGATTTTGAGTCGAATAGAGGGAATTTCAGGCGTAACAGCAATTCTTCCGCCTTTAAGAACAAAAGTTTTGTCGTTACGAAGAATTTTTTTGTCGTGAGGAACAAATCTTCTGTTGTATTGAATAAATTTTCACCAAGCCATATTAAAAGTATTATCAGCCACATTATGATGTTTTCACCTCTATCGAAGAGATTTTAAGTCGAATAGTGAGATTTTCAAGCCTAATAGCAATTCTTACGTCTTTAAGAACAAAACTTTCGTCGTTATGAAAAATTCTTTCGTCGTGAGGAAGAAATTTTCTGTCATATTGAATAAATTTTCAATAAGCCGTATTAAAGGATTATCAGCCATATTGATGATGTTTTCAGCCCTATTGAAGAGATTTTGAGTCGAATAGAGAGATTTTCAGGTGCAATAGCAATTCTTTCGTCGTTAAGAACAAAAGTTTCGTCGTTATGAAAAATTCTTTCGTCATGAGAAAGAAATCTTCTGTCATATTAAATAAATTTTCAGTAAGCCGTATTAAAGGATCATCAGCCATGTTGATGATGTTTTCAACTCTATCGAAGAGAATTTTTAGTCGAATAGAGAGATTTTCAGGCGTAATAGCAATTTTTTCGTCATTAAGAACAAAAGTTTAGTCGTTATGAAGAATTCTTTCGTCGTGAGGAAGAAATCTTCTGTCATACTAAATTAATTTTCAGTAAGCCGTATTAAAGGATCATCAGCCATGTTGACGATGTTTTCAGCTCTATCAAAGAGATTTTTAGTCGAATAGAGAGATTTTCAGACGTAATAGCAATTCTTTCGTCGTTAAGAACAAAAGTTTCGTTGTTATGAAGAATTCTTTTGTCGTAAGGAAGAAATCTTCTGTCATATTGAATAAATTCTTAGTAAGCCGTATTAAAGGTATTATCAGCCATATTATGATGTTTTCACCTCTATCGAAAAGATTTTGAGTGGAATAGTAAGATTTTCAAGCCTAATAGCAATTCTTGCGTCTTTAAGAATAAAAGTTTCGTTGTTATGAAAAATTCTTTCATCGTGAGGAAGAAATCTTCTGTCATATTGAATAAATTTTTAGTAAGTCGTATTAAAGAATTATCAGCCATGTTGATGATGTTTTCAGCCTTATCGAAGAGATTTTGAGTCGAATAGAGAGATTTTCAGGTGCAATAGCAATTTTTTTGTCGTTAAGAACAAAAGTTTCGTCGTTATGAAGAATTCTTTCGTCGTGAGGAAGAAATCTTCTGTCATATTAAATAAATTTTTAATAAGTCGTATTAAAGGATTATCAGCCATGTTGATGATGTTTTCAGCTCTATCGAAGAGATTTTTAGTCGAATAGAGAGATTTTCAGGCATAATAGTAATTCTTTCGTCGTTAAGAATAAAAGTTTCGTCGTAAGGAAGAAATCTTCTGTCATATTGAATAAATTCTTAGTAAGCCGTATTAAAGGTATTATCAGTCATATTATGATGTTTTCACATCTATCAAAGAGATTTTGAGTCGAATAGTGAGATTTTCAAGTCTAATAGCAATTCTTCCGTCTTTAAGAATAAAAGTTTCGTCGTTATGAAGAATTCTTTCGTCGTAAGGAAGAAATATTCTGTCATACTGAATAAATTTTAGTAAGCCGTAATAAAGGCATTATCAATAATATTATGATGTTTTCACACCTATCGAAGAGATTTTGAGTCGAACAGTGAGATTTTTAGGCGTAATAGCAATTCTTCCGTCGTTAAGAACAAAAGTTTCGTCGTTATGAAGAATTTTTTTGTCGTGAGGAACAAATCTTCTGTCGTATTGAATAAATTTTCACCAAGCCGTATTAAAAGTATTATCAGCCATGTTATGATGTTTTCACCTCTATCGAAGAGATTTTAAGTCGAATAGTGAGATTTTCAAGCCTAATAGCAATTCTTGCGTCTTTAAGAACAAAACTTTCGTCGCTATGGAGAATTCTTTCGTCGTGAGGAAGAAATCTTCTGTCATATTGAATAAATTTTCAATAAGCCGTATTAAAGAATTATTAGCCATGTCGATGATGTTTTCAGTTCTATCGAAGAGATTTTGAGTCGAATAGAGAGATTTTCAGGCGTAATAGCAATTTTTTCGTCGTTAATAACAAAAGTTTCGTCGTTATGAAGAATTTTTTGGTCGTGAGGAAGAAATCTTCTGTGATATTGAATAAATTTTCAGTAAGCCGAATTAAAGGTATTATCAACCATATTATGATATTTTCAGCCCTATCGAAGAGATTTTGAGTCAAATAGAGGGAATTCCAGGCATAATAACAATTCATTCGTGTTTAAGAACAAAAGTTTCGTCGTTACGAAGAATTTTTTTGTCGTGAGGAAGAAATCTTCTGTCATATTAAATAAATTTTCAAAAAGCCGTATTAAAGGTATTATCAGCCATGCGGATGATGATTTTAGTCCTATCGAAGAGATTTTGAGTCGAATAGAGAGAATTTTAGGCGTAATTGTAATTCTTCCGTCGTTAAGAGTAAAAATTTCGTCATTATGAATAATTCTTTCGTCGTGAGGAAGAAATCTTCTGTCATTTTTAATAAATTTTCAGTAAGCCGTATTAAAAGATTGTTAACCATGTCGATGATGTTTTCAGCGCTATAGAAGAGATTTTGAGTCGAATAGAGAGATTTTCAAGTATAATAACAATGCTTACGTCGTTAAGAGTAAAAGTTTCGTTGTTATCAAAAATTCTTTTGTTGTAAGGAAGAAATCTTCTATCATATTGAGTAAATTTTTAGTAAGTCGTATGAAAAGTATTATCAGCCATATTGATGATGTTTTCAGCCTGATCGAAGAAATTTTGGGTCGAATATGGAGATTTTTAGGCGTCATAGCAATTCCTCTATCGTTAAGAACAAAAGTTTCGTCGTTATAAAGAATTCTTTCGTCGTGTGGAAGAAATCGTCTGTCATATTGAATAAATTTTTAGCAAGTCGTACTAAACGTATTATTAGCGGTATTGATGATGTTTTCAACCATATTGAAGAAATTTTGAGTCGAATAGTGAGATTTTCTAGCCTAATAGCAATTCTTCCATCTTTAAGAATAAAAATTTCGTCGTTATAAAAAATTCTTTCGTCGTGAGGAAGAAATCTTCTGTTATATTGAGTAAATTTTCAGTAAGCCGTATTAAAGGTATTATCAGCATGTTGATGATGTTTTCAGCCCGATCGATGAAATTTTGAGTCGAATAGAGAGATTTTTAAGCTTAATAGCAATTCTTCCGTCTTTAAGAACAAAACTTTCGTCGTTATGAAGAATTCTTTCGTCATAAAGAAGAAATCTTTTATCATATTGAATAAATTTTTAATATGCCGTATTAAAAGTATTATTAGCCATGTTGATGATGTTTTCAGCCCTATAGAAAAGATTTTTAGTCGAATAAAGAAATTTTCAGGCGCAATAGCAATTCTTTCGTCACTAAGAACAAAAGTTTCGTGGTTACGAAGAATTTTTTCGTTGTGAGGAAGAAATATTCTGTCATATTGAAGAAATTTTCAGTAAACCATATTAAAGATATTATCAGTCATGTTGATGGTGTTTTCAGCTCTATTGAAGAAATTTTGAGTCGAATGGAGAGATTTTTAAGTGTAATAACAATTCTTACATCGTTAAAAATAAAAGTTTCGTCGTTATAAAAAATTCTTTTGTCATAAGGAAGAAATCTTCTGTCGTATTGAATAAATTTTTAGTAAGCCAAATTAAAGGTATTATCAGCCATAGTATGATGTTTTCACCTCTATAGAAGAGATTTTGAGTCTAATAGAGAGAATTTCAGGTATGATAGCGATTCTTCCATCGTTAACAATAAAAGTTTCATGGTTATGAAAAATTCTTTCGTCCTGTGGAAGAAATCTTCTGTCATATTGAATAAATTTTCAGTAAGCCGTATTAAAGGATTATCAGCCATGTCAATAATGTTTTCAGCTCTATTGAAGAGATTTTGAGTCGAATAGAAAGATTTTCAAGGGTAATAATAATTCTTACATTGTTAAGAATAAAAGTTTCGTCGTTATGAAGAATTCCTTTGTCGTAACGAAGAAATCTTTTGTCATATTAAATAAATTTTTAGTAAGCCATATTAAAGGTATTATCAGCAATATTAGGATGTTTTCAGCTTATGGAAGAGATTTTGAGTCGAATAGAGGGAATTCTAGGTGTAATAGCAATTCTTCTGACTTTAAGAACAAAAGTTTCGTCGTTACAAAGAATTCTTTTATCATGAGGAAGAAATCTTCTGTCATATTAAATAAATTTTCAGAAAGCCGTATTAAAAATATTATCAGCCATGTTGATGATGTTTTCAGCCCTATCGAAGAGATTTTGAGTCGAATAGAGAAAATTTCAGGCGTGATAGCAATTCTTCTGTCTTTAAGAACAAAAGTTTCGTTGTTCTGAAGATTTCTATCGCCCTGAGGAAGAAATCTTCTGCCATATTGAATAAATCTTTAGTATACCGTAATAAAGTTATTTTTAGCCATGTCGATGATGTTTTCAGCTCTATCGAAGAGATTTTGAGTCCAATAAAGAGATTTTCAGGTGTAATAACAATATTTTCGTCGTTAAAAATAAAAATTTCGTCGTTATGAAAAATTCTTTCATCGTAAGGAAGAAATTTTCTGTCATATTAAACAAAATTTCAGTAAGCCGTATTAAAGAATTATTAGCCATGTGGGTGGTGTTTTCAACTCTATCGAAGAGGTTTTGAATCAAATAAAGAGATTTTCAAGCCTAAAAGCAATTTTTCTGTCTTGAAGAACAAAAGTTTCGTCGTTATGAAGAATTCTTTCGTCGTAAGGAAGAAATATTCTGTCATACTGAATAAATTTTTAGTAAGTCGTAATAAAGGCATTATCAATAATATTATGATGTTTTCACCCCTATCGAAGAGATTTTGAGTCGAACAGTGAGATTTTTAGGAGTAATAGCAATTCTTCCGTCGTTAAGAACAAAAGTTTCGTCGTTATGAAGAATTCTTTCGTCGTGAGGAAAAAATCTTCTGTCATATTGAATAAATTTTTAGCAAGTCGTATTAAACGTATTATCAGCCATGTTGATGATATTTTCAACCATATCGAAGAGATTTTGAGTCGAATAGTGAGATTTTCAATCCTAATAGCAATTATTTTGTCTTTAAGATCAAAAACTTCGTTGTTTTGAAAAATTTTTTCGTCGTGAGGAAGAAATCTTCTGTCATATTGAGTAAATTTTCAGTAAGCCGTATTAAAGGTATTATCAGCAATGTTGGTGATGTTTTCAGCCCGATCGAAGAAATTTTGAGTCGAATAGAGAGATTTGCAGGCGGCATAGTAATTCTTCCGTCGTTAAGAACAAAAGTTTCGTTGTTACGGAGAATTCTTTCGTCGTGAGGAAGAAATTTTCTGTAATGTTGAATAAATTTGTAGCAAGCCGTATTAAAGGTATTATCAGTCATGTGGATAATATTTTCAGCCTTATCGAAGAGATTTTGAGTCGAATAGAGAGATTTTCAAGCGTAATAGCAATTCTTCCGTCTTTAAGAACAAAAGTTTCGTCGTTATGAAAAATTCTTTCGTCGTGAGGAAGAAATCTTCTGTCATATTGAATAAATTTTCAGTAAGCTGTATTAAAGGAGTATTATCAGCCATGTCGATGATGTTTTCAGCTCTATCGAAGAGATTTTGAGTCGAATAGAGAGATTTTCAGGCGTAATAACAATTCTTCCGTCGTTAAGAACAAAAGTTTCGTCGTTATGAAGAATTCTTTCTTCGTGAGGAAGAAATCTTCTGTCATATTGAATAAATTTTCAGTAAGCAGTATTAAAGGAATTTTCAGCCATGTGGATGATGTTTTCAGCCCTATCGAAGAGATTTTGAGTCGAATTGAGAGATTTGCAGGCGTCATAGCTAACAGCCCGATCGAAGGTATTATCGCCATATTATGATGTTTTCAGCCCTATCGAAAAGATTTTGAGTCGAATAGATAGAATTTTAGGCCTGATAGCGATTCTTCCATCGTTAACAACAAAAGTTTCGTGGTTATAAAAAGTTCTTTTGTCTTGAGGAGGAAATTTTCTATCATGTTGAATAAATTTTTAGCAAGCCATGTTAAAGGTATTATCAGCCATGTTGATGATGTTTTCAGCCCTATCGAAGAGATTTTGAGTCGAATAGAGAGATTTGCAGGCGTCATAGCAATTCTTCCGTCGTTAAGAACAAAAGTTTCGTCGTTATGAAGAATTCTTTCGTCGTGAGGAAGAAATCTTCTGTCATATTGAATAAATTTTCAGTAACCGGTATTAAAGGTATTTTTCAGCCATGTTGATGATGTTTTTAGCCCTATCGAAGAGATTTTGAGTCGAATAGAGAGATTTACAGGCGTCATAGCAATTCTTCCGTCGTTAAGAACAAAAGTTTCGTCGTCATGAAGAATTCTTTCGTCGTGAGGAAGAAATCTTCTGTCATATTGAATAAATTTTCAGTAAGCGGTATTAAAGGTATTTTCAGCCATGTTGATGATGTTTTCAGCCCTATCGAAGAGATTTTGAGTCGAATAGAGAGATTTGCAGGCGTCATAACAATTCTTCCGTCGTTAAGAACAAAAGTTTCGTCGTCATGAAGAATTCTTTCGTCGTGAAAAAGAAATCTTTTGTCATATTGAATAAATTTTCAGTAACCGCATTAAAGGTATTTCAGCCATGTTGATGATGTTTTCTGCCCTATCGAAGAGATTTTGAGTCGAATAGAGAGATTTACAGGCGTCATAGCAATTCTTCCGTCGTTTAGAACAAAAGTTTCGTCGTCATGAAGAATTCTTTCGTTCCTGAGGAAGAAATCTTCTGTCATATTGAATATATTTTCAGTAACCGGTATTAAAGGTATTTTCAGCCATGTTGATGATGTTTTCTGCCCTATCGAAGAGATTTTGAGTCGAATAGAGAGATTTACAGGCGTCATAGCAATTCGTCCGTCGTTTAGAACAAAAGTTTCGTCGTAATGAAAAATTCTTTCGTCCTGAGGAAGAAATCTTCTGTCATATTGATTATATTTTCAGTAACCGGTATTAAAGGTATTTTCAGCCATGTTGATGATGTTTTCAACCCTATCGAAGAGATTTTGAGTCGAATAGAGAGATTTACAGGCGTCATAGCAATTCTTCCGTCGTTTAGAACAAAAGTTTCGTCGTCATGAAGAATTCTTTCGTCGTGAGGAAGAAATCTTCTGTCATATTGAATAAATTTTCAGTAACCGGTATTAAAGGTATTTTCAGCCATGTTGATGATGTTTTCAACCCTATCGAAGAGATTTTGAGTCGAATAGAGAGATTTACAGGCGTTATAATAATTCTTCCGTCGTTTAGAAAAAAAGTTTCGTCGTCATGAAAATTTTTTCGTCGTGAGGAAGAAATCTTCT